>CM076584.1:1322285224-1322616902 GCA_034641835.2 Pinus albicaulis | reverse complement strand
AGGACCGTCAACATATGTGACATTGGTGACGGACCTTAAAGGTCCGTCACAAGCATGACCCTCACCAATGTCCTTTTTCTTGTAATGAGAGCATCCAAGTAGTGACAAATCTCTCCTTGAGTTTTTTTTTTTCACATATTTATTTTATTTTAGAAGGTTTTCATTTTTAGGTTGTTGTAAGAATCCTCCATACACTAATCCATGTGCTGACATGAATTACTAGCTAGTAGAAGAAGGATATTAAAAAAACTTGATAGGAGAAGCTACTCCAAGATATGTATCTAATCCTAAGCCAAGGCATATCTACATCTCAAGAAGAAAAAACCTTAATAGCCATCAGGAGCATAACTACATCTCAAGGAGAAAGAGAAATTTAAGATATTCATGAGCAACATTAAGAAGCAAAGGCATATCAAGAAGAAGACCCAAGAGCCTTCCTTGATCATCCTTACCAATATTTTGAAGAAAATGAAGAGTCTTAGGAAACAAACAATGGAGATAATATATTTTAACCTAATATCAAGGATTTTCTCTCTTGCCTCTCATCATATCCTCCAAGCCTTCAAGAGAGAAATCATCAACCAATGGAAGACTTGCATGACATTACAAAGGAGTAAATGACGCTAGTTTTTAATAAATCAAAGAGCCAAGAATATGTGGATCACATTGAAGCTTGGTTCAAAAAAATCAATGACAAAAAACATTCCTCCATCATTCAATAGCTCTTGGAACCATATCAGTTAAAGTAGCTGGTCTCTCATACTCCAATATACCCTAAAGCATATTTCTTAAATATGAATATTAACACATTCAATATTTTCTTCATTAACTATCAACACCACACAATTAACTTCAAATTTTAGCACTCAATTCTACACAAGAATCCTTCATTAATAATCAACATTATGAGTCATCACACATCAAAATTACCCTGTTTTGGATCATTTTGTGTGAACACCACTTTTAGACATCATTTTATCATCAACATCAATAACCTCAACACAAAGAAGAATATTATGACAAAAAGAAGAATAAATTTTACATATGAAGGCCAAATTTCTTGTCTTTTAGCATCTCTATTCAATTTTGATTATTTAGCCTTTATATTTTTAGTTATATGGTTTAGAATTTAGATTTTGAACTACATAGTTTTAAAGTTTATCCAACATGAATCTCGCAGAATTTCTCAAGGAAAACAATGATATCTTTGATAGTTTCCTTGATCTCCAATATTATTTGAATTAGTTAAAGGATCTTTATAGATGTTATAGTGCCATATGTACATGTTGAATTAGTCAAAATATGCAGATTTGGAAAGATTAGACATCGTGAGATATGCTTGCTTCCTTGTTTCTTCATATTTTTCAAAAGATTTTTTGGTGAAATCAGATTGTGTATCCCTTTGTTAATTTGGAATCTTAGTGAAAAATTCCAACCATGGGACTATATTACTCTTTTTGAGAGGAAAATTTTTAACTATTGAAGCACTCAATTTGGACAAGGGAAAGTACATTTCTAAAGAAAATCCCACATGTGCACAAGAGGACAAGTTGGCCCTAACAGAAAATTGGACACCATTGGAAGCCTATAAATATAAGTGATCCCAAGCTCATTTGGACATCACCAAAAATATTCTTCTTATATTATTCATTTATTGGTTCACATAGGTCTGAGGTTGGATCAAGGAGATTAGTTTGTACAAGTATGATATTGCAGGGTTCAAAGCTTGCATGTCTGTCCATGCTTTTGGTTTCCAACCATAGACTTGTCGCAATAATTTTTTGGCAATAACTACAGGCTTGCAGGATCTTCCATGCGGTTGGAAGCTTTCAACCGCACACATAACTCTCCCTCCATTTGGTTGGGATCTAGGGCTACATTATGACATTTGACCATAGTTGACCACAAACAAGAGAAGTTGTCTTTGATCAAGATTGATGCTGGGAACATATTTATGAATGTTATTGGGTTAATTTTGTTGAATGAATTTTTATTGGCTCATTGTACTCGCTGCTTAAAATTTTATGAAAATCTAATAGAATAAAAATTTAAAAGGTTTTCCATAGAGTGTGTTTTTTCACTAGTCATTAACAAAAAATATGGTGTTTAATTTTGATGTAATGGTTGTCTCCTTTGTCATTTCATTTACTATTCTATCTTCAATCATTGTTGATGATTGGAAATATTAATATTTATTGAAATATTTCTAATTGAAGAATTGAATTGGGCTAAATTAATTGAATCAACATAGAGAAATCTAAAATTTAACATGGTATCAGAGTTAAGGTGAAGGACAAGCTCAAAAGGAGACAAGAATTGAAGCAATCATTTTTGGAAAGTTGAAGGAGATTATCTACTCAATTCAAGATGTCTTCCTCACACTTTGAAGAAAATGAGAAGTTGGGTGACTCATCTAACTTTTCCACTTGGGAGATAAAGTTGCAGATCATATTTATGAAAATGATGTTTTGGAATTCGTCTATCGCAATACCAAACTGAATAAAATTTTTAATCCGGGACACAAATAGCACCTTTGAATTTAACCATTGTAGGAATCACTTCGAAAAGGGATACCCGAGATGATTTATCTATAAATATTTTGAAAAATATGATGAAATAAGGAAAGAGGCATATCTCATGATGTATGATCATTCCAGATCTACTGGAAATATTGTAACCTCTATAAGGATCTTGTAACCAATGTAGTTAAACCTAGAGAAAAAAGACATTATCAAATATGCCATTGTTGTCCATGAGTATTTATGGGAGATACATGTTAGATAAAACTCAAAACTGGGTCATTAAAAATACAAAGGCCAAATAATGAAACTGAAATAGAGATGCTAAAAGACAATAAATTTTTCCTTCATATGTAAAAATTATTTTCTTATTATCACAATTTTTTTTGTTGATGATGAGGTTACCACTGCTGAAGATAAAACCGAGTGTGAAACTTTTGTGCCTGTAAACTAATCCATAATAGGGTGATGGTAATATGTGATGACTATTTAATGTTGATGCTTAATGAAGGATACTTTTGTAGAGTTGACTGTTGAACTTTGACGCTAACTGTGTGGTGTTGATATCTAATGAGGGATGGAAATATTCCCCCATTATTGGTAAACTAAATGGTTGCAACTAATACTGAATTTTTAAAAAAAAATTCACTAAATCCCAATCCCATGGTTCAATTCGTTGTCATGTGAATAAGTGTACTAGGTTTGAACATGAAAAAATAGCATTCGATTACCATGTATTAATGCAAGTTGTTAACCAATGTAAGATGAGTCACTGGTGATGGAAATGGGTGTCAAGAAAAATAAGTAAATATTTATAGAGACGAGTAAATATTCTGAGGTTGAGTTACCTGCAAGATCTAACAATAAGGGGATATTAATGCAATCACACTATCATCAACGAGAGAACCTGCCATTGAGGAATGCATGCCTCAAGGTACTAAAAGAGGTATCTAGCCTTGAACCTATACAATGTGTTGATGTTGATAAGAAAAGACTTATTATAAGGAGGGGCCTAGTTCATCTCACATTAGCTAACACGAGAATATACAGGAGTTCAAAGAATTTTTAGAGCATAATTTAAATATTATTGAGAACATTTATTGCAAGTAGCTTGGCTTTCAAGAAAATTCCTTGTCTAATTGTGTCATTTTCCAGATTTTCATAGTTAGAATTATTTTTATCTTTACTATTTAATTATTTATTCTCCTACACTACTTGAAAATAGAGCATCTTCTCAAGTGTAGGCATACTTCCAATGAATCCATGTGCAAAAAAATATTGGAAGTGCTCATAGTCATACTTGAGAAATAGACTTTAAGGTACATTGGAGTATGAGAGACTAGACACTTTAATTGATATGGTGCCAAGAGATGTTAAATGATGGAGGAATTTTTTATGTCGATGATTGTTTGGAACTAATCTTCAATGTGATCCACATATTCCTGGTTATTTGATTCATAAAAAAATGTTAGCATGTACTCATTTTTCATGTCATGCATGTCTTCCATGGATTTATTATTAATCACTTGAAGGAATGAAGAATATGATGAGAGGAAAGAGAGAAACTCCTTGATCCTGATTTCCAATATATGCAATCCATTGATTTTTTCCTATGACTCTTCAGTTCCTTTGAGAGATTGGAAAGGATGATCAAGGAATGTTCCTAAGACTTCTTCTTGATATGGATATACTTCTAAATGTTTCTCATGAATATATTTCCTTTCTATTTCTTCTTGAGAGGTGGTTATTTTCCTAATGGCTATTAGGATCTGCTATTGTTGGGATGAAAAAATGTCTTAGCTCAGGATTTGATAGATCCCTTGGAGTAGCATTACTTATCAATTTTTTTAGCATCCTTATTTTTCTAGCCATTAAATCATTTCAACACATGGATTAGCATATGGGGGGTGCTCATAGCACCCTAAAAATGAGAACATTCTAAAATAAATGAAATATGCGGAAGAGAGAGAGAGAGAGAGAGAGAGAGAGAGAGAGAGAGAGAGAGAGAGAGAGATTTCATGTACTTGGATGCTCTCATAATGTCAAGACCCTACTAACATGAGTTGGATTATCCTTTACATGAACCAACCTTAAAAAAAAATAAAACACACTTGCATAAATAGGATCAAGCCATGTTGCAAGCTTCTGGTGATATTGAACTAGTAGGTTTCAAAAAAAAAATTCTTGCTAAAAAGGAAAATCACACTAAGTTGTGAATTTTTGGCATAAATTGAGTTGTAACTCTTCACCCAATAAGCTACAAATGAAAAACCCCACTTGCAGAAAAAGAAATAAAACCACATTCTGATTACCAACATGACAAGGGATTGTAGGGCTCACCTAAGGTGGTTGAGCAGGTTATTACCTCTCATCTTACCTCCCCTCCTCCTCTAAGTCTTAAATGTTATGGAATCCAATAATAAAAATAGATGACCAAGGCTCTATCCATCAAGTGTCTCCCTAGAAACTACACCAAAATTTCGGGTTGAATAACTAACAATAAAAATTACTCAACATTTACTTTTCAATTCACAATCTATACATTGATACAATATATTGTTTGTGCATAGATTGAGTCAGCATTAATCTTCTACACTAAAGAACTAACTAGGAAACACATAAAAAACTTTCATTACCCTAAGTTTCCATAGAAAGGTATATCCTCAAGACCTCATACAATTAGAATTCATGTTGTGGTAGGTTCATAAAAATTTATTAAAAAAAATATCTAAGATACCATTGCGTTCTTACTGCTACACCCTCGTAGAAAATTGACATGGCATCCCCTCAAGTCTTTGGGAGGTCCCAGGATTTAAGAACTCGTTGTGGGTTCCAAATCAAGACTTAGGAAAAGTAAATAAAGCATCAAAATAAAAATATTATAAGCTAGGTAGTGTTGTTATCTCACAGTTGAAAGGAAAGGATGATTCAATCAAGAATCTCCTTGGGGTTACACAACTATTATGGACTCATTTAGTGATCAAAATAAAAAGTATACAAATTCAAGTATGAAGTCCATAATAATAGTTTCAAACCATTAAAAAAATTGATTTGATCCATAGGTTATCAATCATAAAGCATCATAGATAGATTGATTTCTACAAAGAAAGAATATAACATTAATATTACTTCAAGTTGAAATATTAAACCTAGCCAAACTCAACACATGTCAATTCATATAGTCCCTATCAATTAAATGTACACAAGGTAAATACGATCCTTTAATAACAAAAATTCCTCTTTGTTAATATGTGAAAGGCATGAATAAGGATAAACATTATAGATTTATATGCAATGTTCTTGTAGGCATAAGATAAAAAAAACATGCATTAATCAAAATAAATTATGAAAAAGGATATTAAGTTGTGATCTAAAATCATTCAAATATATTTTTCACTCTTAAACCACCAAACCATATATTAGATCATTGTATAATAGAGATAAATATTTATATACGAGCTTCAAGGTTAGACATGAAGCAAGATCTTAAATATAATTTAAATTCAAATTGTGGGTATAAAAACAAACATAATTCTATGATTTCAAATTTAAATGAAACTTCCAATGTACAAATAATGCACACATTAAATAATCAACTTCATCATCTGCCTTTTATATGAAATATCTACTGAAACAAAGTGTTATTCACCAGATTCAAACCAAAAACACACAAACTTAACATTAAATCACAAGAATGAAGGGGAAACACATTGGGTTAATGGGAAAAAGCCAACCAGTAGGGTTGCCTCTCTGGGAAATGCTAAATCACAATGCAATTTATCACAGTAAAGGAAGAAACCTAAGCATCAACAATTGATCTTAAAAACTGCACAATTTTACATAGAATCAATACATAGAGGTTTGACCCAGTGGTCACACTAGTGACCAATGATATAAAATTAGAATAGAAATAAAACCTAATGATCTCTCTACTCCCCTCTCTCAGGGAAGAATTCAGGTTTTTATAGAAGACATAGTTCATAATAGAGCTAAATCAAGCCATGCTAGAATCATATTCTAAGAATAAAGTTAGAGATAAAAATCGTCTCCAAATATTGCATTAGAGTAGTACTGAGACTATCTTAAAAAAATGAATTGTTTTGATTCATTTAAAAAATCAAACAAGAGATCCTTAATTTTTCAATTTTGATATTGAATTATTTGCTAGACTAGTAGACCAACTCGGTGTGCAACATTGTCTAATGATCTTCTTTGATAATTTCCTGTGTATACTAATGTTTTGTTCTAGGGGAACCACATGCCACTTCTTTATTGTAGGTTGTGTACAAAATTCCAACTTAGGCTTCAGTTGTAAGACCCTTTAAGGGTTGCAAGACCTACAAAACCTTCATCAATAAACCCTAAAATTCCAATTAAGATTTAAGAATGCATTCAACTATAGAATTACGGCATAAATTATAAATTTATGTCATAAACCTCTAAATATCTTGTTTTATCATTTTTTCATACAAAAGAGGACTACAGGAAGGAAAAATAGGGTTTGAAGGAGGTCAAAAAGGGAATTTTGGTAGACAAGCTTTTCAATTTATGATCCCAACATCTCCCCCATCCATAAGGCTTAGTGTGTCGTCACATAAACGAAGGAAATATGTGCATTATATTATTGAATCTC
This sequence comes from Pinus albicaulis, assembly GCA_034641835.2. Classification (NCBI taxonomy): domain Eukaryota; kingdom Viridiplantae; phylum Streptophyta; class Pinopsida; order Pinales; family Pinaceae; genus Pinus; species Pinus albicaulis. Next base: position 1,322,609,750 of record CM076584.1, on the reverse strand, counting down.
CTTGGATGTTTTTGAACAATTTTACATAAGAATTGACCAAAATTGAAGTTTTGTACCCATAAATTCCCAATGTTGATATTATACCATGATTATCTTTTGCACATCTTTCAATTTCATTTTTGAATTTTTATTATGAAGTTGCAAATACCAATTCTTCATATTCCAACTTGTAGCCATTTTAGAGTGCTGGCTATTTTCTTCAGAAAGCTTCTCGATCTCCTCCTTGAGTTCTTCATTTATGGGCTTTAATGTGGCATTCTAATTCTTGAAATGCCTACTAATAGTTTTGTACTCCTTAATTTCTTGCTTTAACTTCTCAATGTTCTTAATTTTCTCCTTTAACTTGTTGGCTTGATATTCATAGTGTGAAGTTTCATGGAAAGCCGATGCACATTGAAAATACTTAACTAGTGGATATATAAAGGCAGTGGCCTCATATATTGATGAATTCACCTTGGCCCTTTTATATACAAGTTTAATATTTTTAATACAGTATCTATCAGTGACAATAGGTTTTGGGAAAAAAATATTAAAATATAGGGATTTTTCTATGGGAGCGGAATTGCAAGAAAATATTTTCCTTTTAGTAAATAATTTTCACATGTATGAAATAGGAGGCTAATGTATGTGGGTTGATTCATTCATTGAATGGGAAGTATATGCCACTGATTGGTCAACCATGGAGAAATTGTTTCCAAGGGAGTCTGAAATAATAACACAAGCTACAAGAGAACATGGGGGGACAAATTTACTTTTAGTCATTCTTACTGTCATCCTCTATGATGGGACAAAAGGTTGATACTTTTCCTTTATTTGATCCTATAGAAACCAATACTTGGTCCTCATATACTACAACGTTTTCTTGTATGTGGTCATGAGAATTCACAGACTCTCATTAATTCTCCACACGGGTTTCTCTAATTCCCTTCTCCTTTGACACTATCTGAGGCATAGTATGAGAGTTTCGAAATTGGTTTATTAACATAGATTTATCCCATGTAATGTATATTTTCTTCAAATCCTCAATTATTAACATATTTATAAGGCCATAATGATACAACCTGTGATTGAAATTCATGAGGCTCTATTGGACTCCCTAGGCCATAGACCTTGGAATTTTACACAAGAAATAGTGAAAATTTATAAAATCATTCAATTCAAAGTTCATCAATAACTTGATATGGTAAAGAAAATTAATTGCATATCATACCTCACATGTGATAAAATTCTACAGAACGTAGAGAAATTTATGCCATCTCTCCATAATAAAGTGTTAAGGTACTCCTTTCTTCCAATGAGGTTCAAGCTCAAATGTGCTAATAAATATACTCTATGCACCCTGTTCAACTTATCTATTCTTTAACCACTTTTCCCCTTGTTTTCGAAGGTATATGACCTGAGCCATAGATTCTTCTATCACTGAAAACATCAAGTTTCCAATTTGACCAATCTTCCCATCAAACCCTTTAACAAAGGCCATATCGACTTCATTGTCATAACCTCAAAATTTCCTGAGAAATGGAGGTGAAATGGTGACTTTAGGATTGCCTTACTAGCATTAAAATCATGGGAGTCCTCAAATTCCAACACGAGTGAGGGATCCTATCTCATAGGCCCCAATTTTTTCATTAGGAAAATTCCAGCAGTTCGATTTAGCAAAATTCTGCAACCAATTAGGATAATTAATACAGGATTTGGGATGAGGAATATAAGGTGTTTATGAGAATAATATAGTGTGAGGAGTGGGAAATATAGAATAATAAGTGAGGTAAAATAACACTAAGATCACGATAAGATTCACGAAAGTCCTTGAATGACAAGAATATGATAATGGAGTGCTAGTATGATGATAGATTATAGGCACATATTGAATACTAATAGTGTAGGATAATCGGGGAAGATCAGGTTATAATTCAAATCAGAGCACAAGTGAATGTCATCTTCATGAGAATTGAGCACTCACTCCAATAATTACAACAATAAGAGGTAAAATACCACCCACACACACACACACACACACAAATATATATATTATGGTTAAAGGTTAATTATGTGGTTAATTTGAAAGAAAATTTTCTACATTATGGATCACAAAAGTCTTAGATCTAACAGGTTTAATATTGTTGAAAAATTACTTAAGCTCGAATTACATTGTAAATCTTATAAAATGACGAGTGTTACTGCAATTACCTTGCAACTGAATGTCATTGTAAGACTTTGCACAAACCTTTATCTGTCAGCATTCCAAACTGAAGAAAAATTGTAAGTTGGGACACAAAGAGAACCTTTGAATTTAACCATTGTATAAACCACTTTGACAAGGGTGTTAAATTTTAAACTACTCTATGTTGATTCAATTAATTTAGCCCAATTCAATTCTTCAGTAATATTTCAATAATAAATAATATTTCCAATCATCAACAATAGTTGAAGATAAAATAGTAAATGCAATGAAAAAGGAGACAATCAACACATCAACAGGAGACACCATACGTTTTGTCAATAACAATATAAAAATCCCACTTTAGGGAAACCCCTTTGAAAATTTTCTTCTATTTGATTGTCATAAAAATGTCCAGTAGAGAGTACAATGTGCCAATAAAAATTCATTTGGAAAAATTAACCCAACAAAATTAAAAAATATGTTCCCCAGCATCAATCATGATCAAAGACAGCTTCTCCTGTCTATGGTCAATTGCAGTCAAAAGTTAGATTGTAACTCTAGATCCCAACTGCATGGAGGAAGATTTATGCATGCAGTTGAAGGCTTTCATCCACACAACTGATCTTTCAAGCCTGTGATTATAACCAAAAATTTCTTGTGACAAGCCTATGGTTGGAAACCAAAACCATAGACACACGTGTCATCTTTGAACCCTACAATATCAGACCTGTATGAACCAATATTCTTGATCTAGCCTGAGACCTGTGTGAATCAATCTCCTTGATCCAACCTCAAACCTGTGTGAACAAATCAATGAAGAAGAGAAGAAGAAGATGCTTAGTGATGTCCAAAAGAGCTTGAGGTCACTTGTATTTATAGGCTTCCAAGGGTTTCCACTTTCCTGTTAGGGTTGACATGTCCTTTTGTGCACATTTGGGATTTTCTCAAAAAATACACTTTCCCTTGTACAAATTTAGCACTTCAATAGTCAAAATTAGTCCTCTCAAAAAGAGGAATCATGGTTAGAATTTTTCACTAAGTTTCTAAATTAACAAGCCCTCTCATCTATGTAATACATCATGTAATAAACATATGTATCATGTCACCATATCGTGTCCTATCTCTGCTCAACTCTATCTGCTGAAACATTCTCAACTATAAAGAATAAGAATCATCAGGGAGAATTAAATACCACCCTATTAGGAAAATGAGGTATGTATTATGGGACACTATCACCTCATGTCATGTCATAGGGGAGAAAACATCTTCAACTCTATGTTGAGCAATAGGAGTCATAGCATAGGGGAGCTAACATCTTCCACCCTATTTCGATCAATAAAATATCTCATCCATGCTATTTCTCCATGATATTCCCAAGAATGACCCTCCATATTCATGTGGTAGAACAACTGCATAATAATCAGCTTGGGTTATGAACCTCTGGCCACTCTCTCAACCTATTGGCCAGACATGTTGCAGTAATCCCAACAAGCCCAACTTGTGGGTATGATGCCAACTGCGGTATACTTTGCATAAACCAAGATAGTGGAGAAACATATTTAACCTTATAGGTAACAGATAGGGGTGATATCCTATTTTCAAGATATCCCTCAACCCCATGAGCCCTCCATCTCAATTCCTCACGTTGGGAGCTCAGATAGGGGGGAAGATTCAACTCAATTTTCTCGAGCAATGATGCCCCTTATTAGGAGGGGTCACATATGTCAATCCAAGTTGCTATCTAAATACCAAGAAATTACCTTTGAACAGAGCCTTGTTGAGAATATATGATATCTACTTATCTATTGATATGTGACAGAGTCTAATGGCTCCTCTCTACACCATGTCTTGAATGAAATGATATCAGATCTCTGTATTCTTGGAATTTTCATGAAATATGGTATTATCTTCCAATTATATCCCACTCTTATTGTCGATATATATAATTGTAGTGTCTAGGACCCTATAAAATAGATTCCCAAAGAGCTTCCTCAACTAGACTGGTTCGAAACTAGCCATAGAAACGAAAATTTATTCTGCCTCTTCGGTACTCAGTAATACAGAATTATGATTCCTTCTCATCCAATATATCATGGAAAATCAAAGTATAAAACAAGATGCATATGTACTCTTCCTATCAACAACCTTTCCTTCCTAGTCAACATTAGTATATCCATAAAGTCAAACATGTATGGAAAAATATCTCAGACCAAGCGTGATCATCTCATGGAAATATCTCAAAATGTTTTTTCACAGAAACCCATGTGCATGGATAAGCTCAATCATGAATTGAATCAACGTGTTCTCTCCATAGCATATGTTCATACAGGTGTTCACCAGGAACATCATAACCCCAATCAACTGTATATACTTGGATGGATTCACCAAGTCAGGTCGTGCAACTTCTCCATATAGCTTCTTGAAATTAATTTCCATTGATGTGGGAAGGACTTGCATTCTGTCATTCCAAATCTCTCCAATAGCTTCATGACATATTTTCCTTGTGAAAGGAAAATATCACCGAGCCTTTGTCACACCTGAAGGCCTAGAAAGAAGTGCATGAGTCTATTGATGGTAAAAAATGACCTCATTAACATCAGGGAAGGCTACTTGGTTAGAGTCCAAAATCATACTCTTATTCATTTGTGTAATTGATCCAACTGGCTAAATTGGGTCCAATTACCCTCTCTCTCCCCCTATTGGCTTATAGTTTGTTTATGTTGGAAACCTAATCCTCTAAAGGTTGATGTAGAAGTAAAATGGACATAAGAAGTCCAAGAGACCTTAGAAGATGAATCCAAGGGTCACAATAATGTATTATAAATGTACATCATGTGAATAATATGTGAACCCACAATTATCTTTCTCATCCATTTTCTGTTCATTTCATGTGTGTTTAACATGGTATGAGAGATAGTACGTTCATAACAAGCTTAATCTTGTGTGAGCCCTTATGTGAGCCACTTGTTTTTTGTGGCCTGTGTAAACTTGCAAAAATCCTGTGCATTTTTTTTTTTGTGTTCATAAATTATTTTGCAGCATTGAGGAATTGTTTTAGACTTGAGTGGCTGAGAAATTGTGTTGCGTTGTTGAATTATTTTGTTGGTGCTGTATTAAATTATTTTGCTGGAATAGGCCCACAGCTCCAGGCCTCTCCCACTATCGCTACTGCTACGTGCTACATACACAACTGCTCCTCTACACACAACTACACGGCCCATCGCCGACTCCCCTCGGTTTGTCACTTTTTGTCTTCCATTTCCCTTCGGCTGCACAAAACTCCTCCCACCTGTGTGTTGTCCCCTCCTCCCTCCTGCTTTCTTGACGCCCTCCTCGTCTGCTTTGCCTCCTCTCTTGGTGACCCCCCCACACTCCTCGTCGACTCTCCCTACTCCTCCCCACTCCCTGAACTCCTCCATGCTCTCTACCCCCACCTTCCATAGCCCCTCCCTTCTCCTCTCCCTCCTACCTCCCATCCCTCCCCACTCCCACTTGTTGTCTTCTCCCTCTTCCCTTCCCAACTCCTTCCTCCCTATGGGCTCAACTTCCCGCCCGCTCCCTCCCCCCCTTTCCCGCCTATTGTATTCTTCATTTTCCCTTGCCCCACTCCCTCCTCCCTATATATATGTATATGTATATGTATATGTATATGTATATATCTATATATGTATATGTATATGTATATATATTTATATGTATATGTATATGTAAAGATATACATATACATATACATATACATATACATACACATATACATATACATACACATATACATACACATATACATACATATATATATATATCTATATATATATATATATATATATATACACCAAAATTGAGTTTTTGACAATAGATAGAAAATAAAACATTAAGTTAATACAACAGAGCTATATTTGTTATGGTGTCTGGCCCACTTTCAACCCATAACTTCACTTGAAGAGGTACAAGTTTGGACATGATTTCCATGTGGATACTTTAATGAACGTGTTGTTTGTTGACATAGAGTAGAGGAACTCATTTGACGGCGAGACACAAGGAGAATCACATTTTCAAGGATAATATTTATTTCTTGTAAAAGGTTATTGATTGAGTAGATTTCCCTCTTATATTTGGGCACATTTAATTTGCAAGAATATTGCAAGTACATTTGTGATAATTTCTTGACTAGAGTTGTTTGAAAAAGGTCAAAAATTCATGGATTATTAGAGTTATTGAGAAATCTATTCATGTCCACTACTAACAACACAGTCCAAATCAGTAAGGACAATGTCTTCGATATTCTAGCCTGTTTACAAAATGCACAAGAGAAGATTGAATTTTTGCAGCTTGAGTCATAGCTACAATGAGATGAGCTTCAACAAAAGATTTATCTTTCTGAACCTGTTTTTGTTCAGAACATTGAGACAAACTCTCATCAGCAAGAAGAAACTGTTCAGATCACTAAGCCTAGTACAAGAGAAAATTTGAATGCATAAGCAAAAATACAGCCCACACTACCCAAGCCCATCATCAAACCTTGGGAAGAGCTTGTCCATAAAAAGCACATAATAGGTCATGGATATGACAAGGAGGTGTCCTTTCATATTCTGGACTACTCTAAGCCCAAAATTTTTTAGAGTGTCGGATTTCTTCATGATAGCTCACCGAAAATTGTTCTAGATTCTACTCCTCTTCCATAACAAAAACAACAACAGAGTGTAAAATTCCAACATTGTGAACAAGTTGGCCATATGAAAGACCATTGTTTGGATCTTCACCTGTGAAAGCACTGTGGTTGGCACACTCATTCTTCACATAGATGCTTTATAAAAAAACCTCATGCAAGAACAAAGATTCATCTTGGATGGACTGCTTCTTAAAAATGGGCATCAATAATGAGGAACATTTTTGAGTCATATTTCATAACTTGTTCTAGACTATTGAACAATCTTGGAGTTGAGTTTTCGCCATCATCTCACCTTATGTCTAACAGGGGGGAAATGATGGTCATCTACAAGCTTCAAATCCACATCAAGAGATCCTGAGCCACAACCTATCATTCCATATTCAGAGTTGTAGCCAGAGACACAAAAGTTGAAGCGAGCCTGAGCCACAACCTATCATTCCAGATTCAGAGTTATAGCCAGAGACACAAAATTTCAAGCGAGCTTAAGCCACAACCTGTCATTCCAGATTCAAAGTTGTAGCCAGAGACACAAATTCCCATGAGCATGCCTTTGGTTGGTGGTCAAACTTAAACCATATATGTGAGGTTGAGTTTCTTCCTCTTCAAATAATTCAGGACACTTCCTCTAGTAGAAGACTTCAACTTCTTGCAAGATTTGGTAGAGTTCCAAAAAATGCATCAAGAATTCTAGAGTTGGTGGTCATCCTTAAACCATCGCAGGTTGTATACCTCCCTTCTTCCAATTTGAAGGTCTCTCTCTTAAAAATATGAGGAGCGCTTCCTCTAGCAGAAGACCTCATCTTCTTGCTAGATTTGGAAGAGTTGCGGGAACTGTACTAAGCATTCCAGTGTTGGTGGTCATCCTTAAACCATGTCTTTATGCCAACATTTCAGAGATCTCATTCACCCTAGTGCTACCATGCATACTTTGTAGATTTTGTATTATAGCTCTCTTCTTGCACTCACACATACCCCATTGGATTAAGGGGGGGGAATTTTGGACACCTAATCCTCTAATGGTTGGTGTAGAAGGAAAATGGACATAAGAAGTCAAAGATACCTTGGAAGATGAATCCAAGGGTCACAATAATGTATTATAAATTTACATCATGTGAATAATATGTGAACACATAATTATCTTTCTCATCCATTTTCTGTCCATTTCATGTGTGTTTAATAGTTTATTACTTACCAACGGAAAGATAAGAATCAAGAAAGCAAAATCTCACGCAATTGCTAAATTAAAATAAATAAAATCCAACGAAATTCCATGTTATGATTGCTTCAAATGGATCTAATTAACTTTAAGGTATTTTTGTGGAATGAATTAGCTGCAAGATTTTTCCCAAGCCAATGAAATTTTTCCAAATCCACTACAAGGAAAAAACCCTCTAGTGGAGGTTATAAAGGAGGTTTTAGTGTTATAAAATTGGCCAAAATTGTCAAAAAAAAAAATTCTCCAACATTCATTTTCGATAAAAAAAGGTTTTGGCGGAGCTTCTAACGAAATTTAAATATAAATAAAAAAATTGGGCGGTCGAAGGTTCTTATGGATGTTTTTCTCATCGGTGCGTTATTCAGGTGTCAATGCACCAATGCATTTTATAGTGAACATCCCGGTGTGTATGATGCATACGGTCAGCTCGGGCGGTCGAAGGTGCATGCAACAGGTCGTAAAGGTCTAAAATTGCACTGGGCGCACTATAGGTGATACAACGCACCAGGTCATTTTTATTTGGATTTGTGCAGTTCACATAGGTCATATCAACGCACCTGTTCGTAGTATTATAGAAATTCACTGGTCCGTAGTATCACACAAATGCACCGATTTTTCTAATTTGTATTAGGATTTGTGCGGTGCCCATCGGTTGTGTTAGACTCCTGTATTTTTACAGTATCACAAGGTGAATGCCTATTCCTTATATTTTCCATGCTGAAAATAATATTCCATGACTATCATTTATTTTTAGAAAGGACAAGGAGACCCTGGCTGTTAGGAGGGTCAAATGAGTCTATCTGCCGTTTAACTTTGTTGAAAAAAGAAAATATCACTGATTAAGTATGATGATGAGCTAAATATCACTGCCTTCATTTAGTCTCATCTTCCCTCTTCTTACATTTCATTTTATCTATTTATGACACTCCCATGCCCCAAAAATCATTTTTAACCTCAAAACTCACAAGTTTCCAACTTTTGTTTGCAAATCATTACCGAAAACTTAAAACTTTGTCGATGGGATATGGTAGGACCCACCTAAACCTTTACAAATGGCCAAAAATATGCAAATAAACCTTCATAAGGCCTTTTTCCTTACCTTCCTTTTGTACTTTTCAAATTTTAGCACATCGTACATCGCATTTCACACAATTCATAAATTACCCATAAAATGCCTGCAATGCGAAGAATTTTGCGATGCAATGCGGTCGAAATCGCAAGTCGCAAGAATTACAAAATTACTGCGGGGGTAAGTGATAAAGTCATCGATGGGCGAAGAAAGATGCCAGGTGGACTTGGATCGCAAGGTTCACATCGCAACTTTTAAACTTCAAGTTGAAAAAGTTTAATGGTAAGACTGCCAAAGTGTGATGTGCGAGGCAGTGGGGCCCAATCGTAGATCGCAAATTGCAGATCTTAGAAAACAAGTGCAAAGGAAAAACCATTAAATTCTATGGTCTACGACACAATGATGACGTGGTGTGGTGACATGGTCCCCACTCCCATCTCGCACACCGTAGATCATCCAAGTTAAATTTTATGGTCAAAACATTATAAGTTGCAAGGCGCGATAGACAACCACGTGTGATACAGTTTCAAAGGCATAATTCAAAGATTTTTCAAATATGCATTCAGGGCTTCTTCTATGTTAAAATTTTGCATAGGAGAAAAAGAGGTTTCAACATAAAAGAGTGGTGGAATGGCGAAGTGCGATGTACACTGGGTGGGACCCGATCGCAATATGCACATCACAACTTTCGAAAAAGTCAGCGCATAAGTAAAGTTAAAAATAAATGGGATGCGAAGTGCAATACCGACACAGATGCGATGCCATTTCAGGTATTCAAACTCCTACACCCCATGAAAGGAGGAATGTAGAAGAAAAGAAGGACAAAGGGAAAGAACCAGAGAAGGAGATAGGAAGTAAGAGGCTAAGAGAGGATCAGTCACCTTTAGTGACTGACACTTCTAATAAAGATTTCAAGATAGTATATAGGAAGAGGGCTCGAGCTCACATGGAGATCGACCAAGGATGGGAACCAAAATAGCAGATGGTGATTCAAATCATGGACACCCCTAAGTCATCATCAGCGGGTGGAGAAACAGGCCTCACCTAAATTATCAACAATAGTGATGATTCAACAACAAGAGAATTCCATCTTCAAGACATTCAAAGAAATAAAGTTAAGGAATGAAGTGCTAAAAGCTAACGTATATAATCAGTTTTGGAAGCAAACCCCATGCCCACAAAGTAGGTTACTTTCTTCTCATGACAATGAAAAAGTGGGGTATGCGGATGAACTTCCTAGAAGCCTTAATCCCACTTCCTCAAAAAACAGGAGACTATAAAAAAAATCATGTGAGTTCAGTGCTGAGGACATCCATTCCATTAATCAGATGGAATTACATAAGCATATTGGGGAAAGGGTAGCTTCCATCTCGACACATACTTCTATAAGCTTGAAGTGCTATATGCATCAGACAGGACTGCAACCTTTTTGGAGATTAAAAAGGTTTTTTCAAAAAGGGAATTGGATCAACCAGTTACAGACCAAGTGTGACACCTTAAATGTTATTGTTCAAATGTTTCACACTAAATTTAATGTTTTAAATTGTAAAATACTTCTAGATTTAGTTGAATTAGATGATAAGTTGGCCAAGTTAGAAGATTATTGCAAAGAGTTATATATAATTGCAATAGACCAATCAAAGGCTGCAAGTATCAAAGGTCACGTTAGAGGTAGATATTTCCTTGAGGCCCTGTATTTTGAATTGATTATTCAGGTGGAGAAACATGCATCACCTACATTATCAACAACAGTGATGATTCAACAACAAGAGAAGTCCGTCTTCAAGACATTCAAAGAAATAAAGTTAAGGAATGAAGTGCTAAAAGCTAACGTATATAATCAGTTTTGGAAGCAAACCCCATGCCCACAAAGAAGGTTACTCTCTTCTCGTGACAATGAAAAAGTGGGGGATGCAGATGAACTTCCTAGAAGCCTTAGTCCCACTTCCTCAAAAAACAAGAGAATATAAAAAAAATCGTGTGAGTTCAGTGCTGAGGACATCCATCCCATTAATCAGATGGAATTACGTAAGTATATTGGGGAAAGGGTAGCTTCCATCTCGACACATACTTCTATAATCTCAAAGTGCTAGATGCATCTGACAAGACTGGAACCTTTTTGGAGATTAAAAATGTTTTTGCATAAAGGGAACTGGATCAACCAATTACAGACCAAGTGTGACACCTTAAATGTTATTGTTCAAATGTTTCAAACTAAATTTAATGTTTTAAATCGTAAAAGACTTCCAGGTTTAGTTGAATTAGATGATAAGTTGGCCGAGTTAGAACATTATTGCAAAGATTTATATACAATTGCAATATACCAATCAAAGGCTGCAAGTATCAAAGGTCACGTTAGAGGCAGAGCTTTCCTTGAGGTCCTGTAGTTTGATTTGATTATTCAAGTGGAGAAACAACCTGACCTACATTATCAACAATAGTGATGATTCAACAACAAGAGAAGTCCATCTTCAAGACATTCAAAGAAATAAAGTTAAGGAATGAAGTGCTAAAGCTAACGTATATAATCAGTTTTGGAAGCAAATCCCATGCCCACAAAGCAGGTTACTCTCTTCTCGTGATAATGAAAAAGTGGGGGATGCAGATGAACTTCCTAGAAGCCTTAGTCCCACTTCCTCAAAAAATAGAAGACTATAAAAATAATCATGTGAGTTAAGTGCTGAGAACATCCATCCCATTAATCAGATGGAATTACATAAGCATATTGGGGAAAGGGTAGCTTCCATCTCGACACATACTTCTATAAGCTCAAAGTGCTATGTGCATTAGACAGGACTGCAACCTTTTTGGAGATTAAAAAGGTTTTTGCAAAAAGGGAACTGGATCAACCAGTTACAGACCAAGTGTGACACCTTAAATGTTATTGTTCAAAGGTTTCACACTAAATTTAATGTTTTAAATCGTAAAGGACTTCCAGGTTTATTTGAATTAGATGATAATTTGGTCGAGTTAGAAGATTATTGAAAAGAGTTATATACAATTTCAATAGACCAATCAAAGGCTGCAAGTATCAAAGGTCACGTTAGAGGTAGAGCTTTCCTTGAGGCCTTGTAGTTTTATTTGATTATTCAGGTGGAGAAACAGACCTCACCTACATTATCAACAACAATGATGATTCAAAAACAAGAGAAGTCCATCTTCAAGATATTCAAAGAAATAAAGTTAAGGAATGAAGTGCTAAAATCTAACGTATATAATCAGTTTTGGAAGAAAGCCCCATGCCCACAAAGTAGGTTACTCTCTTCTCGTGACAATGAAAAAGTGGGGGATGCAGATGAACTTCCTAGAAGCCTTAGTCCCACTTCCTCAAAAAATAGGAGACTATAAAAAGAATCGTGTGAGTTCAGTGCTGAGGACATCCATCCCATTAATCAGATGGAATTACATAAGCATATTGGGGAAAGGGTAGCTTCCATCTCGACACATACTTCTATAATATCAAAGTGCTAGATGCATCTGACAAGAATGCAACCTTTTTGGAGATTAAAAAGGTTTTTGCAAAAAGGGAACTGGATCAACTAGTTATAGACCAAGTGTGACACCTTAAATGTTATTGTTCAAAGGTTTCATGCTAAATTTAATGTTTTAAATCATAAAGGATTCCAGGTTTAGTTGAATTAGATGATAAGTTTGCCTATTTAGAAGATTATTGCAAAGAGTTATATACAATTGAAATAGACCAATCAAAGGTTGCAAGTATCAAAGGTCATGTTAGAGGCAGAGCTTTCCTTGAGGTACTGTAGTTTGATTTGATTATTCAGCATAAAATAAAACAGTTGTTCATTCAAAAGCCCACTCTTGACAAGTTCACTGAAGTGGATGAAACCTTTATAAAAAAGGGTGAATATAGAAATATCGAGTGAAGATTAGTTGGATAAGTTTTGAGAAACTATTAAATGAAAGATTTATGTCATAGCCGGCTAGATGTCACGACCACTCGAATGTTGCCTCCTTGCAACCATGACGGGCACCTCTGACCTACTTTTTGATTTACTGAAAGTTGCCGCAATTAATATTAAAGTTAGGGATATTTTAAGGTTATATCAGAAGTTAAGTTAGAAATTAATGTTACCTTAGATTTGTCAGAGATATTTTGACTTGGGCCTTGCATGGTCGCAACTGTCAAACTTCCATTTACTTTGTAGTAAATGTGGACTGCCAACCTAGATTAAGGAAACCGCCTCAGTTGCAGTTAAATACTGCGTATATTTTCATTATCAAGATTTGGAATTTGTTTAGATCCCGCGTTGAAAATATTATTGTATTGGAGCACTGTAATAGTTTTTGAGTTGGACATTGATAATAAAAGCACGTTCACAAGATCCTTGAGCTATGTTAATTGGTGATGTTATTTCCTCTACGTTAATTTTTTCTTTTGTCTTTCCATGTTTTACATGAATTTATCTTATTTCAAAACATAAGTTTTAGATCAAGGTATGTTGAGAAAGCATCTAGAATCTGTCTATTTTTGTTACCTTAATTTTTTCCTCTGAGGTATATCTAAAGAATTCTTAAACTGCTCTTTATTTTTACTGAACTGTTATCTTAAGGTTTTTATTTGTAGTATGGTTAAAGAATCCTTAAATGCTCTTTGGCTTTACTGAATCTCACTATTCACACTACCAGTAAGATCCATTTTACATTGTTAGCTTGCCCTGTGAAAACCCTTGAAAAGTTGATTTACAATTCAGCCATTTTATGACTCCATAGCCTAATAGATTAAGATTCTCAAGTTCTATCTTTCCAACCATAGAATTAATCAAACAAATAACCCTGATCTCTATAACTAGCTTAAAATCAACAATTATAATCGTCAAGTTAAAATCATAAATCATAAAATATAGAGAGAGCCATCTCTGAGCCCAGGAAGGCCAGGTCCTAGACTCCAAAGTGGTTTGATGTTGTCCTCTGATTCTTTTTCTTTCCAATCTTACAAATTATAGAGGGCTAATAGGTCATACAAACGCATCGGTGAGCAGTCTCACATAAACGCACCGGTGCGCAGTATCGCACAAACACACCCTCCAAATGGATATGACTTATGCTACTATACCTATTTTTGGTAAAAAAAGGAGGTTGTATAGGGAAACTCATATGAAATACATGGTGAGCAGTCAAGAAAGGCCTCATAACTCCCCCCTTTAGTCTCTCTGCTCTGACCTTGATTCATTCATTCTTTACAATGATGAAAACATTAATGAACAAGTAGCAGATAATGAACAAATAATTGAAAAAGAAGAAGACCATGAAAAAGAACAGTCAGACCAAATAGAAATTTAGCAACACGAGTCTGAACTGGAACCTATTTGGAACATGATATTTGATGGTGCTTGTGGTAAAGCTAGTTCAGGAGCAGGTGTTTGGGTGTGTAACACTGAGAACAACCATGCAGAGGGTCATTCTTACAGACTAAACTTTTAGTGTACCAATAATATAATAGAATATGAGGCACTAATTTTAGGTTTTAAATTACAGAAGAGAGTAGGAGACAAAAGAATCTCTGTCCAGGGGGATTCTGAGCTAGTCATTAAACAAACTAAGGGATAATATTCAGCTAAACATCCCATATTGAGAGCATACAGGAATGATGCACTCGGCCTCGTAAAAACATTCGAAAAGTATGACCTTGCCTCAATCCCAAGAAATAAAAATATCCTTGCCAATGGGTTAGCATTTTCAGTGAAAAAATGTCAATTACCTCCTCCTAACATACAATATATAGTACATATTAAGCACCGACCAACAGTCCCTGATAACATGAGACATTGGCAAGTCTTTGGAGATGACCAACAAATCAGAGATTTCCTCCAATGTAAGGGTGATTTCGAGGGTTCATATGGGGACCTAGACCATGAAGAGGATTGTTCCACAAAAGAATAGATAGGCCAGGAGGAGCCCCCTCACAATTCTGATATCAACCTTTCAACAAAGAAAGACTTACATCAGATAGAGATGCATGAAGATCTGGAAAAATAGGAATTTGAGGTGCCACAATTTAGAGACAACACCCTACCTAGAGGATTGGTCTCATTGGAGGAATTATTTGATTTCGATGATGTGGCTAGGAAAGGAAAGATGGATTCTACAGAAGAAAATATCAAGGAGTGCAATCTAGGTAGTGAGCAGGAACCCAATATGATTAAATTGTCAATAATGTTGCCTTCATCCAAAAATAAGAAATATATTGATTTGTTCAAAGAGTTAATTGATGTGTTTGCATGGATTTATGAAGACCTAAAGTCTTATGATACTGATATTATCCAGCACAAAATTCTGGTCAAGGAGAACCAGAAGCCTGTCAAACATAAACTGCATAGGATAAACTTTGTCCAAATTCCTCTGGTCGAGAAAGAGATTAAAAAAATGTATGATGCTAAGATAATAGTCCCAATCAGATGCTGCGAATAGGTTTCCAATCTTGTGCCGACAAGAAATAAGACGGGTGAGATCAGACTCTGTATGGACTTCAGGAATATGAACAAAGCATCACTAGAGGACAACTACCCTTTACCAAAGATGGACCACATATTGCAAAAGGTAGTGGGCTCCAAAAGGATCTCTCTATTAGACGGTTTTTCAGGGTACAATCAAGTGTTGGTGCATCTAGATGGTCAACACAAAACAATTTTTACTACTCCCTGGGGAACCTTCATGTACGTAAAGATTCCATTTGGATTAATGAATGTTGGGGCCACTTTTCAAAGAGAAATGGATATATTTTTTTTTAGAAGAAATCAGTTTTTTTAGTGTGATGTACCTGTATGATATTACTGTATATTCAAAAACTGATGAAGAACATTTGGCCCATCTAAGGGGAGTTTTGGAAAAATGCTGAAGGTTTGGTCTATCTCTGAATCCTAAAAAATCATTATTTGGTCTTGAAGAAGGAAAGCTTCTAGGCCACATCATATTTGAAAAAGGAATCAATATTGACCCCAACAGGATTGAGGGCATCCTTAAAATTAACCATCCCAAGAACATCAAAGAGCTGTAATATTATCTTAAAATTAACCTTGCAAAATTGCTAAGAAATATCACTAATATGCTCAAGAGAGAGTCAAGAGTTAAGTGGACCAGGGAATAAAAGCAATATTTTAACCTGGTAAAGTAGGAACTCACACAAGCACTTGTTCTGATCAGCCCTGATTTCACCAAGAATTTCATCATTTTTTCCTTTGCATCAAAAAATACAGTTGCTGCAAAAAAACAAAGAAGGACAAGAACAACTAATATTTTTTTTCAGCCAAGATTTACAAGATGCCCCTTTGAAGTACAATATCATGGAGAAGTGGGCTTTTTCCCTGATCAAGGCACTAAAGGATTTTAGAGTCTACATTATTCATTCACACATCATTTCATTTGTGCCCAATATAGTGGTTAAAGACATCCTAACACAGGATCCTGAAGGGAAAAGAGGCAAGTGGATTGCTATCATCTTGGAGTATGATTTGGATATCAGGCCCACCAAAATAATCAAGGGACTAGGATTAGCCAAACTGATGGCTGAAACAAATTTTCAGGCACTAGATATCAATATGTTTCAGTCATTGGATGAAAAAGAGGAGATAGCGACTCCACCTATTAAGGAAGTGTTCATAAATTCTCCTTGGTACACAGATATCATATGTGCCCTTTAATTTAAATGCTCCTCCTGGTTTGTCCAAAACTAAAGCTCGATTCTTGAAATTGAAACCTATAAATTTTTGCATCCTAGATAATGATTTTTATTGGAAAAAATCTGGTGGCATATTGCTTAAATGTTTACTTAAGGAACAGGCAGATAGGGTTATGCAAGAGTTCCATGAAGGGGATTGTGGAGGCCATCTCTACTGGAAAACCACTGTTAACAAGATCCTTAGAGCTAGTTTCTATTAGCCTACTCTTTTTCTAAACATCCACAAAATGGTAGTTACCTATCATAAGTGCCAATTTTTTTTGGGAAAAAGAAAGCTACTACCTTTTCCCTTACAACCAATCTCTATTGAAGCTCCTTTCCAACAATGGGGTCTGGACTTCATTGGAGAAATCCACCCCTCCTCCTCTACCCAACATAGAGGGATACTTACTGATATCGACTATTTTATCGAATGGATAGAGGCCATTCCTTCTAGAACTACTATTGACTCAGTGATTATCAAATTCCTTGAAACCAACATCTTGCCTGGATTTAGTTGTCCTAGGAAAATCATTATAGATAACGCTGCTGCCTTTAAATCCAAGAAAATGGTGGATTTTTGCCACAAATATCACATCACTTTGGGGCATTCCACAACTTATTACCCTCAAGGTAATGGACTAGTTGAATCCTCAAATAAGAGTTTGGTTAACATCATTAAGAAGTTGCTGGAAGAAAATAAGATATCATGGCATAATAAATTGGTACATGCACTACGGGTTGACAGATAGACCATTAAGAAATCAATTGACATGTCACCCTACCAGTTAGTCTATGGAATGGATGCAATCTTCCCAACAACCTTAGGGGTGCCAGTCATGAAGCTCATTCAAGAGGTGTAGGCTGAAGAAAATGATATACAAAGAAGAGTAAGCCAGACCATCCAGCTTCAACAGTCTAGAGAAGGAGTGTACAACTGAGCCCAGATGGTGCAGGAGAATATCAAGAAGATCTTCGAAAAAAGGAAAAAATAAAATGACTTGAATATTGGAGACAAAGTGCTCAAATGGGATTCCAGAAGAGAGGACAAAGGCAAGTGTTGAGTCTCAAATCTGCATCTTTTCCATACATCTTTCTAGACCTTTTTCATCCATCTGAACCTTCCAAGTTGTCAATATCATTGTATATTAATTGCAAAAGAGCATCTAACATGGTTTTTAACTATATTTTTGTGTCTGCTGTTTGATTTAGATTTTGCTCATTTAGCTGTGGAATCTTGCCACTTTCCGCAGCTGCTGCAAATTTCCGCAGCCATTTTGTGAAACTCTATGTTACAGGTGTCCTCAGGTAAAACGAGCCACATGGGCAAGTCAGAAATGATGTGGACATGGATCGTGTCCCATTGGCTCGAGAAAATTCATCTAAGAAGGCTACGGTCAAAGGTGGCCAAGTGGAAGTCAACCATAGAGTCCCACGGTGACAGGACTCTATTTCTCGTCACGTGGAGATTTATATGGCCGTTTTTGAATTGCGGAAGACAAATCAACACCTTTACATGGCTCCATAAGCCGAATTCAAATATCCACTCTGCCTAGATTTACTCTCCAACGTGGCCATGATCCTAGATCTTTGGACGTAATGGTTTACGTGTTCTCCATCAGCATAAACTTCAGGGAATTAGTTATATTACCTTTGTTATAAATAACGCGTTTGCATACGCATATTAGATTAGTTTGTATTAGTTTTTATTAGTCTGCTCTGTAATGTAATTATGTTGCCACTGTGCCATAATATCACCTTTCTGTTATGATTTCATTTTAATATATAAGAAGACTCTGTTTCCAAACGTAATTCGTACTTGAAGTTGTTGCCAAGGCTGGTGTAGAGGGCCCCTGCACATGCTGAGGTTTTGTGCATTATTGTATAGTTCTTGTTTTATTTCTTTAAGCTCACTGTGCCATAATTCATTCATGTGTTTATACATTGCATCTTTCATGGTATATATGCTTCATTTCTGTTTATAATCTTTCATGCTTTACATTTTACTTCTGTCTTTCATGTTTTATGTTATTGTTAATTGATCAGTGTTCTTGTTTCAGGTTATAAATAGGCAGCCCGGGCATTTGCATAACTTTTTGACTAATGACATGGAATTAATATTGTTCTGCTGCTAATTTACTTTTCTTAGTTTCTGTTTAATTTCAGTACTGCTTTGTTTATTTTAGTCTTGCTCATTTGCTTCAGTAGTTAGATTTAGAAATATTAAATTGCTCATGACATCTTCAGTTACCTCCGAAAGCCACAGCTGGACTGATGGTGAGGGATTGAATTATGAATGTGTAGTTTGATATTAGTTTACTTTCTGCAAGTTAGATATATTAAATTGTTCATAACATCTTCAGTTGCCTCCGAAAGCCACAGCTGGACTGATGGTGAGGGATTGAATTAGGGATGTGTAGTTTGATATTAGTTTCCTTTCTGCAAGTTAGAAATATTAAATTGTGCATGACATCTTCAGTTACCTCCGAAAGCCACAGCTGGACTGATGGTGAGGGATTAAATTATGAATGTGTAGTTTGATATTAGTTTACTTTCTGCAAGTTAGATATCAGTTACTCAAGTTGTTTATGGTTACTTCCAAAAATCATAGTTGGACTAATGATGAGGGATCAGAAGACAAGTTGATGTAAATTGATTTAAATTTACTTTATTGCAACTTTTGGATTTCTTTCAGCATAATTTATTTTGTGTTTAGACAGCAGCAAGAATAGTTTGGTTTCATGCTCACTAGTTCACTGTTTTGATTCATTAGATTAGCAGCACCTTTTCATTTCAGCAGCATATTTTCATTTCCTTTCAAGTTTTGTCATTGTATGTTTCAAATTCCTTTTTAAGTTTCAAGTTGGTAAATCATTATAGAGGATATCATTTCCTTGAACAATCATAACCATACTTGTTTTTATTTTAGAATTTCCATCTCACATTAAAAAACCAAAAACGACAAAAAAAATTAAGAAATAGGTTATCTTGCACATATAGTGCGCTGCACTTCATCAGCTTACGAATCCCGGATTGATAAATTAATGTAGCAATTTAGGACACACTAAATTGACCAAACATTTTTGCGCCGTTGCCAGGGAAGTGTAACTAGGTAGCCAATTTCTTAAAAGAAAAAAAAAAACACAAAATAATAAAAGAAGGGAAAACTTGATAACTTCTTGAAGTATGCTCTCCTCTTGCACCTAGTGTGATCTGGAGGATCAGAAAAGAGAGTTATTGGTTTAGTAATTTCTTAAGTATGCTCTCTTCTTGCACCTAGTGTGACCTGGAAGATCAGAAAGAGAATTATTAGCCCAAATTTTAAAAATAAAAAAAAAATAAAAAAATGACATGCATAGAGAAAGAGATTCTAGGGGAAGGTTTATAGCTAAAGCCAAGAGTTCGATTTTTACAACTCCATCTTCTTCAAGGCATAGACAAGAATCACCACCATCTACCCCTAGCCTTAAGATTTTTGGAATTCAAGGAACAACTGAATTAGAGGATTCTCCTATACCACCTACTAAATCCCATTTAGAAAACAAAGAGACTCTCTCTCATCCTCCCTTGATAGAAAAACCAGAGGACTTTAAGGACTCTGAAGAAACTATCATGGCAGAGGAAATAATAGATGGATTTGGAGGGAGAGGTAGAGGTAGAGGAGGAGGAAACAATGGAGACAACAATGGTGAAGATAATAATGGAAGAAATAGGGAAGGAGATAACTTGTTTGGATTCCCTATAGTTGATGAGGAAACTCATACAACAATGAAAAATATCTCACCATCTGTCCTCCCTAAATTTTATGGATTGCGAAGTGAGGATCCTAAAACATTTCTGTTTGAGTTTGAAGTCGTGTGTCGAACCTATGACTATATGGAAGACTCTCAAAAACTCAAACTGTTTCCTTCAACATTGAAGGGAGCTGCTTTGAAATGGTTCATGGGATTAGCCACTCAATCTATTAGGACTTGGAATGATATGAAACAAATATTTTTGGATAGATACTTGGACTATTGTATGCCCACGAATCACAA
Organism: Pinus albicaulis; assembly: GCA_034641835.2. Classification (NCBI taxonomy): domain Eukaryota; kingdom Viridiplantae; phylum Streptophyta; class Pinopsida; order Pinales; family Pinaceae; genus Pinus; species Pinus albicaulis. Next base: position 1,322,588,920 of record CM076584.1, on the reverse strand, counting down.
GGATGAGGTATTCAAAATGATGCAAAAAGAAGATGAAAATTTGGAAGACTTACTTGAAAGATTTCAATACAACTTGAAAAGAGCAAAGATGAGCAACTTAGATGATGAAACCTTGAAAGCCCTCATATTAAAAGCCATTAGAGATTAATGGATAGATATTTTAAACATGATGGGGAAAGGAGACATTTCTCAACTTCCACTTCGTGACATAACAGAACTATGTGTCCATCTCTCAAGAGGAAAATCTAAAACAGAAAAAGGGCCTAGGGATCCTTCTCTTATTAGGGCTAACAAATCTGCAACTGGATCAGTAAGTAGGGCAGAGATTGGTAATATGCTTGATGAATTCAAAAATGATATCTTAGGGAGCCTTAGTGAACAACTAGACACCCTTAAAATCCAAAACAAGCAGAAAGCAGAAACAGATGCTTTATCCATCTTTTGTCCGAAATGTAGGAAGAAACATGCTTTAAGGGAATGTCCCTTGGATGCAAAAGTTGTAGATACATGTATGATTTTCTTAGAGAATCATGAGATCAGGGATTGTCCTTCAATTCCTGGACTCAAAGCCTTTTTTCAAGAAGACCCAAATTCAGTAGAATCTCTCTGTTTTGTTGCAAGAAGACCTTGGCAGGGACAACAAACTCAAGGGTTTAACAACCCTATGAATTTTCAAACCCCACCAAATTGGAATCCTTGGCAACAACCTTGGCCCCAACATCAAAATCCATATCAGCCATGGGCACAAGGAATGAAAAATCCTTATGGGAGATTTGCTCAATTTTATCAATATCCTCCATATTTTCAAAATCAACAAGCTCCACAACTTCCAAACCCAAATCCACAACTTTCATTGCCATTTACACAACAACAACCTTCTCAACAAAATCCAAATCCTCAACTCATGCTCCCATACCAACAAAAGACAAATCAAATTCTAGCTCAGCCATTGCCAAATCCTAACAATAAAAATCCTCAAAATACTTACATGGTAGAAGGACAACAATTTCCTACCTATATGATTGTTCCTCTCAATGATGTACAACTCAGATTTGGTAGAGTTTTAGAAAAACCTTCTATATATATTCAAGAACAAGATACCTCTGAGGAGGATTCTCTTAAAGTCAATGAGGGTTTTGAGGAAGCATCTCTTCAAAATTCAAACATTCAAAAAGAAAAAGAAAAGTTAACACCGACAACTCCTATAGTTGAGCAACCTGCATCTTCATCTACACCTCCTTTTCCTGAAAGACTACAAATTGACAAGGGGGTGGAAAAACAAATCTTGTTGCCTAACTATGATTTTCTAGATGAATTGAAAAATGTTTGTATCAAGATTCCCTTGCTACAAGTCATTCGAGAGATTCCTATTCTAGCAAAAACAATAAAGGAGTTGAGTTTCAAAAGACCAGGAAGGAAACTAAAAGACACAAGAAGAATCCACCTGGTAGGAAAAATTGCAGATATTATGATGGGAAAAATTACCATGCAGAAGTATGTAGATGCAGGAAGTCCAATTGTCAAGACACATATAAATGGGATATAAATTCCAAACACATTGATTGGCTTAGGGGCTGCTATCAACATTATGAGTAGACAGACTATGGACCAGCTAAAACTTCCTAACCTTCTTTTTACACCTACTTTACTGCAACTTGCAGATCGATCAATTATTAAACCAGATGGTGTATTAGAAGATATTTCAGTCTCCTTAGATTCTTGGGAATATCCAGTAGATTTTATGATTTTGACTTCCAAGAGTAATCTAGGAGGGCACCCACTTATTTTAGGAAGACCTTGGCTAGCCACAGCTGATGCTTTTATTAGTTGTAGATCTGGGGACATGTACATTTCTAATGGTAATTCGACAAAGAAATTCAATTTGTATCCTCCAACAAAAGCAATCACAGAAGTAGGAGACAATGAATGGGTTGATGATGAGGACACTATACAACCTGCCTTTACCATTTCTGAAATCAGTGAGGATAGTCAAATTCTGAACACATTAGAAAATTTTGAGACATCTTCAGAATATGACCCCACACAATTTCAGTTGGAATCCGACATAGAATATTTATCATCAAGACAAATGTCTCTTTACTCTATGGAAGAGTTTGGTAATTCTGCTATTGAGATTTTTCCAGGAAAAACATTGAATATCAACAAACATTTGGAGAAGTCACAACAAGAAGAACTAACCAGAATCTTGCAAAAACATTCTACCGCATTTGCATGGGAGTATACTGACATGAAGGGTATTGATCCTAAGACTTGCATCCATCATATCTATATTGAGGAAAACAGTAGACCAATCAGACAACCTCAAAGAAGGATGAATCCAAATCTTAGGGAGATAGTGATAGAAGAGCTCCAAAAACTTCTCAATGTAAACTTCATTTATCCAATTTCAGATAGCCGATGGGTTTCTCCTTTGGTTATAGTACCTAAAAAGAATGGTAAATGGAGAGTATGCATTGATTACAGGGAGTTGAACAAAGCAACTTTAAAGGATCACTTTCCTTTGCCTTTTATTGATCAGGTATTAGATACATTAGCAGGTAAAAAGTACTTTTCATTTTTGGATGGTTTTAGTGGCTATAATCAAATCCAGGTAGCACCTGAAGATCAAGATAAGACCACATTTACTTGTCCATGGGGAACTTTTGCCTACCGAGTGCTTCCTTTTGGGTTATGTAATGCACCAGCAACATTCCAAAGAGCAGTACTAGGAATTTTTTCTGATCTAATCCATGATTGTGTAGAGGTTTATATGGATGATTTTACATTTTATGGTAATTCATTTGAAGAGGCATTAGAAAATTTGGAAAAAGTTCTTATAAGATGTAAAGAAACAAACCTTTCATTAAGCCATGAAAAATGCTTTATGATGTTTACTGAAGGGATTGTTTTAGGACATCATATTTCAGGGGATGTGATTAAGGTTGATAGATCAAAAGTTGAAGTCATCTCCAAGTTACCTATTACAAATTGTCAAAGAGATGTTAGAAGTTTTCTAGGATTCACTGGTTACTATAGAAGATTTATAGAAAAATTCACTAAAATAGCATTTCCACTCTTCAAATTGCTTACAAAAGACTGTGAATTTAAATGGGATCTTGATTGTCAATCAGCTTTTGAAACTTTGAAAACAAGAATATCTGAAGCACCTATCTTGAGAGGACCAAATTGGAAACTCCCTTTCCATATTTCTACGGATGCTTCAGATACAGCTCTAGGAGCTGTGTTGGTTCAAAAAGATTTAGTTCCTTATGCCATTTATTATACCAGTAAAAATTTGACTCCCACAGAGTTGAACTATACTGTGACTGAAAAAGAGTTTTTAGCTGTTGTTCATGCAATTAATAAGTTTAGACATTACATAACAGGGTATGAAACTTTTATTCATACTGACCATTCTGCAATTAGATATTTAATGAACAAACCTGTTACTAATGGCAGAGTGACAAGATGGCTTTTACTTTTGCAAGAATTCAATATTACTGTGTTGGATAGACCAGGAAAACAGAATACAGTAGCTGATTTCTTGTCTAGGATTGAGAATACTAAAGAAGATTCTCCTGTAGAAGATAAGTTTCCTGATGAATATTTGTTTGCAGTAACTATTAAGACCCCTTGGTATGCAGATATTGCTAACTATTTGGTTACAGGGAAACTACCTTCACATTTATTTCCAAGAGAAAAACGAAAGATTATTCGGGAGAGTTCAAAATATTCATGGATTTCTAACGAATTGTTTAAAACAGGGCCAGATCTTGTGATCAGAAGATGTGTCAGGGAAGATGAAATGCCTGATATTCTTAAGGCATGTCATGATGAACCACGCGGCGGACACTTTGCAGACAAAAGGACGGCCTATAAAATCCTCTCTTTAGGATATTATTGGCCTTCCCTCTTCAAAGATGCAAAACAATATGTCAAAAGGTGTGACAGCTGCCAAAGAGTAGGGAAACCTACCCTTTCAAATGAAATGCCATTGCAACCACGGGTACTCATTGAACCCTTTGAAAAATGGGCTTTAGATTTCATTGGACCTATTAATCCACCATCTAAGCAAAAGAAGTATATATTGGTTTGTACTGATTATGTTACTAAATGGGTAGAAGCCAAAGCATTAGTATCTGCTACTGAAAATTCGGTTGTTCATTTTCTTTATGAGGATATTTTTACTCGCTTTGGTGTTCCAAGAGAAATTGTGATAGATCAAGGAAGCCAATTCACATCCAACCTGGTGGAGAAGCTGATGGAAGAATACAAAATCAAGAATAGAAGATCTACTCCTTACCATCCACAAGCAAATGGTCAAGTGGAGTCCACAAACAAAGTTCTTGAAAGTATCATCACCAAAACTGTTCATCTACATAGAAGAGATTGGGCAGAAAGGCTTCCAGAAGCCTTGTGGGCCTACAGAACTACATGGAGGAATACAACGGGACATTCTCCCTATGAACTTGTTTATGGGAAAGAAGTCTTGCTCCCCATTGAGTTCCAAGTCAAGACCTTCAAGATAGCAGTTCAGTTGGGGATGGACTTATCAGAAGCCCAAAAGCATAGAATGGAGCAGTTGAATGAGCTAGATGAGATCGGACAAGAAGCAATTCTAAGAACTGATCTAGTTCAATATCAAAGAACTAAATGGCATGACAAATATATCAAAGAAAAGAAGTTTCAAGAAGGAGATTGGGCATTGTTGTTTGACTCCAAGTTTAAATATTTTCAAGGGAAATTTCAGACTCATTGGCTTGGGCCATATGAGATTGACAAGATCTTTAGCAATGGAGCTGTAAGAATCAAGACCATTGATGAGTTTCAAACTCCTCTTATTGTGAATGGCCATAGATTGAAAGTTTATGATAAGCCACTCTCTAAAGAGGATTTTGTCAAGTTGTTTCAAGAAAGTTCTGCAATCAGGCTGGTACAGAAGAATTCTTCTTCTCCACCAGCCTAGCTTTTGTTTTTCAAGTTAAAAAAAAAAAAGAAAAAAAAAAGAAGAAAAGAAAAAAAAATGGTATAAGCCTGAAAACCAATCATTGATTGGCAGTCTTATACAGAAAATATGGGGTGAAAATCAGGGACACCTGACATTCTATATTTTCCAAAAAAAATGAGTCTTTCATTTCATTTCATTTCACCACCCACTCCATTTCATTTCACTTCATTCCATTTCATTTCATTTCATTTCACTTCATTCCACTTCATTTCATCCATTCCATCAATAAAAATATTTTTTATGACCATTTCCACCTGGTCATTTGTCATTTGTTCATTTCTATTCAACCAAGTAATAGCTGTGTCATTTTCCGCAGCTGACATCTGTTTCCGCAGCTGACTCCAGTTTCCGCAGCCAGAAGCAGATTCCGTAGCTACTACTCTGTTTTCAAAGAGAATGTACAGTCAGTTGTTATTTCTATAATTATGAAATAAAATGCAGGAGAGAGGATCAATGGAACATTCAAGACACTAATGAAGATCACTCAGTTGAAGACCAAGGGCAAAAGCAAGGATTCCAAAGGTATGAATAAAGTTTATTTCAAATAGTATTGAAAAACACATTTTTATATAATTTTAAACTATGAGCTCTACCCATAACGCGCAATGATTATATTGACAGTCCCATAACTTTCCACGATCTCCATGTTATCCTCTTGCATTTATTCATAAACGGTTTCATCATTGAAATTCCGATTCTCACTCATGTTATAATATCCCACCGGAGATAATGATACGTATTTGAGTTGACAAAGGACTCTTACAAGCCGCATAACTTCATAATCATTGATTGAAACGTGTTCATCTTTATTACACAGCCTCCAAAATTCAAAACGCGGCCGAATGCATTATACTTTGTTAATCTCTTTGTCGTGTCTCTGTCGTGTTTACAAAACCCCACTCTACTCATTCTCACTCCCTGTTTCACTCCATTTCGTTCCTTTTGCTCACTCTCACTCCCGTATATCCACCCACAGTCTTACTCCATTCCGTTTATGGTGTTCATTTCCATTCTATGATACATTCCCACAGTATTGTGCTCGATCCTGTGTATTCCATCGTTCCATTTCCACCTAAACCCTCACAGAGGCAAACTTGTGAAGCACAGAGAAGTGAAATGGGAAAATTATTAAGGGTAGAGCCAGAACGACCGAAGTTTATAGAGGGATATCCGCAAGCAAAAGAGATGTTGAGGAAAGCTAAATGGCTGCGTTTTATTCAGAAATTCAGGGGTTACCACAGAGAAGTTACAAAAGCGTTTGCAAGATCATTTGATGGCTCGGAAGCAGAAGTTGGAGACCTCAAGTTTTTGGTCAATGAAGCATCAATAGCAACAGCCACAGAGCTTCTTCAAGAAGGAGAACGTTGGTTCAAAAATACAAGTATCAGTGATGAGGCATGGAGAACAATCCTGCGAAATCAAGGTATGGATATCACTGTTTTTAAAAGAGGAATCCCTGTGCATGCAATAAAAGAAGAATGGGCCACTTTACTACTAATTGTTCAGAAATTTATTACATGTGAAGGTCGTCTCGGGTCTATGTACATGTACCATACTAGGCTATTGATGAATTTTCTTGAAAACCAAACTCTCAATCTTCCTTATTTTCTATTCAATAGCTTAAAGAAAATGGCTGTGACTGTTCAAAAACACTTGGGAGATGTAGAGCCTCATCTTTATCACCACGGCCTTATAAAAATTCTGATTGAAAAGGAGCTAAAGGAAAGAAAAGATACATGGGAACAATTCCTAGTTAGAAACTTCTTTGAAGAACCTCGGGAAATTCCTGAAGGTAGTTCAATTAGAAGGAGTAGAAGAAAGAGAATGAATGTTGAAACCCAAATTGCTCCTACACAGGAAATTCCCGCAGCTAGCACAGCAAAAAGAAGTAGAAGGAAAAGAACAATAGATGAAATCCAAAATACTTCTACTACTGCTATGAAAAAAACTGATAGGGAAGAGAGATTGGTAAAAAGGAAGAAGAAGGAAATCAAAGCTAAGAAGCCAATAATACCAAAAGGGAAAGAAATTATTGAGGCTGTCCATAAAACTCCTTCTTCTGAAGAAGAAGATCACCAAAAACTATCTGAAAGATTAGCTTATCGTCAAAAACAGTCATCCATATCCAAGAAGGCAGAGACAGGAAAACAAGAACAAAAGGGTAGTGTACCACAGCATGTGAGGAGAAGCAGCAGGCTTAAAGGAAAATTGAGAAAAACACAAATTAAGGGTCCTCATTTCATTGAGTTGGGTGAGGAGACATCTGAACAGTCTCCAACTGACCATAGTCCATTTGGGTCGATTTAAGTGAACACGACTCACTACCCAATGGACAAACAGCTTTCCCACTATTGTTCTAAATAAAATATTGATGTAAGCCCTCCTCGGCCAGATTTTGAACATAATTCTCCTTTACAGCATTTTTGGGACAGCCCAATGAAAATGACACCGGAAGTAGACCCCAAGCAGCAGGAGGTATATGACTATATAGAATCCTTGGAAAAGGAAGCCACAGGTCCAAGTACCTCTTCCATTCAGCCTCATACATTGCAGGATGATTTAGTTCAGTCATTAAAACAGGAAATTTTTGAGTTGGAGCTTTTAAATCGGCACATCAAAAATGAAAATGAAACACTGAAAGAACAAGGCAAACTGGACAAGATCATCCATGATAATACTATGTTACATTTGGGAATTTGGCAAAAGAAGAATAAGAAATTAAAAAGGAAATGCCAAAAATTGAGCAGAGCACTTGTGAATATCAAATTCAGGTGCTTAATGAAGAAACCCAGAATGATGGCAGTACCAAAGAAGAAGAGAAGGGGGTTAGATGTGCTGGCTGAAGTATCAAGGCACATGACTTGAACAAAGAGTATCAAAATTTTGGTTGCATGAGGACATGCAACACCTTCACAGTGGGGGTATGTTGAGTCCCGAATTTGCCTCTTTTCCATACACTTGTCCATATCTTTTTCACTCACCTAAACCTCCAAAATTGTCAATATCATGTGCAAAAGGGTACCTAACATGGTTTTTAATTATGTTTTTGTGTTTTCTATTTGATTTAGATTTTGTTCATACAGCTGCGGAAACTTGCCACTTTCCGCAACTGCTGCAACTTTCCGCAGCTATTTTGTGGAATTATATGCTACAGGTGTCTACAAGGGAAACGAGCCACATGGGCAGGCTAGGAATGACGTGGACATGGTTCGTGTCCTATTGGTTCAAGCAAACTCGTCCAAAGAAGCCGCGGTCAAAGGCGTCCACATGGAAGTCAACTATGGAGTTTCATGTCAGCCGGACTCTGTTTCGTGGCACATAAACATCCATACGGCCGTTTCTAAGCTTGCGGAGGTTAAATCGACATCTGTGCAGAGCTCTGGAGTTGAATTCAAGCATCCACCTTCCGTAGATTCAGTTTCCAACACGGCCATACTCCTATATCCGTGGGCGTAGTGGTCTACGTGCTCTCTTCCATCATAAACTTCAGGAGACAGTTACAGTTTATTGTTTTATATAGAGCGTTTGCATACGCACAAAAAGTTAGTTGTTAGTTGATAGTTGATGTTCGTGAATAAACTCTGTTATCTGTTAGTTTGCTTTGTAGTGATTATGCTGCCCTTGAGCCGTAACACTACCATTCTGTAATGAACTACTTTTTAATGTGAGAAGACTCTGTTTTTCAACTTAATTCGTGTTTGAGGATCGTTACCAAGGCTGTGTAGAGGGCCCCTGCTCAGCTAAGGTTTTGTGTATTAGTGTAAATTTCTCATTTTATTTCTTTTAAAAGTCATTGTATCATAATCCATCCATATGTTCATACTTTGTAATTGTTTCATTTCTGTTTATACATTTCCATAATTTCCATTTCATTTCTGTCTTTCATGTTTTTATGATTGTTAATCACTGATCAGTTTTCTTGTGCAGGTTTTAGATAGACAGCCCGGGCATTTTTCATAGTATTTTGACTAATGACATGAAACTAACATTGTTCTGCTGCTAGTTTGCTTTTCATAGCTTTTGTTTAACTTCAGTCTTGCTTTGTACATTTCAGTTTTGCTTATCTGATTCAGTAGTTAAATTTAGATATATTAAGCTGCTCATAGCATCTTCAGTTGCCTCCGAAAGCCACAGCTGGACTGATGGTGAGGGAGTGCATTATGAAATGTGTAGTTTAGTATTAGTTTCTTTTCTGCAAATTTAGATATATTAAGCTGCTCATAGCATCTTCAGTTGCCTCCGAAAGCCACAGCTGGACTGATGGTGAGGAATTGCATTATGAAATGTGTAGTTTAGTATTAGTTTCTTTTCTGCAAATTTAGATATATTAAATCATGCATGACATCTTCAGTTTATATAAGCCTGGTGGTGATGGTGACTGATTGAATCATGATATGGTTTCTAGTATTAGTTTGCTTTCTTGCAAATTAAATATCAGTTACACAAGTTGTTTATGATTACTTCCGAAAATCATAGCTGGTCTAATGATGAAGGGTCAGAAAATGAATTGATGGAATCTGATTTAGATTTATTTTGTTGCAATTTTGAATTTCCTTAAGCATAGTTTCTTTTGTGTTTAGTTGGCAGCAAGAATAGTTTGGTTTTCATGTTCACTAGTTTACTATTTTGATTCATTAGATTAGCAGCACCTTTTCATTTCAGCAGTACACTTTTACTTTCTTTCAAGTCTTGTCATTGTAATTTTCAATTTTCTTTTAAAGTTTCAAGTTGGTAAATCATTATAGGGGGTATCACTTCCTTGAACAAATATAACCAAACTTGTTTTCATTTTAGAATTTTCATTTCACCTTAGAAAAACCAAAAACGACAAAAAGTTAAGAAATAGGTTATCTTGCACATATAGTGCGCCGCACTTCATCATCTTACGATTCCCGGATTGACAAATTAAATGCAGCAATTTAGGACACACTAAATTGACCAAACAGATGCATCGATTTTAGTGTAGATATTTATTTCTAATGATATATGATTACTTGCACTAGATGCATTGATTTCAGTGTAGGTGATGATTCCTAATACTATTTGATTTCTTGCACTGGACGTGTTGATTTCAATTTAGACGTCGATTTATAGTTATATTTGATTGCTTGCACTAGATGCATTGATTTCAATACAGATTATTCCTAATACTATTTGATTGTTTGCGCTAAATGCATTGATTTCAACCTACACGAACCGAGTTGAATTCAACCGACTTATGAAGATATATGACAGATATAGAGAGGAGCTAAGGGAATTGGCTGAAGAGCAACGCATGCTTCGAGAGATGCTTGCCAAGATCGATCTTAAAGAGATGAAACGTGAGCTTATAAAGAGGTATTTGGCTGGACCGAAGAATGTTGAGAATGTGGTTGAGGAGAATGAAGAGCTTGTAGAACAAGTTGAACCCGAACCAAGCACATTAGAAACATTGCAGGTTGAACCACACAAGGATGTTGCAGATGTGGAAGATGTCAAGGATGAACTTGATGAACAGGTTGGACCGAGGCTAAGCACATTGCAAGCATTAGTGATGGATGAGGATGTTGCAGATGTAGAGGATGTCAAGGGTGAACTTGATAACCAAGTTGGATCAAGACCAAGTACGTTGCAAGCATCGAAGATGAATGATTCTCATGAGGATGTTATGACGATGGAAGAGATGAAGGACGAACTTGTGACACAAGTTGAACCAAGAAAAGACACATTGAAAGCATTGGTGGACAAACCACATGGAGATGTTGCAAATGTGAGCATGATCGAGGAGGAACTTGATGAGCAGGTGGTACCAGGATCGAACACATCAAAGGCATTGATGAGGATGGAGGACACTCACTTGAGGAGTCTTCATGGAGAGATGGCTTGTGTTTCACTTGAGCATTTTGGAGATGGACCATATGGAGTGACAAGCAAAGACATGACTTCTTTGCCAGCACCATGGAGGACTTTTCCTTGGATGCCTACGATGATACCTTGTACGTTGATGGAGCAAGGGACATGGGACAATGCAAACCTTGTTGAGGCAATTTGTGACCCTACACTTGATGGTTCAAATGCCCGAGACAAGGGTGGAACGTGATGGCCTTTGTGATGAAAGGGGTCATGCTTAGCCATATAAAATGGCAAGTGCCGGGCATGACCCATACACTACCTTGGTGGTAGGGAACATTGATGGAGTAGACTTCTTCATGGCTTCAACCAAGATGGACCTCTTGGCAGACCTTTAGTGGAGGAGCAGCTTGAAGGAAGTACTCACATATATATGATGGAGGTAGGAGTGACAGAGAGCACTTCACTTCGACATGTGGAGACATGATGATGATGAGAGTTGAGTTGAGTTCACTTAGATGAACACATGGGCAGCCAAAGTCATCGACATGGACTACATGGAGAGCTTTATAGATGGACTGATGGGACGTTGTTCACCATGAGCAACTTGGACATTGGTTGAATAGAAAAAGAAACCTATGAGACATTCATATTTTGCGAGTGAGAACTTGTGATGGCACTCATGGCCAATATAAGTAGGCTTACCAATGCTTTGGATATGATGAGGCATGGGAGTTCATGAGGGAGTTACATTCATTGGAGACTTCATATTATGGTGATCTTGGAGTATCTGACTCATTGAGGGGCTGAGGTCAGGATTGGTCCTGATTTTGATGCATTATGGGATGGATGGGGATATAGATATGGATGGAGGGGAGTGGAAAGATGAGGGAAGAACATTTCCTGCACTAGATGGATTGATTTAAGTGGAGATGGTGATTTATAATCCTATTTGATTATTTTCACTAGATGCATCGATTTTAGTGTAGATATTTATTTCTAATGATATATGATTACTTGCACTAGATGCATTGATTTCAGTGTAGGTGATGATTCCTAATACAATTTGATTGCTTGCACTGTATGTGTTGATTTCAATTTAGACGTCGATTTATAATTATATTTGATTTCTTGCACTAGATGCATTGATTTCAATACAGATTATTCCTAATACTATTTGATTGTTTGCACTAAATGCATTGATTTCAACCGACACGAACCGAGTTGAATTCAACCGACTTATGAAAATATATGATAAATATAGAGAGGAGCTAAGGGAATTGGCTGAAGAGCAACGCATGCTTCGAGAGATGCTTTCCAAGATCGATCTTAAAGAGATGAAACGTGAGCTTATAAAGAGGTATTTGGCTGGACCGAAGAATGTTGAGAATGTGGTTGAGGAGAAGGAAGAGCTTGCAGAACAGGTTGAACCCGAACCAAGCACATTACAAACATTGCAGGTTGAACCACACAAGGATGTTGCAGATGTGGACGATGTCAAGGATGAACTTGATGAACAGGTTGGACCGAGGCTATGCACATTGCAAGCATTAGTGATGGATGAGGATGCTACAGATGTAGAGGATGTCAAGGGTGAACTTGATAACCAAGTTGGACCAAGACCAAGTACGTTGCAAGCATCGAAGATGGATGATTCTCATGAGGATGTTATGACGATGGAAGAGATGAAGGACGAACTTGTGACACAAGTTGAACCAAGACAATACACATTGAAAGCATTGGTGGACAAACCACATGGATATGTTGCAAATGTGAGCATGATCGAGGAGAAACTTGATGAGCAGGTGGTACCAGGATCGAATACACTAAAGGCATTGATGAGGATGGAGGACACTCACTTGAGGAGTCTTCATGGAGAGATGGCATGTGTTTCACTTGAGAATTTTGGAGATGGACCATATGTAGGGACAAGCAAAGACATGACTTCTTTCCCAACACCATGGAGGACTTTTCCTTGGATGCCTACGATGAGACCTTGTACGTTGATGGAGCAAGGGACATGGAACGATGCAAACCTTGTTGAGGCAATTTGTGACCCTACACGTGATGGTTCAAATGCCCGAGACAAGGGTGGAACGTGATGGCCTTTGTGATGAAAGGGGTCATGCTTAGCCATATAAAATGGCAAGTGCCCAGCATGACCCATACACTACCTTGGTGGTAGGGCACGTTGATGGAGTAGACTTCTTCATGGCTTCAACCAAGAGGGACCTCTTGGCAGACCTTTAGTGGAGGAGCAGCTTGAAGGAAGTACTCACATATATATGATGGAGGTAGGAGTGACCAAGAGCACTTCACTTCGACATGTGGAGACATGATGATGATGAGAGTTGAGTTGAGTTCACTTAGATGAACACATGGGCAGCCAAAGTCATGGACATGGACTACATGGAGAGCTTTATAGAATGACTGATGGGACGTTGTTCACCATGAGAAACTTGGACATTGGTTGAATGAGCAGCCTATGAGACATTCATATGTTTGCAGAGTGAGAACTTGTGATGGCACTCATGGCCAATACAAGTATGCTTACCAACGCTTTGGATATGATGAGGCATGGGAGTTCATGATGGAGTTACATTCATTGGAGACTTCATATTATGGTGATCTTGGAGTATCTGACTCATTGAGGGGCTGAGGTCAGGATTGGTCCTGATTTTGATGCATTTTGGTTCCTAGAGAGAGAGAGAGAGTGAGTGATAAGGAAGATGGAGAGAGAGAGAGAGGACAAAAGGAGGAAAGAGAGATATTAGCGAGGGAGAGGGAGAGAAGGGGAAGAGAGGGAAGAAGAGAGAGATGGGGAGAGAGGGTGATCGAAAAAGAGAATGATATATATGGAGTGCGAGAGCGTGTGTATTTAAGGGGGTGAGATAGAGACAAAAAAAAAGAGATGGATGGGGATATAGATATGGATGGAGGGTGGAAAGAGGGAAGAACATTTCTTGCACTAGATGGATTGATTTAAGTGGAGATGGTGATTTATAGTCCTATTTGATTATTTTCACTAGATGCATCGATTTTAGTGTAGATATTTATTTCTAATGATATATGATTACTTGCACTAGATGCATTGATTTCAGTGTAGGTGATGATTCCTAATACTATTTGATTGCTTGCACTGGATGTGTTGATTTCAATTTATACGTCGATTTATAATTATATTTGATTGCTTGCACTAGATTCATTGATTTCAATGTAGATTATTCCTAATACTATTTGATTGTTTGCACTAAATGCATTGATTTCAACCGACACGAACCGAGTTGAATTCAACTGACTTATGAAGAGGTATGATAGATATAGAGATGAGCTAAGGGAATTGGCTGAAGAGCAACGCATGCTTCGAGAGATTCTTGCCAAGATCGATGTTAAAGAGTTGAAACATGAGCTTATAAAGAGGTAATTAGCTGGACCAAAGAATGTTGAGAATGTGGTTGAGGAGATGGAAGAGCTTGCAGAACAAGTTGAACCCGAACCAAGCACATTAGAAACATTGCAGGTTGAACCACACAAGGGTGTTGCAGATGTGGAAGATTTCAAGGATGAACTTGATGAACAGGTTGGACCGAGGCTAAGCACATTGCAAGCATTAGTGATGGATGAGGATGTTGCAGATGTAGAGGATGTCAAGGGTAAACTTGATAACCAAGTTGGACCAAGACCAAGTACGTTGCAAGCATCGAAGATGGATGATTCTCATGAGGATGTTATGACGATGGAAGAGATGAAGGACGAACTTGTGACACAAGTTGAACCAAGACAAGACACATTGAAGGCATTGGTGGACAAACCACATGGAGATGTTGCAAATGTGAGCATGATCGAGGAGAAACTTGATGAGCAGGTGGTACCAGGATCGAACACATCAAAGGCATTGATGAGGATGGAGGACACTCACTTGAGGAGTCTTCATGGAGAGATGGCTTGTGTTTCGCTTGAGCATTTTGGAGATGGACCATATGGAGGGACAACCAAAGACATGACTTCTTTGCCAACACCATGGAGGACTTTTCCTTGGATGGCTACGATGAGACCTTCATGCATGGAGCAAGGACATGACCACAAACTCAAGAGGTACCTAGACTGCATATGTGATGGCTCAAATGCCTTGGACAAGGGTGGAATGTGATGACATTTGTGATGGAAAGGGTCATGCTTAGCCACATAAAATGGCAAGTGCCCAGCATGACCATAGACTACCTTGGTGGTAGGGTACGTTGGTGGAGTGGAATTCTTCATGGCTTCAACCAAGATGGACCTATTGGCAGACCTTTAGTGGGGGAGTAGCCTTGAAGGAAGCACTCATATATGATGGATGAAGGTAGGAGTGACTGAGAGCACTTCACTTGACATATTTATGGACATGATGATGATGAGAGTTGAGTTGAGTTGACTTGGATGAACACATGGGCAGCCAAAGTCATGGACATGTACTACATGGAGATATTTTATAGATGGACTGATGGGACATTGTTCAACATGAGTAGAAAGGACATTGGTTGGATGAGCAGCCTATGAGACATTCATATGATTTGTCGATTGAGAACTTGTGATGGCATTCATGGCCAATACAAGTAGGCTTACCAACGCTTTGGATATGATGAGGCATGGGAGCTCATTATGGAGTTGCATTCATTGGAGACTTCATATTATGGTGATCTTGGAGTATCTGACTCACTGAGGAGCTGAGGTCAGGATTGGTCCTGATTTTGATGCATTATGGTTCCTAGAGAGAGAGAGAGAGATAAGGAAGATGGAGAGAGAGAAAGAGAGGACAAAAGGAGGAAAGAGAGATATTAGCGGGGGAGAGGGAGAGAAGGGGAAGAGAGAGAAGAAGAGAGAGATGGGGAGAGAGGGTGGTCGACAAAGAGAATGATATATATGGAGTGCGAGAGCGTGTGTGTTTAGGGGGGTGAGATAGAGACAAAAAAAAAGAGACAGATGGGGATATAGATATGGATGGAGGGTAGAAATAGGAAGAACATTTATCAGACTAGATGGATCGACGTATGGGAGATGGTGATTTATAATCCTATTTGATTATTTTCACTAGATGCACGATTTTAGTGTGGTATACTTATTTCTAATAATATATGATTACTTGCACTAGATGCATTGATTTCAGTGTAGGTGATGATTCCTAATACTATTTGATTGCTTGCATTGGATGTTTTGATTTCAATTTAGACGTGGATTTATAATGATATTTGATTGCTTGCACTAGATGCATTGATTTCAATGTACATTATTCCTAATACTATTTGATTTTTTGCGCTAAATGCATTGATTTCAACTCTTACACCGAACCGGGATGAATTCATCCGACTTATGAAGACATTGCGACAAGATAGAGAGGAGCTAAGGAATTATCAAGAGCAATGCATGCTTCGAGAGATGCTTGCCAAGATCGATCTTAAAGAGATGGTGTAGAGCTTTATAAAGAGGTATTTACCGGACCTCAAGAATGTCGAGAATGTGGCTGGAGGAGAATGAGGAGCTTGTAGAACAAGTTGAACCCGAACCAAGCACATTAGAAACATTGCAAAGTTGGGAACTGGGCCACAAGGATATTGCAGATGTGGAAGATGTCAAGGATGCACCTGATGAAACAAAGCTGGACCGAGGCTAAGCAATATCAGCATGTAGCATTGCTAGTGATGGATGAGGATGTTGCAGATGTAGAAGATGTCAAGGATGAACTTGATGAATGAGTTGGACCAAGACCAAGCACATTGCAAGCATCGAAGATGAATGATTCTCATGAGGATGTTATGACGATGGAAGAGATGAAGGACGAACTTGTGACACAAGTTGAACCAAGACAAGACACATTGCAAGCATTGGTGGACAAACCACATGGAAATGTTGCGGATGTGACCATGATCGAGGAGGAACTTGATGAGAAAGTGGTACCAGGATCGAACACATCAAAGGCATTGATGGGGATGGAGGACACTCACTTGAGGAGTCTTCATGGAGATATGGCTTTTGTTTCATGGAGCATAAGGAGGATGGACTGCATATGGGGATGAGGAAGAAGATGACTTCTTTGCCAACACCATGGATGATTACTCCTTGGATGCCTACGATGAGACCCTGCACATTGATGGAACAAGGGACATGGAGTGATACAAACCTTGTTGGGGCAATTTGTGACCTTACACTTGATGGTTAAAATGCCCTGGACAAGGGTGGAACGTGATGGCCTTTGTGAGGGAAAGGGTCATGCTTAGCCATATAGAATGGCAAGTGCCCGGCATGACCCATACACTACCTTGGTGGTAGGGCATGTTGGTGGAGTGGACTTCTTCATGGCTTCAACCAAGATGGACCTCTTGGCAGACCTTTAGTGGAGGAGCAGCTTGAAGGAAGTACTCACATATATGATGGAGGTAGGGAGACACCGAGAGCACTTCACTTAGACATGGAGACATGATGATGATGAGAAATGGAGTTGAGTTCACTCTAGATGAACACATGGGACACAAAGTCATCGACTTGGACTACATGGAGAGCTTTATGATGGATCAAGGTGGGACGCACACTCATGAGCAACTTGGACATTTGCTATTGCACGAGAAACCTATGAGACATTCATATGTTTGCAGAGTGAGGAACTTGTGATGGCACTCATATCCACAAGTAGGCTAAATCAAGACTTTGGATATGATGAGTCATGGAGTTCATGAGGGAGTTATCACAGAGGGATCTTGGAGTATCTGACTCATTGAGGGGCTGAGGTCAGGATTGGTCCTGATTTTGATGCATTATGGGATGGATGGGGATATAGATATGGATGGAGGGTGGAAAGAGGGAAGAACATTTCTTGCACTAGATGGATTGATTTAAGTGGAGATGGTGATTTATAATCCTATTTGATTATTTTCACTAGATGCATCGATTTTAGTGTAGATATTTATTTCTAATGATATATGATTACTTGCAATAGATGCATTGATTTCAGTGTAGGTGATGATTCCTAATACTATTTGATTGCTTGCACTGGATGTGTTGATTTCAATTTAGACGTCGATTTATAATTATATTTGATTGCTTGCACTAGATGCATTGATTTCAATATAGATTATTCCTAATACTATTTGATTGTTTTCACTAAATGCATTGATTTCAACCGACACGAACCGAGTTGAATTCAACCGACTTATGAAGATATATGATAAATATAGAGAGGAGCTAAGGGAATTGGCTGAAGAGCAATGCATGCTTCGAGAGATGCTTGCCAAGATCGATCTTAAAGAGATGAAATGTGAGCTTATAAAGAGGTATTTGGCTGGACCGAAGAATGTTGAGAATGTGGTTGAGGAGAAGGAAGAGCTTGCAGAACAAGTTGAACCCGAACCAAGCAGATTACAAACATTGCAGGTTGAACCACACAAGGATGTTGCAGATGTGGACGATGTCAAGGATGAACTTGATGAACAGGTTGGACCGAGGCTATGCACTTTGCAAGCATTAGTGATGGATGAGGATGTTGCATATGTAGAGGATGTCAAGGGTGAACTTGATAACCAAGTTGGACCAAGACCAAGTACGTTGCAAGCATCGAAGATGGATGATCTCATGAGGATTTTATGACGATGGAAGAGATGAAGGACGAATCAGACACAAGTTGAACCAAGACAAGACACATTGCAAGCATTGGTGGGCAAACCACATGGAGATGTTGCGAATGTGAGCATGATCGTGGAGGAACTTGATGAGCAGGTGGTACCAAGATCGAACACATCAAAGGCATTGATGAGGATGGAGGACACTCACTTGAGGAGTCTTCATGGAGATATGACTTGTGTTTCATGGAAGCATAAGGAGGATGGACCGCATATGGAGATGAGGAGGAAGATGACTTCTTTGCCAACACCATTGGTGACTACTCCTTGGATGCCCATGATGAGACCTTGTACGTTGATGGAGCAAGGGACATGGAACGATGCAAACCTTGTTGAGGCAATTTGTGACCCTACACTTGATGGTCCAAATGCCCGGGACAAGGGTGGAACGTGATGGCCTTTGTGATGGAAAGGGGTCATGCTTAGCCACATAGAATGGCAAGTGCCCGGCATGACCCATAGACTACCTTGGTGGTAGGGCACGTTGGTGGAGTGGACTTCTTCATGGCTTCAACCAAGATGGACCTCTTGGCATACTTTTAGTGGGGGAGTAGCCTTGAAGGAAGTACTCATATATGATGAAGGTAGGAGTGACCGAGAGCACTTCACTTCGATATGTATGAACATGATGATGATGAGAGTTGAGTTGAGTTCACTTAGATGAACACATGGGAAACCAAAGTCATGGACATGGACTACATGGAGATCTTTTATAGATGGAATGATGGGACGTTGTTCACCATGAGCAACTTGGACATTGGTTGGTTGAGCAGCCTATGAGACATTCATATGATTTGTAGAGTGAGAACTTGTGATGGCACTCATGGCCAATACAAGTAGGCTTACCAACGCTCTGGATATGATGAGGCATGGGAGTTCATGGAGGAGTTGCATTCGTTGGAGACTTCATATTATGGTGATCTTGGAGTATCTGACTCATTGAGGAGCTGAGGTCAGGATTGGTCCCGATTTTGATGCATTATGGGATGGGATGTATAGAGTATTGGAGGTGAAAAGATAAAGAATATTTCTGTGTAACAAGTGATTTGATTTAAGTGGAGATGGAAAAATGTCCTATTTGATTATTTTCACTAGATGTCATTTATGCAGTAGATGCATTATTTAATATATATGAATGCATTGCAAATTTAGACATTCCCAACACTATTTAATTTAGCTAAAATTTGATGTGTTGATTTCAATTTATCATTGATTTATAATTATATTTGAGGTTGCACTAGATGCATGATTTTCAATATGAGCTATCTCACACTGATGATTTACTAATAAATGTACTTATTTCAACTATAACAACTGAAAGTTCCTTCAACCGACTTGGCAAGAGGTAAGCAGGGATATATAGAGACGAGCCAAGATGATTGATGAAGAGCAACGCATGCTTCAAGGGAAGCTTGTCAAGCTTGATTTTAAGGAGATGAAACGTGAGCTTATAAGGAGGTATATGGCTAGACCAAAGAATGTTGAGAATGTGGTTTGAGCTTTGTAGAACAAAAGTTGAACCCCAACCAAGCACATTAGAAATATCGGTAGTTGAACCACACAAGATGGTAAGGTGGAAGATGTCAAGATGAATCATGAACAGTTAGACCTGAGCTAAGCACATTGCGGGCATTAGAGGATGGATGAGGATGTTGCATATGTAGAGTCAAGGAAGAACTTTGATAACCCAGTCTCAAGACCAAGTACGCTAGCAACGAAGATGGATGATTCTCAAGGAGGATGTTGCTATGACGATGGAAGAGATGAAGGACAAATCCAGAGCACACAGTTGAACCAAGATAGGACACATTGAAAGCATCGTGGAAAAACCATGTATGAGTCAGCAATGACAAGGATCGAGGAGGAACTCAAGGAGTGTGTGTGGTACCAGATCGAACACATCAAAGGCATCGATGAGGATCAATGAGGATGTGACACTCACTTGAGGAGTCTTCATGAAGAGATGGCTTGTGTTTCACTTGAGCATTTTGGAGATGGACCATATGGATGGACAAGCAAAGACATGACTTCTTTGCCAACACCATGGAGGACTTTTCCTTGGATGCCTACGATGATACCTTGTACGTTGATGGAGCAAGGGACATGGGATGATGCAAACCTTGTTGAGGCAATTTGTGACCCTACACTTGATGGTTCAACTGCCTGAGACAACGGTGGAACGTGATGGCCTTTGTGATGAAAGGGGTCATGCTTAGCCATATAAAATGGCAAGTTCCCGGCATGACCCATACACTTCCTTGGTGGTAGGGCACGTTGATGGAGTAGACTTCTTCATGGCTTCAACCAAGATGGACCTCTTGGAAGACCTTTAGTGGAGGAGTAGCTTGAAGGAAGTACTCACATAGATATGATGGAGGTAGGAGTGACCGAGAGCACTTCACTTTGACATGTGGAGACATGATGATGATGAGAGTTGAGTTGACTTCACTTAGATGAACACATGGGCAGCCAAAGTCATCGACATGGACTACATGGAGAGCTTTATAGATGGACTGATGGGACGTTGTTCACCATGAGCAACTTGGACATTGGTTGAATGAGCAGCCTATGAGACATTCATATGTTTGCAGAGTGAGAACTTGTGATGGCACTCATGGCCAATACAAGTAGGCTTACCAATGCTTTGGATATGATGAGGCATGGGAGTTCATGGTGGAGTTGCATTCGTTGGAGACTTCATATTATGGTGATCTTGGAGTATCTAACTCATTGAAAGGCTGAGGTTAGGATTGTTCCTGATTTTGATGCAGTATGGGATGCAGATACATAGATATGGATGGAGGGTGGAGAGAGGGAAGAACATTTCTTGCACTAGATGGATTGATTTAAGTGGAGATGGTGATTTATAATCCTATTTGATTATTTGCACTAGATGCATCGATTTTAGTGTAGATATTTATTTCTAATGAGATATGATTACTTGCACTAGATGCATTGATTTCAGTGTAGGTGATGATTCCTAATACTATTTGATTGCTTGCACTGGATGTGTTGATTTCAATTTAGACGTCGATTTATAATTATATTTGATTGCTTGCACTCGATGCATTGATTTCAATACATATTATTCCTAATACTATTTGATTGTTTGCACTAAATGCATTGATTTCAACCGACACGAACCGAGTTGAATTCAACTGACTTATGAAGAGGTATGATAGATATAGAGATGAGCTAAGGGAATTGGCTGAAGAGCAACGCATGCTTCGAGAGATGCTTGCCAAGATCGATGTTAAAGAGTTGAAACATGAGCTTATAAAGAGGTAATTAGCTGGACCAAAGAATGTTGAGAATGTGGTTGAGGAGATGGAAGAGCTTGCAGAACAAGTTGAACCCGAACCAAGCACATTAGAAACATTGCAGCTTGAACCACACAAGGGTGTTGCAGATGTGGAAGATTTCAAGGATGAACTTGATGAACAGGTTGGACCGAGGCTAAGCACATTGCAAGCATTAGTGATGGATGAGGATGTTGCAGATGTAGAGGATGTCAAGGGTAAACTTGATAACCAAGTTGGACCAAGACCAGTACGTTGCAAGATCGAAGATGGATGATTTATGGAAGAGATGTAAAGGGAGAACTTGTGACACAAGTTGGAACCAAGACAAGACACATTGAAGGCATTGGTGACAAACGATGGGAGATGAAAATGTGAGTAAGGATCGAGGAGAAACTTGATGAGCAAATGGTACTGTAGATCGAACACATCAAAGGCATTGATGAGGATGGAGGACACTCCACTTGAGGAGTCTCTGGCATGGAGAGATGGCTGGTGTTTCGCTTGGAGCATTTTGGAGATGGACCATATGGAGGACAACCATTGACTTCCCAACACCATGGAGGACTTTTCCTTGGATGGCTACGATGAGACCTTGTACGTTGATGGAGCAAGGGACATGGAACGATGTAAACCTTGTTGAGGCAATTTGTGACCCTACACGTGATGGTTCAAATGGCCGAGACAAGGGTGGAACGTGATGGCCTTTGTGATGAAAGGGGTCATGCTTAGCCATATAAAATGGCAAGTGCCCGGCATGACCCATACATTACCTTGGTGGTAGGGCACCTTGATGGAGTAGACTTCTTCATGGCTTCAACCAAGATGGACCTCTTGGCAGACCTTTAGTGGAGTTGCAGCTTGAAGGAAGTACTCACATATATATGATGGAGGTAGGAGTGACCGAGAGCACTTCACTTCGACATGTGGAGACATGATGATGATGAGAGTTGAGTTGAGTTCACTTAGATGAACACATGGGCAGCCAAAGTCATGGACATGGACTACATGGAGAGCTTTATAGTGACCGATGGGACGTTACACTAAGAGAAACTGGGATGATTGGTTGAATGAGCCTATGAGACATTCATGTGTGGCAGAGTTAGGGAGAACTTGTGGATGGCACTCATGGCCAATACATGGGAAGTAGGCTTACCAACGCTGGATATGATGAGGCATATGGGAGTCATGAGGGAGTTATCTGAGACTCCTATATTATGGTGATCTGGAGTATCTGACCATGAGGGGTCAGGTCCAGATTTAACTGATTGAAGATGTATTTTGGCCTCTAGATAGAGGAGAGAGTGGAGTACAAGGAAGATGGAGAGAGAGAGAGAGGACAAAAGGAGGAAAGAGAGAGATATTAGCGAGGGAGAGGAGAGAAGGTGAAGAGAGGGAAGAAGAGAGAGATGGGGAGAGGGGGTTATTGACAAAGATAATGATATATATGGAGTGCGAGAGTGTGTGTGTTTAGGGGGGTGAGATATAGAGACAAAAAACAAGAGATGGAGGGGGATATAGATATGGATGGAGGGTGGAGAGAGGGAAGAATATTTATTGCACTAGATGGATTGATTTAGGTGGATATGGTGATTTATAATCCTATATGATTATTTTCACTAGATGCATCGATTTTAGTGTAGATATTTATTTCTAATGATATATGATTACTTGCACTAGATGCATTGATTTCAGTGTAGGTGATGATTCCTAATACTATTTGATTTTTCAAACTATCGTGTCGATTTCACTCTAGACGCCTATTTATAGCGATGACTGACAATTAGATGCATTGATTTCAATACAGATTATTCCTAATACTATTTGATTGTTTGCGCTAAATGCATTGATTTCAACCTACACGAACCGAGTTGAATTCAACCGACTTATGAAGATATATGACAGATATAGAGAGGAGCTAAGGGAATTGGCTGAAGAGCAATGCATGCTTCGAGAGATGCTTGCCAAGATCGATCTTAAAGAGATGAAACGTGGTTGAGAATGTGGTTGAGGAGAAGGAAGACCTTGTAGAACAAGTTGAACCCGAACCAAGCACATTAGAAACATTTGTGCTGAACCACAAGGATATTGGCAGATGTGGAAGATGTCAAGGATGAACTTTATGAACAAAGTGCTGGGAGAGGCATGGAGTGGCAAGCATTAGTGATGGATGAGGATGTTGCGAGTTTGAGATGTCAAGGGTGAACTTGATAACCAAGTTGGATCAAGACCAAGACGCTGCGTAAGATGAATGATTTCGTGAGGATGTTGGTGTGATTATTATTGGAAGAGATGATAATCAATTGTTGGAAACCAAGAAAGACATTTGAAAGGTTATTTGGTGGACAAACTCAAGAGGAGATGTTGCAAATGTGACCATGATCGAGGAGGAGCTTGATGAGCAGGTGGTACCAGGATTGAACACATCAAAGGCATTGATGAGGATGGAGGACACTCACTTGAGGAGTCTTCATGGAGAGATGGCTTGTGTTTCACTTGAGCATTTTGGAGATGGACCATATGGAGGGACAAGCAAAGACATGACTTCTTTGCCAAAACCATGGAGGAATTTTCCTTGGATGCCTACGATGAGACCTTGTACGTTGATGGAGCAAGGGACATGGAACAGTGCAAACCTTGTTGAGGCAATTTTTGACCCTACACTTGATGGTCCAAATGCCCGGGACAAGGGTGGAACGTGATGGCCTTTGTGATGGAAAGGGTCATGCTTAGCCACATAGAATGGCAAGTGCCTGGCATGACCCATACACTACCTTGGTGGTAGGGCACGTTGGTGGAGTGAACTTCTTCATGGCTTCAACCAAGAGGGACCTCTTGGCAGACCTTTAGTGGAGGAGCAACTTAAAGGAAGTACTCATATATATATGATGGAGGTAGGAGTGACCGAGAGCACTTCACTTCGATATGTTGAGACATGATGATGATGAGAGTTGAGTTGGGTTCACTTGGATGAACACATGGGCAGCCAAAGTCATGGACATGGACTACATGGATATCCTTTATAGATGGACTGATGGGACGTTGTTCACCATGAGCAACTTAGACATTGGTTGGATGAGCATCCTATGAGACATTCATATGTTTGCAGAGTGAGAACTTGTGATGGCACTCATGGCCAATACAAGTAGGCTTACCAACACTTTGGATATGATGAGGCATGGGAGTTCATGGTGGAGCTGCATTCGTTGGAGACTTCATATTATGGTGATCTTGGAGTATCTGACTCATTGAGGAGCTGAGGTCAGGATTGGTCCTGATTTTGATGCATTATGAGATGGATGGGGATATAGATAAGGATGGAGGGTGGAAAGAGGGAAGAATATTTCTTGCACTAGATGGATTGATTTAAGTGGAGATGGTGATTTATAATCCTATTTGATTATTTTCACTAGATGCATCGATTTTAGTGTAGATATTTATTTCTAATGATATATGATTACTTGCACTAGATGCATTGATTTCAGTGTAGGTGATGATTCCTAATACAATTTGATTGCTTGCACTGGATGTGTTGATTTCAATTTAGACGTCGATTTATAATTATATTTGATTGCTTGCACTAGATGCATTGATTTCAATATAGATTATTCCTAATACTATTTGATTGTTTTCACTAAATGCATTGATTTCAACCGACACGAACCGAGTTGAATTCAACCGACTTATGAAGATATATGATAAATATAGAGAGGAGCTAAGGGAATTGGCTGAAGAGCAACGCATGCTTCGAGAGATGCTTGCCAAGATCGATCTTAAAGAGATGAAACGTGAGCTTATAAAGAGGTATTTGGCTGGACCGAAGAATGTTGAGAATGTGGTTGAGGA
The DNA here is from genome assembly GCA_034641835.2 of Pinus albicaulis. Taxonomy (NCBI): domain Eukaryota; kingdom Viridiplantae; phylum Streptophyta; class Pinopsida; order Pinales; family Pinaceae; genus Pinus; species Pinus albicaulis. Next base: position 1,322,563,289 of record CM076584.1, on the reverse strand, counting down.
GAAGGAAGAGCTTGCAGAACAAGTTGAACCCGAACCAAGCACATTACAAACATTGCAGGTTGAACCACACAAGGATGTTGCAGATGTGGACGATGTCAAGGATGAACTTGATGAACAGGTTGGACCGAGGCTATGCACATTGCAAGCATTAGTGATGGATGAGGATGTTGCAGATGGATGTTGCAAATGTAGAAGATGTTGAGGATGAACTTGATGAACAAGTTGGACCAAGACCGTGCACATTACAAGCATCGATGATAGATGATTCTCATGAGGATGTTATGATGATGAAAGAGATGAAGGACGAACTTGTGACACAAGTTGAACCAAGACAAGACACATTGCAAGCATTGGTGGACAAACCACATGGAGATGTTGCGGATGTGACTATGATCGAGGAGGAACTTGATGAGAAGGTGGTACCAGGATCGAACACATCAAAGGCATTGATGAGGATGGAGGACACTCACTTGAGGAGTCTTCATGGAGATATGATTTGTGTTTCATGGAAGCATAAGGAGGATGGACCGCATATGGGGATGAGGAAGAAGATGACTTCTTTGCCAACACCATGGATGACTACTCCTTGGATGCCTACGATGAGACCTTGTACATTGATGGAACAAGGGACATGGGATGATACAAACCTTGTTGGGGAAATTTGTGACCTTACACTTGATGGTAAATGCCCGAGACAAGGGTGGAACGTGATGGCCTTTGTGATGGAAAGGATCATGCTTAGCCACATAGAATGGAAAGTGCCCTACATGACCCATAGACTACCTTAGTTGTAGGGCATGTTAGTGGAGTGGAATTATTCATGGCTTCAACCAAGATTGACCTCTTGGCAGACCTTTAGTGGGGGAGTAGCCTTGAAGGAAGTACTCATATATGATGAAGGTAGGACTGACTGAGAGCTCTTCACCTTGATATGTATGGACATGATGATGAGAGTTGAGTTGAGTTCACTTAGATGAGCACATGGGCAGCCAAATTCATGGACATGGACTACATGGAGATATTTATAGATGGACTGATGGGACGTTGTTCACCATGAGAAACTTGGACATTGGTTGGATGAGCATCCTATCAGACATTCATATGTTTGCAGAGTGAGAAATTGTGATGGCACTCATGGCCAATACAAGTAGGCTTACCAACGCTTGGATATGATGAGGCATGGGAGTTCATGAGGGAGTTACATTCATTGAGACTTACATGGAGGCATCTCTGGGAGTATCCAGACTCATCGTAGGCCGAGGTCAGGATTGGTCCTGATTTTGATGCATTTTGGTTCCTAGAGAGAGAGAGAGTGAGTGATAAGGAAGATGGAGAGAGAGAGAGAGAGGACAAAAGGAGGAAAGAGAGATATTAGCGAGGGAGAGGGAGAGAAGGGGAAGAGAGGGAAGAAGAGAGAGATGGGGAGAGAGGGTGATCGACAAAGAGAATGATATATATGGAGTGCGAGAGCGTGTGTGTTTAGGGGGGTGAGATAGAGACAAAAAAAGAGATGGATGGGGATATAGATATGGATGGAGGGTGGAAAGAGGGAAGAATATTTCTTGCACTAGATGGATTGATTTAAGTGGAGATGGTGATTTATAATCCTATTTGATTATTTTCACTAGATGCATCGATTTTCGTGTAGATATTTATTTCTAATGATATATGATTACTTGCACTAGATGCATTGATTTCAGTGTAGGTGATGATTCCTAATACTTTTTGTTTGCTTGCACTGGATGTGTTGATTTCAATTTAGACGTCGATTTATAATTATATTTGATTGCTTGCACTAGGAGCATTGATTTCAATACAGATTATTCCTAATACTATTTGATTGTTTGCACTAAATGCATTGATTTCAACGGACACAAACCGATTTGAATTCAACCGAATTATAAAGATATATGACAGATATAGAGAGGAGCTAAAGGAATTGGCTGAAGAGCAACGCGTGCTTCCAGAGATGCTTGCCAAGATCGATCTTAAAGAGATGAAACGTGAGCTTATAAAGAGGTATTTTGCTGGACCGAAGAATGTTGAGAATGTGGTTGAGGAGAATGAAGAGCTTGTAGAACAAGTTGAACCCGAACCAAGCACATTAGAAACATTGCAGGTTGAACCACACAAGGATGTTGCAGATGTGGAAGATGTCAAGGATGAACTTGATGAACAGGTTGGACCGAGGCTAAGCACATTGCAAGCATTAGTGATGGATGAGGATGTTGCAGATGTAGAGGATGTCAAGGGTGAACTTGATAACCAAGTTGGATCAAGACCAAGTACGTTGCAAGCATCGAAGATGAATGATTCTCATGAGGATGTTATGACGATGGAAGAGATGAAGGACGAACTTGTGACACAAGTTGAACCAAGAAAAGACACATTGAAAGCATTGGTGGACAAACCACATGGAGATGTTGCAAATGTGAGCATGATCGAGGAGGAACTTGATGAGCAGGTGGTACCAGGATCGAACACATCAAAGGCATTGATGAGGATGGAGGACACTCACTTGAGGAGTCTTCATGGAGATATGACTTGTGTTTCACGGAAGCGTAAGGAGGATGGACCGAATATGGAGATGAGAAGGAAGATGACTTCTTTGCCAATACCATTGGTGACTACTCCTTGGATGCATATGATGAGACCTTGTACATTGATGGAGCAAGGGACGTGGAACGATGCAAACCTTGTTGAGGCAATTTGTGACCCTACACTTGATGGTCCAAATGCCCGGGACAAGGGTGGAACGTGATGGCCTTTGTGATGGAAAGGGGTCATGCTTAGCCACATAGAATGGCAAGTGCCCGGCATGACCCATACACTACCTTGGTGGTAGGGCACATTGGTGAAGTAGAATTATTCATGGCTTCAACCAAGATGGACCTCTTGGAAGACCGTTAGTGGGGGAGTAGCCTTGAAGGAAGTGCTCATATTGTGGGATGAAGGTAGGAGTGACCGAGAACACTTCACCTCGACATATGTATGGACATGATGATGATGAGAGTTGAGTTGAGTTCACTTAGATGAACACATGGGCAGCCAAAGCCATGGACATGGATTACATGGAGATATTTTATAGATGGACTGATGTGATGTTGTTCACCATGAGCAACAAGGACATTGGTTGGATGAGCAACCTATCAGACATTCATATGATTTGCAGGGTGAGAACATGTGATGGCACTCATGGCTAATACAAGTAGGCTTGCCAACACCTTGGATATGATGAGGCATGGGAGTTCATGATGAGTTGCATTCATTGGAGACTTCATACTCTGGTGATCTTGGAGTATCTGATTCATCAAGGAGCTGAGGTCAGGATTGGTCTTGATTTTGATGCATTATGGGATGGATGGGGATATAGATATGGATGGAGGGTGGAAAGAGGAAGAACATTGTGACTAAGATGGATTGATTTACATGGAGATGGTGATTTATAATCCTATTTGATTATTTTCTACTTCAGATGCATTGATTTTAGTGTAGATATTTATTTCTAATGCTATATGATTATTTGCACCAGATGCATTGATTTCAAAGGTAGGTGATGATTCCTAATACTATTCTGATCGTTTGCACCGGGATGTGTTGATTTCAATTTAGACGTCGATTTATAATTATATTTGATTGCTTGCACTAGATGCATTGATTTCAATACAGATTATTCCTAATACTATTTTATTGTTTGCACTAAATGCATTGATTTCAACCGACACGAACCAAGTTGAATTCAACCGACTTATGAAAATATATGATAGATATAGAGAGGAGCTAAGGGAATTGGCTGAAGAGCAACGCATGCTTCGAGAGATGCTTTCCGAGATCGATCTTAAAGAGATGAAACGTGAGCTTATAAACAGGTATTTGGCTGGACCGAAGAATGTTGAGAATGTGGTTGAGGAGAAGGAAGAGCTTGTAGAACAAGTTGAACCCGAACCAAGCACATTACAAACATTGCAGGTTGAACCACACAAGGATGTTGCAGATGTGGAATATGTCAAAGATGAACTTGATGAACAGGGTGGACCGAGGCTAAGCACATTGCAAGCATTAGTGATGGATGAGGATGTTGCAGATATAGAGGATGTCAAGGGTGAACTTGATAACCAAGTTGGACCAAGACCAAGTACGTTGCAAGCATCGAAGATGGATGATTCTCATGAGGAAGTTATGACGATGGAAGAGATGAAGGAAAAAATTGTGACACAAGTTGAACCAAGACAAGACACATTGAAAGAATTGATGGACAAACCACATGGAGATGTTGCAAATGTGAGCATGATCGAGGAGAAACTTGATGAGCAGGTGGTACCAGGATCGAACACATCAAAGGCATTGATGAGGATGGAGGACACTCACTTGAGGATTCTTCATGGAGAGATGGCTTGTGTTTCACTTGAGCATTTTGGAGATGGACCATATGGAGGGACAAGCAAAGACATGACTCCTTTTCCAACACCATGGAGGACTTTTCCTTGGATGCCTACGATGAGACCTTATACGTTGATGGAGAAAGGGACATGGGACGATGCAAACCTTGTTGAGGCAATTTGTGACCCTACACTTGATGGTTCAAATGCCCGAGACAAGGGTGGAACATGATGGCCTTTGTGATGAAAGGGGTCATGCTTAGCCATATAAATGGCAAGTGCTCATAAGATGACTCATACACTACCTTGGTTGTAGGGCACGCGATGGAGTAGACTTTTCATGGGTTTCCAACCAGATGGACCTCGCGTACCTTGGTGAGTATACCTTGAAGGAAGTACTCACATATATATGATGGAGGTAGGAGTGACCAAGAGCACTTCACTTCGTTGAGACATGATGATGATGAGAGTTGAGTTAGGTTCACTTGGATGAACACATGGGCAACCAAACTCATGGACATGGACTACATGGATATCCTTTATAGATGGACTGATGGGACGTTGTTCACCAGAAACTCGGGACATTGGTTGAATGAGCAACTTCCTATGTGACATTCATATGTTTGCAGAAAGTGAGAACTTGTGATGGCACTTCATGGACAATACAAGTATGCTTACCAATGCTTTGGATATGATGAGGCATGGGAGTTCATGAGGGAGTTACATTCATCGGAGAATTCATATTATGGTGATTCGGGGAGTATCCTCAAATCAGGGCCGAGGTGGCCGCATTGGTCCGATTTTTGATGCATTTGGTTCCTAGAGAGAGAGAGAGTGATAAGGAAGATGGAGAGAGAGAGAGGACAAAAGGAGGAAACAGAGATATTAGCGAAGGAGAGGGAGAGAAGGGGAAGAGAGGGAAGAAAAGAGAGATGGGGAGAGACGGTGATCGACAAAGAGAATGATATATATGGAGTGCGAGAGCGTGTGTGTTTAGGGGGGTGAGCTAGAGACAAAAAAAAAAAGAGATGGATGGGGATATAGATCTGGATGTGAGGTGGAAAGAGGGAAGAACATTTCTTGCACTAGATGGATTGATTTAAGTGGAGATGGTGATTTATAATCCTATTTGATTATTTTCACTAGATGCATCGATTTTAGTGTAGATATTTATTTCTAATGATATATGATTACTTGCACTAGATGCATTGATTTCAGTGTAGGTGATGATTCCTAATACTATTTGATTTCTTGCACTGGATGTGTTGATTTCAATTTAGATGTCGATTTATAATTATATTTGATTGCTTGCACTAGATGCATTGATTTCAATACAGATTATTCCTAATACTATTTGATTTTTTGCACTAAATGCATTGATTTCAACCGACACGAACCGAGTTGAATTCAACCGACTTATGAAGATATATGACAGATATAGAGAGGAGCTAAAGGAATTGGCTGAAGAGCAACGCATGCTTCCAGAGATGCTTTCCAAGATCGATCTTAAAGAGATGAAAAGTGAGCTTATAAAGAGGTATTTGGCTGGACCGAAGAATGTTGAGAATGTGGTTGAGGAGAAGGAAGAGCTTGTAGAACAAGTTGAACCCGAACCAAGCACATTACAAACATTGCAGGTTGAACCACACAAGGATGTTGCAGATGTGGACGATGTCAAGGATGAACTTGATGAACAGGTTGGACCGAGGCTATGCACTTTGCAAGCATTAGTGATGGATGAGGATGTTGCATATGTAGAGGATGTCAAGGGTGAACTTGATAACCAAGTTGGACCAAGACCAAGTACGTTGCAAGCATCGAAGATGGATGATTCTCATGAGGATGTTATGACGATGGAAGAGATGAAGGACGAACTTGTGACACAAGTTGAACCAAGAAAAGACACATTGAAAGCATTGGTGGACAAACCACATGGAGATGTTGCAAATGTGAGCATGATCGAGGAGGAACTTGATGAGAAGGTGGTACCAGGATCGAACACATCAAAGGCATTGATGAGGATGGAGGACACTCACTTGAGGAGTCTTCATGGAGAGATGGCTTGTGTTTCACTTGAGCATTTTGGAGATGGACAATATGGAGGGACAAGCAAAGACATGACTTCTTTGCCAACACCATGGAGGACTTTTCCTTGGATGCCTACGATGATACCTTGTACGTTGATGGAGCAAGGGACATGGAACGATGCAAACCTTGTTGAGGCAATTTGTGACCCTACACTTGATGGTTCAAATGCCTGAGACAAGGGTGGAACGTGATGGCCTTTGTGATGAAAGGGGTCATGCTTAGCCATATAAAATGGAAAGTGCCCGGCATGACCCATACACTACCTTGGTGGTAGGGCACGTTGATGGAGTAGAATTCTTCATGGCTTCAACCAAGATGGACCTCTTGGAAGACCTTTAGTGGAGGAGCAGCTTGAAGGAAGTACTCACATATATACGATGGAGGTAGGAGTGACCGAGAGCACTTCACTTCGACATGTGGAGACATGATGATGATGAGAGTTGAGTTGAGTTCACTTAGATGAACACAAGGGAAGCCAAAGTCATGGACATGGACTACATGGAGAGCTTTATAGATGGACTGATGGGACGTTGTTCACCATGAGCAACTTGTACATTGGTTGAATGAGCAGCCTATGAGACATTCATATGTTTGCAGAGTGAGAACTTGTGATGGCACTCATGGCCAATACAAGTAGGCTTACCAATGCTTTGGATATGATGAGGCATGGGAGTTCATGAGGGAGTTACATTCATTGGAGACTTCATATTATGGTGATCTTGGAGTATCTGACTCATTGAGGGGCTGAGGTCAGGATTGGTCCTGATTTTGATGCATTATGGGATGGATGGGGATATAGATATGGATGGAGGGTGGAAAGAGGGAAGAACATTTCTTGCACTAGATGGATTGATTTAAGTGGAGATGGTGATTTATAATCCTATTTGATTATTTTCACTAGATGCATAGATTTTAGTGTAGATATTTATTTCTAATGATATATGATTACTTGCACTAGATGCATTGATTTCAGTGTAGGTGATGATTCCTAATACTATTTGATTGCTTGCACTGGATGTGTTGATTTCAATTTAGACGTCGATTTATAATTATATTTGATTGCTTGCACTAGATGCATTGATTTCAATATAGATTATTCCTAATACTATTTGATTTTTTGCGCTAAATGCATTGATTTCAACCGACACGAACCGAGTTGAATTCAACCAACTTATGAAGATATATGACATATATAGAGAGGAGCTAAGGGAATTGGATGAAGAGCAACGCATGCTTCGAGAGATCCTTGCCAAGATCGATCTTAAAGAGATGAAACATGAGCTTATAAAGAGGTATTTGGCTGGACCGAAGAATGTTGAGAATGTGGTTGAGGAGAAGGAAGAGCTTGTAGAACAAGTTGAACCCGAACCAAGCACATTAGAAATATTGCAGGTTGAACCACACAAGGATGTTGCAGATGTGGAAGATGTCAAGGATGAACTTGATGAACAGGCTGGACCGAGGCTAAGCACATTGCAAGCATTAGTGATGGATGAGGATGTTGCAGATGTAGAGGATGTCAAGGAAGAACTTGATAACCAAGTTGGACCAAGACCAAGTACGTTGCAAGCATCGAAGATGGATGATTCTCATGAGGATGTTATGACGATGGAAGAGATGAAGGACAAACTTGTGACACAAGTTGAACCAAGATAGGACACATTGAAAGCATTGGTGGAAAAACCACATGGAGATGTTGCAAATGTGAGCATGATCGAGGAGGAACTTGATGAGCAGGTGGTACCAGGATCGAACACATCAAAGGCATTGATGAGGATGGCGGACACTCACTTGAGGAGTCTTCATGGAGAGATGGCTTATGTTTCACTTGAGCATTTATGAGATGGACCATATGGATGGACAAGCAAAGACATGACTTCTTTGCCAACACCATGGAGGACTTTTCCTTGGATGCCTACGATGATACCTTGTACGTTGATGGAGCAAGGGACATGGGATGATGCAAACCTTGTTGAGGCAATTTTTGACCCTACACTTGATGGTTCAACTGCCTGAGACAAGGGTGGAACGTGATGGCCTTTGTGATGAAAGGGGTCATGCTTAGCCATATAAAATGGCAAGTGCCCGGCATGACCCATACACTTCCTTGGTGGTAGGGCACGTTGATGGAGTAGACTTCTTCATGGCTTCAACCAAGATGGACCTCTTGGCAGACCTTTAGTGGAGGAGTAGCTTGAAGGAAGTACTCACATATATATGATGGAGGTAGGAGTGACCGAGAGCACTTCACTTCGACATGTGGAGACATGATGATGATGAGAGTTGAGTTGAGTTCACTTAGATGAACACACAAGTGCCCAAATCTGTTGACATGGACTACATATCTTTTATAGATGGATTGATGGGATGTTTCTCACCATGAGCAACTAGGAAATTGGTTGGATGAGTAGCCTATGAGACATTCATATGATTTGCAAGGTGAGAACATGTGATGGCACTCATGGCCAATGCAAGTAGACTTGCTAATGCTTTGGATATAAGGAGGCATGGGAGTTCATGATGAGTTGCATTCATTGGAGACTTTATATTATGGTGATCTTGTAGTATCTGATTCATTGAGGAGCTGAGGTCAGGATTGGTCTTGATTTTGATGCATTATGGGATGGATGGGGATATAGATATGGATGGATGGTGGAGAGAGGGAAGAATATTTTTTGCACCAGATAGATTGATTTAAGTGGAGATGGTGATTTATAATCCTATTTGATTATTTGCACTAGATGCATCGATTTTAGTGTAACTATTTATTTCTAATGATATATGATTACTTGCACTAGATGCATTGATTTCAGTGTAGGTGTTGATTCCTAATACTATTTGATTGCTTGCACTGGATGTGTTGATTTCAATTTAGACGTCGATTTATAATTATATTTGATTGCTTGCACTAGATGCATTGATTTCAATACAGATTATTCCTAATACTATTTTATTGTTTGCACTAAATGCATTGATTTCAACCGACACGAACCAAGTTGAATTCAACCGACTTATGAAAATATATGATAGATATAGAGAGGAGCTAAGGGAATTGGCTGAAGAGCAACGCATGCTTCGAGAGATGCTTTCCGAGATCGATCTTAAAGAGATGAAACGTGAGCTTATAAACAGGTATTTGGCTGGACCGAAGAATGTTGAGAATGTGGTTGAGGAGAAGGAAGAGCTTGTAGAACAAGTTGAACCCGAACCAAGCACATTACAAACATTGCAGGTTGAACCACACAAGGATGTTGCAGATGTGGAATATGTCAAGGATGAACTTGATGAACAGGGTGGACCGAGGCTAAGCACATTGCAAGCATTAGTGATGGATGAGGATGTTGCAGATATAGAGGATGTCAAGGGTGAACTTGATAACCAAGTTGGACCAAGACCAAGTACGTTGCAAGCATCGAAGATGGATGATTCTCATGAGGATGTTATGATGATGGAAGAGATGAAGGACGAACTTGTGACACAAGTTGAACCAAGACAGGACACGTTGCAAGCATTGGTGGACAAACCACATGGAGATGTTGCAAATGTGAGCATGATCATGGAGGAACTTGATGAGCAGGGGGTACCAGGATCAAACACATCAAAGGCATTGATGAGGATGGAGGACACTCACTTGAGGAGTCTTCATGGAGAGATGACTTGTGTTTCATGGAAGCATAAGGAGGATGGACCGCATATGGAGATGAGGAAGAAGATGACTTCTTTGCCAACACCATTGATGACTACTCCTTGGATGCCTACGATGAGACCTTGCACATTGATGGAACAAGGAACATGGGACGATACAAACCTTGTTGAGGCAATTTGTGACCCTACACTTGATGGTCCAAATGCCCTGGACAAGGGTGGAACGTGATGACCTTTGTGATGGAAGGGGTCATGCTTAGCCATGTAGAATGGCAAGTGCCCGGAATGACCCACACACTACCTTGGTGGTAGGGCACGTTGGTGGAGTAGACTTCTTCATGGCTTCAACCAAGATGGAACTCTTGGCAAACCTTTAGTGGGGGAGCAGCTTGAAAGAAGTACTCACATGTATATGATGGAGGTAGGAGTGACCGAGAGCACTTCACTTCGATATGTGGAGACATGATGATGATGAGAGTTGAGTTGGGTTCACTTGGATGAACACATGGGCAGCCAAAGTCATGGACATGGACTACATGGAGAGCTTTATAGATGGACCGATGGGACGTTGTTCACCATGAGCAACTTGGACATTGGTTGAATGAGCAGCCTATGAGACATTCATATGTTTGCAGAGTGAGAACTTGTGATGGCACTCATGGACAATACAAGTAGGCTTACCAACGCTTTGGATATGATGAGGCATGGGAGTTCATGAGGGAGTTACATTCATTGAAGACTTCATATTATGGTGATCTTGGAGTATCTGACTCATTGAGAGGCTGAGGTCAGGATTGGTCCTGATTTCGATGCATTATGGGATGCATACCTTGGAGCACATTTATGGGGTGTGTTCAGGAGGAGTCACTTGATGGAGATGATAGAGCTGAGACACCTTGGAGTTTGATGGAGATGCAGTGATGGATGTCTTGTTGGCACACACTTTGGCATGGACTTGAGTCTACTTGACTTAGCCACACTTATTACTTTTGATGATGCTGGGAGGATGAGCCTACTTGCATACAAGTAGCACATGGATTAGCATCATGGACATCATGTTGTGGATGAGATGGATACACTTCATGGACCCAAACATGGCACTTGGATGAGATTCAGAATTGATTGAGTTGATGGATGTGACAGATTGCAGGAGGAATGACTAACGCAGGGAATGAGGATGTGCATTCTCACGATGAGAATGCAAGGTTGGATTGATCACCCAACTAGTTCGAGTTATGAGGGTCGACAGTGTGCGGAGTTATGCCAAATACATAGCAGATTTTGTTGTGTTGAGTTGGTTGGAGTACTTGATGCAGAGCTTCACATGGATTTGACGATGGTTGAGGAGATATCTCATGGACATGAACCTTGCTGGTTTATGTGACGATAGTTGCGACGATATCGTGCACATGGGTTCAACTACAGTTCGTGCAGCGACACTTTGATGGCAGTTGCGACGACATTTCACACATGGAGTTGTGATGGACCGTGCGACGATGGGATGATGTTGTCAAGGGACGACAACATTTTGAAGTGGGGGAGAGTGTAACGGCCCAAGACTTCATGGGCGCGTTCGGTGGAACGGGCGCGCCGGTTGCACCGTTGGAGAGTCACGGGCGCCGTGCGACGTAACGGGCGCGCGTCGCACCGTTGGAGAGTCATGGGCACCGTGCGACGTAACGGGCGCGCGTTGCACCGTTGGAGAGTCACGGGCGCGCGGGTGTGCGAAGCGAGTCATGGGCGTGTTGGAGGAGCGACGAGTCAACACGGCATTGGCGAAGGGCATTTATACCCAACGGATGCCCTTGGACGAGTTAACCGATGGATGAGTTGGTGGGTCGGCCGATGCGTTGGGCGCGCGGCCGACACCACACTTGGTGGGCGAGCGACCAAACGAGGGGGTCGGCTCGGGTCGGCCGAGCGCCCCAACACCCCACAAACGCGGCGTTTCGTGGGCGTCGACGTAACGAGTGGGTCGGCTCATGGTGAGACAAGTGACCACAACCCCACTTGGTGAGTGTATATATTAGATGACGCGTTGGAAGTGGAGGCAAACAACTCGGTCAAGCAAGTCGAACAAGAAGAACAGCGAAAGGTGCAGCAACGAGTCAACAACTCGTTGGTTGAAGGCGCAGCGTAGCACGGGAGTCGGACGAGTCGGGCCGCACCAAATGAGCGCACCGCAGACCACCGAGCACACTACAGGTCGGGTCAGGTCGGGTCTGTGCAAGCGTCTCTGAACGTCGGGTCGAGTCGGGTCGTCCTAGGCGCCAAGCAACGGCAACGGCCCAACACGAAAATTGCGATTCCGGGAGCATCGTTGATCGGATTGAGGTGCCGTAAAAACCAGAAGGTGTGTAATTCCAGGTATCATCCAACCATATAGGTTTGGGACGGATTGAACACACGGTGAACTCAGAAAACGCTCTGCACTGATTTGGAGCAACGGTTTGGGTGACCCGAGTGACCAGCACTTGGACAGTTTTGGGCAGAACTTCCGACGGTGAACTTCGATGGTAGTACTTTTCTGTTGTAAGCTATTTTGAGGATTGAATAGTCTTAGAACTTGGCCAAGAGGCAAATAGTCTTGACTGTTGTACTTGTACTTTTATGAAACATAATATCTGGGCGGACTCATTTTAAAAGGGAGTTGCCCCTCCCTTGTATGTATGGGCATACATGTGGTTTGATATTGATTTTTATGTTTATTTCCACACATTGAAAGAGCATATGTAATAATAACTAACGAATGTTGCTATAGGCGTAGTTTGGGTACTTGAGTAATTAGAAAAAGAAAAAGTACGACAGTGCCGCACCTGCCTACAAGACGTGGTTTGAAGACACCCGTGGTGTAGGGGCATGACTTGGAGGGGGAGGAGGAGAGAGATGAGGGAAAGAGAGATGGACTTGGAGGGGGAGGAGGAGAGAGGTAAGAAGAAAGAAATAAAGAGAGAAAGGTGGAGAGAGAGAGAGAGAGAGAGAGAGAGAGAGAGAGAGAGAGATAAGGAAGATGGAGAGAGAGGGAGGGAGGGGGAAGATAGAGATATAGATGGAATGTGAAAAGAGGGAAGAAGAGAGAGATGGGGAGAGGAGGGGATTGACAAAGAGATTGATGTATGTGTGTGTTTAGGAGGGTGAGATAGAGAGAAAGAAAATAAGAGATGGAAGGGGATATAGATATGGATGGAGGGTGGAGAGAGGGAAGAATATTTCTCACACTAGATGGATTGATATAAGTGGAGATGGTAATTTATAATCCTATTTGATTATTTGCACTATATGCATCGATTTTAGTGTAGATATTTATTTCTAATGATATTTGATTACTTGCATTGATTTCAGTGTATGTGGTAATTTCTAATACAATTTGATTGCTTGCACTGAATTTTTTGATCTCAGTGCAAGCCCAATATGACCCCAATGTCAGGTATGTCACGTCCTCATACAAAATGTAGGCTTAAGTTTTAAATTAAAAAAAATAAAAAATAAAAATCGCATTGTACTAGAACATATATCAATTTCTAATACAATTATGTATTATTTATATAATTTGAATGGATATTAAATTATATACGTGAATTTGAATGGATCATAAATTTACCTTTAACAAAAAAAATTACCACATTGAATTTCCAAATTAAGTAAAATTTTAAACATATTTACTCTTTAATAAAGTCAATACCATTTCCTAAATCAAAGGAAAAGAGTTAATTCAACACAAACAATCAAAATCCAAAATCTTTTAATATTTCTTTTAATTACGCTGTAAAGCGTTTTTATTTGAAAACAATTTTTCTAACTGAGTATGTGTACCATTATGTACCTTTGATTTGAATGTTAGATGATTCAAACCATCTCAACCCTAGGATTAGATTCTGTTATTTTAATCAGTTATACACCTAACGAATATCAGAGGTCCGTGAGCGAACTCAGTGAGGGTTTACCTTAAAGGCCATATCTGCAGATCTGCATGAGAAAGATCACGAGCGATGATAGAACAATGATTTACTGTCGAGTAGGAACAATGGGGGAGGACCCGCCAGATTATTCACCTCCCAAAACCACCGAGTTCAGAGGACTCCATTCGCCATGCAGGCAAGAGTGGCTCACCAGCAGGCCGAAGGGGACGCTACATACATGTGCAAGCATGTAAACAAACGAGCACTGGGTGGAATCCGGCCCTCACCAAGCGAGAAAGAAAGGGTAGGCCCTTCTGTTGAAAGCGGACTGGGATTGCTCACTGGGTCAGATTGGAGCAATCAATCTATTATCCATTTTCCAGATTCACCATCGAAACACGATCAATTTGAACAGGTTCGATTCATCGAGGTAAAATATTTTAAACGATTTCGGCAGTATTAGGGTTTTTTGCGTTTACGTGTTCTTGAGTATGGGTTTTCTTCAGGGCAGATCTTTAGTGTTCCTGTAGGATGCATAAACAGATCTGGTGTCGGAAGCCAATGCTGTTATGTTCTGTTTTCGTGGTCTCGTTGCAGGTTGCATTAAAATACAAGGGGCAGCTACAGGTCTCTTAATCTTCTCGGTTTTCTTCTTTCATAAGCCACGGCCAACTGAGTTGTCTTTTCAATTTCACCAACCCTCCCATATGCATCAATTACAGTTTTACAGTTGTCCATGAAAAATAGCATTTCTGCATGTTCTCCATCACTGTAGTCATTTTTTCAAATAAACATTGTTTACCATATGAATTGATTATCGTATTGAATGTCCTTACATCAGGCTGAAGCGCAATGTTGTAGAACTTTTCATACCATTTCTCCATATTTTCAATTTGTCCTCTATTTTCCAATTGATACAACCCTAAACCAAAACCAACGATTATGTAAAAATTCAATGAGATGCGAGTCAATAAACCTGGTTGGCCCAAAGCCCTAATGGAGACTTCTAGACTCTTGGGGATCTCTAAACACATTTCGATATAATTAAGCGTTTTACTCCGTGAGCAACCTGATAATACTATAGACGTGCTCAGTCCATACGGGTCTCTCCTCTTCTATTTCCGGGCTCGACTTGAAGTCTCTCGGCTCAAAATGTACAGAGCAGCAGCTGCACTGGCTTCCAGAATTGGGTCCGTATGATAAACTTTCAACCGTCTGTATTCTAATGTTGTGTGAATGATTGATTAGTTATGTTGGGTGGCACCCATGACTAACTCAGTAGGGTTTAGGGTTTAAGTTTTATTGAGTTTAGAAATCTGGTCGAGAGACTATATACTAGAATGTATAGACTATATACTAGAACGTAGACTTGGTATTCTTGTCTGTTATTCACTTGGTATTCCTGTCTGCTATACATTTTCTATACATGGCGTTTAAGAAATGCAGTGGGCAGTGTTTGTGTAAGGAAATGATTGATATAGATTCACATTTGTGTAAGGAAATGATTGATATAGATTCACAGGGTATGTGAGGATCACTGGGTAATTGAATAAGAAGGCAAACTTAGAATTTCAGGATCTCATGTAAATGATCACATTTCGAAAAGCATAAGCCTCAGGGAGGCTTGAGCCCTGAACCCTACTTGCATCTCACATATTATCACAGGGATATATTAAGGCCTGCTAATAGACACGTGTTTCCATGTTCCTGAATCCTATCTGAGTTCCACGGCAAATGTTGTTGTCCTATATTGCAAATCCTCGTTAAAAGTGCTGATTTTTTATGTTTGCAGAAATTGGGGTATATATTGGTTTTGATTGGGATCTGTCACATTGTACATAAGTCCTGTTTTTGTGTTGCAGAGGTAATACGAATGCCTGGTAATTAAATACCATTTGCATGGCACCAATTGAGAATTAAACCTTTCTTGCGCCGTAGTCTTTTAGAGCATTTTTTTACCATTTTATTTTATTTGCCTTAATCAACAATAATTGAACATCTCCTCGATGTGGGTTGTAGGAGCACCTAGCTTCTTTCGGTGCTATGTGTTCTGTATGAATGTCCATTTATAGTGATTAGTCATGTACTTGAGTCTATGGCTGCATATTTTCAATTCCTTACCTAGGGATCATTTTCGAGTTCTTCATTTACTATGATGAAATATAAAACTTACAAGTACTATCTAAAATGGGATTGCATGATATGCTGGGGTGCAGGTAGGCACCATCTCAGCAAATGGTGAAAGGGAAATTGGTGAACTTATTGCCAAAGCAATGGAAAAAGTTGGCAAGGAGGGAGTCATAACTATTGCGGTAAGTCAAATGATTGTACAGGTTAGATATTCTCAAATTTTTTAACCTATAACTAAGGGAAATGTAATATTTGGTGTTGCTGGATGTGTGGATTTGCACAGGATGGGAAGACATTGTACAATGAATTGGAGGTTGTCGAAGGAATGAAGCTAGACAAGGGTTATATATCCCCGTATTTTATCACAAATGAGAAGGCCCAAAAATGTGTAAGTATAAACTTCAAAATTGAATGTGTACACTAATCCCCTACTTCCTTCCAATAGTTGCATTTGATACTGGTTAATAATTCTGGGCAGCGCTATGCATGGGACATGTATCTCTAGTTTTATTTCTTTTCTGGTAACGTTGTTTGAAGCTTTTTCACTAACTCTTTGAGCTACTACTATGAATATTCTGTTTCTTCCTTACAAGGCATACACAGTGCAGCTTTGGCTCTAATAGGTGGCATCAATGGACTATTATTGGAGTTTTGTGCTATTCCTTTATCGTTTTGTCTTTCCTTTTTGCAGATTGGTGGTGCTAGTGAGGTGGAACTAGGGGAGAAGAAAGACAGAGTTACAGATGCCTTGAATGCCACTAAGGCAGCAGTAGAGGAGGGTATTGTGCCAGGTAAAGTGCTGCTTACAGTGTTTTATGCTATTTTAGGGGCGTGATTACAAGAGTAAGCTCCCTTATAAATTATTACTTTTTTTATTTAATCTTAAGTGGCATGTCTTTAAAGCATATGTTTCTGCAGGAGGTGGCGTTGCTCTTCTTTATGCGACAAAGGAGCTAGAAAAACATCAGACTGCTAACTTCGACCAAAAGATTGGAGTGCAAATTATTCAGAATGCATTGAAGGTTGAAATTTATACTGTGTATTTTGAGTTATTATAATACGTGTATGTTGCCTTTGTTGTCCATAATTCTGATTTAGGATATTGTGTGATTGTGAAGATGCCTGCATATACGATTGCTGCAAATGCCGGTGTGGAAGGTGCAGTGGTTGTTGGGAAATTACTGAAGCAAGATAATCTTGACCTTGGCTACGATGCTGCCAAAGGTAAAGAACTCATTTCAACTGTCCTTTGTAGTGGCTGTTTATGATGGAATTTGGCATATTATGTTAACGAGGGGTTGTGGCATTTCAATTTTCAACTGAGGGAATTATGTTAATGAGGGTTTGTGGCATTTCAATTTTCAACTGAGGGCAATATGTTAATGAGGGGTCGTGGCATTTCAATTTTCAACCAAGGGCGTTGTGCATGAACTTTGAAGTTTTGTTTTCATCAGCTAGACTAAAGCGAACATGTTAATTGTCTTACTGTTGGACCAGGTGAATACGTTGACATCGTGAAGGCAGGGATTATTGATCCCCTGAAAGTGATCAGAACTGCTTTGGTTGATGCTGCAAGGTAAGAGTTTAACCTCTTGTTGCCATCACTAGCATATTTATTATTTGCTATACATTTTTGTTAGCATCTTTTTTTTTGTTTCAATGGCTTCATTCTAAGGGAATTTCTGGAATCTGTATACGTCCCTCCTTGCAGTGTGTCTTCGTTGTTAACCACAACAGAGTGCGTCGTTGTTGAGATTCCGAAAGATGAGAAAGAAGGCCCAGCTATGGGCGGCGGTATGGGTGGCATGGACTACTAAAGAGCATACCTAGACCCCGGTGTGCCTTCTACGTGGTGTCCTATTCGGAAAGTAGGGTTAAAGTTCAGGTTGTCTGGTGTCCTAGTTTTGAAGGTTAAACTTCGGGTCAATTAGTTTGATAGCAGTTAGTTTGACCCTTGTTATTGTCTAGAGCATTACATTTCCCCCCTACTGGGAGCAATTGCTTGTGTATTCAAGCTAATTTACAGGAAAATTTGTCGATTGAAGTGCCTTGCAGTTTCTAACTTTCTACAACCTATCTTTTCTACCGGGAAAAATTGTAATCAAAGAGAGACCGGTGAAATTTTTTCCTTATTCAGCTACTGGAGATGATAACTTATTCAAAGAGCTAATTTTTAAGAATGACTCGTTTTCGAACAAAAATGGATTCGTGCAATATCTGGGTTCAACTAATTGAGCAAGGGCATATTCACTGAGTGCTGACGCAACTACCATTCTCGCATATACATTCACCCCATGAATTACATAACAGTATCTTCGAGTTCGCTCCATGAAGGGTTACATGACATTATCTTCATGCATTCAGACAACATAGTAATCTTACCATATCTGCCTATGTTTTTGTAACTTATTTTTGTTATCACATATAGAAACAGTAATATTTCAAGTGTTTTTCTGATCGTAGTTTAACAAGTATCAAGCCAAGATAAGTAATCAATTAATTGCACAGTTATCATGTATAGAGCCGAAAAAGATAATTTATTTACAGCAGTTTTGACTGGTGATCCAGAACGTTTGGCCCAAAAATGCATAGCTTCATAGTTTCAGCTTTTATGGAATTCCTTCTGTTTTGGCAGAATTTACATGTAAACCTAAACCTAACCTAAACAGACCAACATCGAATCAGCGTGATTATAAATGCTCTTTTATACATAACGGCTAGGGTTATGCAAGTCATAATCGCTGGGAAGGTTTATCCACAGGTTTATTACTTTTTAACTAGGTTGATATTCATTTACACTTTGAATTGATGTTATATTCTAAATTTTAATTCTTTGAAGTTTTGTATTTAAGAACATTTTTGGGGTTTGTGATTGGGTCTGAGATTTATGGTTGTAATTTCGGGACATCAAGTACATCTATATTTCTAATTGTTGAACATAAATTTATTTGAGAGCTAGATTTCATTGGGTTAGGTTTGACAATCTATATTGCAATCTATATTTTAAGTTGTTGAACCTAATTATTTGAGATTGAGATTTAGACTTTATTGAGATTTAGATTTCATTGATTTCATTGGTTTTGGTTTTGGTTTAGGTTTGTCAAATGTAGAATTAAGATGGATATATAAGTTGTTGAACATAAAATTATTTGAGATTTAGACTTTATTGGTTTAGGTTTGTCAAATTTAAAATTAAGATGGATATAAGATGGTTTTATTATTAATTATAGTTATAATAATAAATAAAATTATTAATTTTATGTTTTTTTTTTTTTAATTTTTATTTTAGGTAATTTGACACTCAAAATGTTTGATTGATAATTTTAATAATAATAATAATTTTCTTTGTTTTAATTTTTAATTTAATTTGATTTTTATTACATGTATGAAATATTATAATGTCTTATCATGTAAACATTTTG
This sequence comes from Pinus albicaulis, assembly GCA_034641835.2. Taxonomy (NCBI): domain Eukaryota; kingdom Viridiplantae; phylum Streptophyta; class Pinopsida; order Pinales; family Pinaceae; genus Pinus; species Pinus albicaulis. Next base: position 1,322,543,726 of record CM076584.1, on the reverse strand, counting down.
AATATATATATATATATATATATATATATATATATATATATATATAAAATAAAAATTAATAATTAAAGTAAAATTTAGGTAAAATTATCAGTTGTAGATTGGTTTTGCCAATGGTATTTTTATGTGAAGAAATATAAATCAGCTAATTAAAATAAAATTGAGATAAAATGATCAGTTGTACATTGGTTTTGCCAATGGTATTTTTATGTGAAGAAATATAAATCAGCTTAAATCCATCTTAACTTGGATCTACTAATTCAAACTTCTTTTAGAGTGAAGAGGGCTTTTGAGGTTCAAACTTCTTTTAGAGTGAAGAGAGATTTGATCTCTCTCTGCACTTGTAGACGCTGAGTTAAGATCTGCACTTGGTACAATACGTGAACATTTGAATCAATACGTGATACGGAGACTAATTGATTAATGAGATGGTTAGCCTTATTTGTGAAGTTTTCTGTAATTGCAAAATAACCCAGAAAACTTCCAGAATTGTCTGGCATTATGGTTTTTTCCTCTATATTACTATTTCCTATGTTACTGCTTTACAGCGTTTCCTTTGCAACATATGGTGCAATTGCTAGTTAAATATTTGTAAAATGAATTTATACTTACTCCAGAGCTATGGTAAATAAATAAAAAAATATATAAACTAGATGTATGGTAAGTAAATAAAAATTCTTTTTATATTTATTCCATAAACCTTTGTATATTTAAAAAAGCTTTAAAAAGAGGTTTTATTTAGATGAAGCCTATGGGACGAATACCATGGGACAAATTAATATTGATACCATGGGCCAAATACCATGGGTAAATAAATAAATATAAAAGAGGTATAAAAAAGTATGATAAATAAATAAATAAATATAAAATATATATAAAGAGGTATGGTAAATAAATAAATATAAAATAGGCATATAGAGGTAAGGTAAATAAATAACAATATATCAAATAGGATTGTAAATAAAAATGTAATTATATAACAAGCCTATGGGCCAAATACCATAGTAAAGAAAAGGGGTATGGTAAATAAATAAAAATATAAATAAACTAGAGGTATGTTAAGTAAATAAAACTTCTTTTCATATTTACTCCATAATCTGCTTTATATTTACAAATATTTATGCTCATTAGTTTACATAACTAAGAAGAAATAGAGAGAGAGAGTTATAAGGGAGAGATGGAGAGTGAGTGTGTATGTTTAGGGGTGAGATAAAGAGACAAAGTAAGATGTATGGAAAGAAGGGGGAGAGAAGAAGTGAGAAGGAGAGAGGGAGGGATATAGTAATGTAGTTGGAGAGAGAGGGGTGGAAAGAGAGAGAGAAAGAAAGGGATGGGGGAAGAGAGAGGATTAGAGAGAGAGAGAAAGAGATGGGGGAAGAGAGAGGATTGGAGGGAAAAGAGAGAGAGAGAGAGGTGGGAGAGAAAGGGAGAGAGAGGAAGGATGAGAAAGAGGAGGAGAGTGATGGGGGAAGAGAGAGTATTGGAGAGAGAGAGAGAGAGAGAGAGAGAGAGAGAGATCAGGGAAGAGAAAGGGATTTAGGGGAGAGAGAGAGAGAGGACTTGAGAGAGAGGAGGAGAGAGGGATCGATAAGAGAGATGGAGTTGGAGGGGGAGAGATGTAGGAAATAAGAAATATAGAGAGTGAGAAATGGAGAGAGAGAAGGAGTGACAAGGGAGAGACAGAGAGAGAGCGTGTATGTTTGGGGCTGAGATATAGAGAAAAATAAGGAGAGATGGAGATAAGGGAGGAGAAGGAGATATAGGGAGAGAGGAAGGGATATAGTAAAATATTTGGTGGGTGAAAAGAGAGAGAGAGAGGGAGAGAGAGATGGGAGAGAAAGGGAAAGAGAGGAAGGAAGAGAGAGGATGTAAGAGAGTGGAGAGAGGGAGGGAAAGATAGATGGACTTGGAGGGGGAGGAGGAGAGAGGTAAGAAGAAAGAAATAGAGAGAGAAAGGTGGAGAGAGAGAGAGAGAGAGAGAGAGAGAGAGAGAAGGAAGATGGAGAGAGAGGGAGGGAGGGGGAAGATAGAGATATAGATGGAAGGTGAAAGGAGGGAAGAAGAGAGAGATGGGGGAGAGGAGGGGATTGACAAAGAGATTGATATATGTGTGTGTTTAGGAGGGCGAGATAGAGAGACAGAAAATAAGAGATGGAGGGGGATATAGATATGGATGGAGGGTGGAGAGAGGGAAGAATATTTCTCACACTAGATGGATTGATATAAGTGGAGATGGTAATTTATAATCCTATTTGATTATTTGCACTATATGCATCGATTTTAGTGTAGATATTTATTTCTAATGATATTTGATTACTTGCATTGATTTCAGTGTATGTGGTGATTTCTAATACAATTTGATTGCTTGCACTGAATTTTTGATTTCAATTTAGATGTCAATTTATAATTATATTGGATTACTTGCACTAGCTGAATTGGTTTTAATGTAGATTATTTCTAATCCTATTTGATTGTTTGCACTAAATGCATTGATTTCAGTGTAGATGGCGATTTCTAATCCTATTTTATTTATTTGAGTAAATGCATTGATTTCAGTGTAGATGTTGGTTTCTAGAGAGAGAGAGAGAGAGAGAGTGATAAGGAAGATGGAGAGAGAGGGAGAGAGGACAAAACGAGTAAAGAGAGATATTAATGGGGGAGAGGGAGAGAAGGGGAAGATAGAGATATAGATGGAAGGTGAAGAGAGGGAAGAAGAGAGAGATGGGGAGAGGGGGTGATTGAAAAAGAGATTGATATATATGGTGTATGAGAGCGCGTGTGTTTAGGGGTGTGAGATAGAGAGACAAAAAAGAATAGATGGAGGGCGATATAGATATGGATGGAGGGTGGAGAGAGGGAGGAATATATCTCGCACTATATGGATTGATATAAGTGGAGATGGTGATTTCTAGTCTGATTTGATTATTTGCACTAGATGCATCGATTTTAGTGTAGATATTTATTTCTAATGATATTTGATTACTTGCACTAGATGCATTGATTTCAGTGTAGGTGGAGATTTCTAATACAATTTGATTGCTTGCACTGAATGTGTTGATTTCAATGTAGATGTCAATTTATAATTATATTTGATTACTTGCACTGGATGACTTAATTTCAATGTAGATGATTTCTAATCCTATTTAATTGTTTGCACTAAATTCATTGATTTCAGTGTAGATGGCGATTTCTAATCCTATTTGATTTCTTTGAGTAAATGCATTGATTTTAGTGTAGATTTTGGTTCCTAGAGAGAGAGAGATCGAGTGATAAGGAAGATGGAGAGAGAGAGAGAGAGGACAAAAGGAGGAAAGAGAGATATTAGCCAGGGAGAGGGAGGGAAGGGGAAGAGAGGGAAGAAGAGAGAGATGGGGAGAGAGGGTGATCGACAAAGGGAATGATATATATGGAGTGCGAGAGCGTGTGTATTTAGGGGGGTGAGATAGAGACAAAAAAAAAAGAGATGGATGGGGATATAGATATGGATGGAGGGTGGAAAGAGGGAAGAACATTTCTTGCACTAGATGGATTGATTTAAGTGGAGATGGTGATTTATAATCCTATTTGATTATTTTCACTAGATGCATCGATTTTAGTGTAGATATTTATTTCTAATGGTATATGATTACTTGCACTAGATGCATTGATTTCAGTGTAGGTGATGATTCCTAATACTATTTGATTGTTTGCGCTAAATGCATTGATTTCAGTGTAGATGGCGATTTCTAATCCTATTTGATTGCTTTGAGTAAATGCATTGATTTCAGTGTAGATGTTGGTTTCTAATCTTATTTGATTGATTGCATTATGTGCATTGATTTCAATGTAGAAGTTATTTTTTAATCTTATTTGATTGCTTGCATTAAATGCATTGATTTCAATGTATATGTTGATTTATGATTTGATGTAATTGGATATATGACAGTACATTATTATTAAAGTGATTGGATTAACAATATGAATTGATTTTAGTGTAAGAACAAAAAGTTTTCAACAATGTAGATTGATTTTTGTGTTATAGTAATTTAAGCTATTAATATTGGAGAGCAAGAGAGACAAGGTATCATGTTTACTACAACAGATCGAGCTAAATATTTAAATGGTTTATTTTCTTTTTCATATAATCGATATGAAAAGATAACGAAACTAACAAGGGAGGAAATAAAAATAGTAGAAGAAAATAGTTTGAGATTGATTGTAACATGAGTACGTTCTTATTGTTCACATTTTCTATCTTTCAACACTATTATTGTCACTTTGCATTTAAAAAAAATATTTCATCATTTTTCATCATTATAGTTATTAACAATAATTATCATCTCAACGAACTGAGGTAACTAAGAAAATTTAAAATTAAAATGACCAAGTTAATCTCAGAAATGTTTAGCATATTTAAAATGATTATATTAATATTTGATATATTTACATATTACTGATAAAATTAATGATACCTTTGATAGATTTTCCTTGGCATCACATGACTAAAACCAGCCTAGATCCATCTTACATCTAAAAAATATACAAAAATTTTAATAATCTGAAAAATGTGACGTTGATGCCTCCGACTGGAACCAGCCTAGATCCATCTAACTCTGGATCTATCATGCGCCGAGAGGGATCAAATCTCTCGAGGTGCAAACCTTTCCTGAATTTTTGCACTCAAAAAATAGGTTTGCACCTCAAGAGATTTGATCCCTCTCGGCGCATGATAGATCCAGAGTTAGATGGATCTAGGCTGGTATTGTTCACAATTAAAAAAAAAAGAAATAATCTTCATATTGTTCACAATTCAAACCAGAACCAGTATGGTAGGAAGAGGAAGTAATTTCAATAACCTTCTGGTTAAAACCACTTAAAACGCTACTTCTGAGTGATGGGCGTAATCCTATGGATGTTGCAACCTACGGCCATAATCTTGTTGAGTTGGTAAATTCATGCATGCCATATGTGCATACCGACCACCATTAGCATATCTGCATGTGGGTACATCCATGTTTGCAAACTGACCACCGTTACCATTTCCGATGACAAGCGGTGGAAATAACGCTGAATTTGTGATGACAAGCGTTGGATGTCTAATTTCGGTTCGAGGAACACGTTGCCTATGAAGCCCCTATCCCTCCTCTGTGAGTGGTTGTTGTGTTCGGGTTGTCTTGTCCACCAATTCCTTCAATTCTTCCTCCTTAGCGGCCAGAGCCTCATCATTTTCCTTGTGTGCACAGTGGTTGTGGCAGTGGCTCTTGATTACACATACAAGTCTGAAAATGCCTTTCTGCAAACATAACACATTGTGTTTCCACACCTGAACTTCACCATATTGCATCCGTACACCATGATTAAATCCACCTCGCAAGTGTTACATTTTCTTATCACAGCTTTCGTCATCCTCTCTTCAAATGCCCTCTGAGGAGCAGTCCCACATTTTTTGTCGAACTCTTCATAGCTTAATGGTAAGTGACTCCGTCTCTTGCATTGGATACAGGAAGCATTTAAACATTTCACGTTTGGACAATCGAAGACTTGTACACACTTTTCTATTTCATATGGAATGTTACAAAATGGGAAATAAAACAAATTTTCAATTTCGGCTTCAACAATCGTATCTTGGGCCACACGATATTCATATTTTTCAAATCTCTGGCAAAATAATTGACTCCTTGCAGTGATAAATATCCATGCAGGAAAGAGAGCCATATGCATGTGTTCTCCCACTTCCATAAATGATTTCATCTACCTGCCTCCTTATACATTTAAAACAAAACTGATGCCCATCTCTACACTGTACCATATTTTCAGATTAATAATCCCAATAGCAACAAGCACATTCGATAGCCATTGCTTCAGCCACTTCTGTCTCTGGTTCTAAATTCTCTCCACAACCCTTCTCTTTATTGGAATTACTCCTGTAAGATGATGGTCAATTGCTTCTTTAGTTATGGCATTAATCTCCTCTCTCTCGGAATTACAGAGCTCATGTCTTCTGAAAGATGATCTATTTGCTTCTCTGGTCCTCCTTTCATGGTCACTTGCTTCTTTAATTATGGCCTTACCCTTCTTGTCCTTTTCCTTTTGGGAATTAGGAATCTGTCTCGCCAAGGAAGATCTTTCAGCTTCTCTGCTCCTCCTTTGATCACCTACTCTCATGACTTCTGAAGGTCTGTCGTTTGACAAATCCAAAGAAAATAACTTTTCTTCGATAGAAATATAAATAGGCCCATTGTGTGAAGATGATGAAGAACGTGCGGCCATAGTTCTGAATATTTGGTGAAGATTTTGTATACAATTTCTCTGAGTTTTGGCCAATTGTTATCTATAATTAAAAATAACCTTACTCATCATTAATTTTGAAGCCGACAATACCCTTGAAAATCTCCAAGAACCTGGAGACGAGGTAAAAATTTTCTTAAAGGTAATGACCACTATTTTTTACGAGTGGTGAGGATACATGGTTTAGATATATAATTATTTTTTTAATCACTTTAAAAAAAAGTTATAAAATTAATTAAAATGATTGTGAAATAGTGTATGTTTTTTGGGCATGTGGTATTCATAAGTCATAGTATGGGCCCATAGTATTGTAACAAAGTCTATTTACATGTTAATAATATCCACGGTAAAGTGGAGGTGAATATCTATGGTTAAAAATAATGTCATATTATCCTAAAATATTTTTACTGTGAAATGAGTTATAGATTTTGGGCATCTCGTATTCATATGCATATTACTTTCAACTTTTTATTTATAACTTTTAAGACTTATTTTTTTTATTTTAGCCAACATATATGCCTACACATTTACCCCTATACATATATACTTGACCTCTATCCCACAACTACCCCCACACATATACTTGACGTCTACCCCACACCTACCCCCACAACAGGTTGTAGATTATTTTATATTACTTTTATTTTACTTTTATTTTTATGTAAGGGATCAAATCCCTTAAGGTGAAAACCTCTTTTTTAAATGAAAAAATTGAGGAAAGGTTTGTTTGTACCTCTAGAAATTTGATTCCCCTTGTGGCTTAATAGATAAAAAATTTATATCGGATTAGGTTGGCTTAATTTTTAATAGTTAATATTAGCTTTTCTTCACACCTGCTTCAAAAAAATAGTCCATTTTTTACATATGATGCAGGAGCATCTGCTCTAACTCAAAAGTCCAAGAAGAAATCAGACCTTAAGGTCTTGACATTTGTTCAAGGAGCAACTATTGTAAAGAGACATTGTAAAACTCATATAAAAGGTATTTTATTTCTTAGTGAGCATTGATAGGGAATATGCTTAGCTGTTAGGTGTCAATGAGTGTTGAGCTAATGTAACATATCCCCTTAAGAAATGGGATATTAGAAAGAATATTTGTTGTTTATGCTAAGAAGATAGAAAAGTCATAAATTATGATTTCCTTAGAATAGAAGTGGTTACAAGTTTGTAGGAGTTGAGAGAGGGCGGATAAACTCTACATTATATTATAAATTTAATTGTATATGTATAATTTGATTTATTAATGAGGAATTGAATTCATGCAATTGTATTTTGTTTATGTTACGCGCTGAGTGATCCGTAATGAGAAATCTAGTTTATGTGTAGTAAAACATAGTTTTATTAATTTTGATGAATGCTCAATGAATGAATAAGTCTTACTCTGTGAATAAGACTTAGCGACTGGGTAGAATCATGTGTGACTCTAGTGTAGAGCAAGTGGATGTGAGTGCAGGTCGAGAAAGAAACAAATCCAAATTATGGATTCGTAGAAGTTATACTTAGTAGTGTACTTTATTCGAATTGAGACAACATGTAAGGTGTGAAGCACGCATGGAAATTCCAAGTCGTAATGAATGAATAAATAGAAGTAAGCTAAGGTGGAAGTATCGAGTGGAATAAATGGAATTTCAGAGCGACGATAGTCGAAAGAAGAGATTAAGGCATTGAAACCGTAGAAGATTTCCAAAGGTAGAGAATAGACAACGAGGATTAAATCATGAAGATATGAGTGAAGATCGATCATCGAGATGGAATTCGTAAGTTAAATTAGGGAAGTTGTTAATTGAATACATGGTAGGAGGACGATACATGTGCACATTGCAATCGGCGACAGTTATATTTACCTATTAAGCCATCACGAATTAAATGGTATAAGTTGTGATGCTGTGAAGAGGAGCCACGTGCCGACGAGGTCCACACGCATATCACATATCGCATGTGATATGTCCAATTAGTTAATGATATCACAATTTATAAATAAATACTAGACATAATTAAAATAACCTTACTCATAAATAATTTTGAAGCAAACAATATCCATGAACACACCCAACCGCCAAAACCGGGCGACGACGTAAAAATATTCTTAAAAGTAATAAATACTTTTTCTAGTAGTTGTGAGGATACATGGTTTATGGTTTAGATATATTTTAAAAGTAATGATAATATTTTTTCTTTTAGATTTATTGAGAAAATGTTATAAAATTAACTAAAATCAAATATTTATAAAATATTTTGATTGTGATATAATTTATGTTTTCTTTGGCATGTGGTATTCATAAGCCATGCTATGGGCCTATGGTATTGTAACAAAGCTTAATTACATGTTAATAATATACACCATAAATTGGTTGTGAATATCCATGGTTAAGAATAATGACATATTATTGTAAAATATTTTGATTGTGAAATGAGTTATGCATTTTGGGCATATGCCACCGTATTGGCCCATCGTATGGTAACACAAATTATTTAGAAGCTAATAAAAAAATCAAAATATAACAAATTGAATTTAAATTTAAATCTTTTATTATTAATTGAGGCCAAATTTAAATGTTTACATGCATTCGGATCTGTATTACTTTTAACTTTTATTTATTACTTTTAATGTTTTTTTTTTTTTTTTTTTTAATTTAGCCAACATATATCCCTACACATTTACCCCTATACTGGGTTTATATTGACAATAGATTAAATTTGGTAAATGTTAAATGCTAAATATTACTTGTCAAACATATACACTTAATTGTACCCGACACTAGGTTGTAGATTCTTTTATTTTACTTTTATTTTTAGTTTTATGTAAGGGATCAAATTTCGTAAGGTGCAAACGTATTTTTTAAGTGAAAAAATTGAGGAAGGATTTGTACCTCAAGAGATTTGATTCCCCTTGGGGATTAATAGATAAAAAATTTATACGATATTAGGTTGGTTTAATTGTTAATAATTTTTTACATACATGGCGAAAAGAAATTAAAACATTTTTCCCACTGTCTACATACTACTATTTTGATCAGAAAAATATTATACTACCTCCAAAAGGATCCTATGAGCTAAAAAAACTTACAGAACATTAAAAATGGAGAAAAATATCCTTCAGTGATCTGAAAGGACTATATTATTTTTTTGTGTTAATTATCCTTTCAGTTATAAAATATGTACAAATTTGTCTGCATTTGTTTCCTTAAGGAATGAGTAATTTAGCCATGAAACATAGATCAATTTGTGAGTTTCAAGCATTTAAATAAGCCTAATTAACACTGAAAAATAGTGCATAATAGATAAATAACATCACACATAGGATTTACAAAACATGCATGATGAATCAGTTCACCTCTCCTGGGCTGCATCTGCTAGTCCAGCTCCCAATGGGATGTCCCTCTTTGTCATTATGCTAAAAATTGGAAATAAATGTGTTTAAAAGCATCCAATGACTATTTTCTCTGCACCAATAGCTCCAGAATGCTCAAATTAATCTAGCTAGGCTCTTGTATCACCCAAATTGGTAAAAAATCGACCTCCCTAGCCATTTTCTCAATCACAGCTACAAAACCTCCACTAATTGTGGAGAACTATAGTTATCCGCAGCTAATTCTGGAAAATACCCAAAATTTTAGGGGAGTGCTAAAAGTCAGCAAAATTGATAGTCATGGTAATAAATTTCACGGTTAGTGGTAGGGGTGGCCACATTCCAACGCCCTTAAACCCTGCGATTACCATAACTCTGCATATAACATGGTTGGAGTGGAACCGCGGTGGGGGCAGAGTTCACTAAACTTGTTAGACTAACTGTAATAGTTGGCATGGTGTTCAAACTTCCTTCATTTGATATGGTTTTAAAGGCCATTAGGGTCACGGTTCTATAACTATCGACTGCAACCACCATCACAAATAGCTCCAATTGTTAGCATGTGATAGCTTCGGAGCTGCCGGATGTTAAGGTTTTCGTAACCGTCTCTTTTCAACATTTTTTGTCAGGTTAATGTTATCATGTGATCAATCAAACGGGCCAACCCACCGGCGGTTCCCCGCCTCGCCCCCCAACTATAATTTTAACACAACATAAAATTATGTGGTGATTTATAAGGGTAAGAAACAAGAAACAGTGTAGTTGGTGGAGACTTCTACAGGCGCGCCAGAGGTCACGGGGTTGAACCCACCGGACCCAAACCATAAATTTAATCAGTCATATAGGGGACACATGGTAGCCTCTAGGCTGGCTAAGTTTCACCCATCTAATGGCCCACAACACAATTCGTACAATCCAAATCAATGACCCAGAATATGACACTTCAAAAAACCTAGTTAGATTGGGAAAACATAATATTCTCAGGAATATCCCACCTTTTGTTTATTGTACCTGCATGCTAACTAGGCATCCCAGTCACTCTTGTCACAAAATTTTAGTTGTTTGGGAAAACGATGAGAACACGATATCTCCCCCATATGACATTAGTTTTTCAAATTGTTCACGGTGCTAGAATCAGAACGATGAGATATATCCGGTCACTCAAGTTTGGTACAATTTCGAGAAATTTCAATTTTGAGAAAAATTCTCGATATCCTGATCACACCTACCCATTGGGAAGCTTTTGGACCCTAAAATAATTTAATTACCTATTCATTAGATGAGGGTATAGCTCCCCCGCCTTTCCAACTTCCATCCACTTTGCCTCACTTGGCTTACTACCTTTGAGCGCAACTCGAAGGTAGTGGACATTTCCCCTTTTAGATGCTCTTGTCCTCCTGTCAAGGATGGTATCCTCCTTGAGCTCATCTAGAAATTATGGCGAGAAATCATTTATCGATGGCAATTGAACATCACTCCATTGATCATCAATCAAAGGGTGCTCATACAAACATAAATTTTCAACATTCAAAATTGAATACATTTGCATATATGAAGGCAAGTCAAGTTGAAATGTATTATTACCAACTTTCTTGAATATCTTGAATGGATCATAGTGAATGGGCTTGAGATTTTTACCTTCTCCTTTCATTCTTTCTTTTCTTATGTGAAACCATACCTCATCTCCCTCTTGAAACTTGTGATCAAATATATGTTTGTCATGCCTCTTCTTGTATTTGCTTTGACTTTGCTCAAGCTATTCTTGAACTTGTTGATGAATAATCTGAATTTTCTCAGTGAACTTTTGAGCCTTGTCAATATTACTATTCTCATCAATTGAAACATCCTTCTCAAAGATGAAGTCTAATGGCGATTTCAGCAACTACCCAAATCATGCTTCAAAAGGTAAAGTGTTTGTAAAAGATTGATTGACCCTATTGTAAGCATGCTGAATGTAATGCAGTTGTTCATCCCCCAACTTGGGATGTTTTCTGCAATATCCTCTCAATAGATACACATTGGTTCTATTCACCACCTCTGTTTGGCCATCAGTTTGCAAATGAAAAACAATACTCTTTTCCAACTTTGTGTCCATCATCTTCCAAAGATTGGACCGAAAATTCCCAATGAACCTAGAATCTGTGTCACTAATAATAGAAGTTGGCAATCCATAATGAACACATACATGTTGCAAATAAATTTCTGTAGTTTTTTCAGGGGTTATGGTTTTCTTACATGGCATAAGTATACAAATTTTACTGAATCTATCGACAGCTACATTAAGATAATTATCATGTTTTCTTGACATAGGTAGACCTCCAACAAATTCCATGGATACAATCTCCCATGGCCTTGATGGTACTGGTAGTGGTGCATACAACCCAAGCTTCCTATTGCTAGGCTTTCTTTTTGCACACATAGAACAACCTCTTATAAAATGTGACACTATATCTATCATGTGAGGCTAATCACAATACCTCTGTATATGCTCCACTGTTTTTCTTATCCCAAAGTGTCCAACAATAAGAGACAAGTGAGCCTCTCTAATGACACTAAGCCTCTGTCCTTGTGGTATACACAACTTGCCCAAATGAAACAACAAATTCTTACGCATGTGATAATAATTTTCCTCAACTTGATTCCCTTCACTCAAACTAGCATACACATCTTGAAAATCAACATCATGTGCATATTTTTATATGTACCGAATAATTTTTAAGGAATGTAGAAGAACTTATGATTGGTATTGAGATAATATCAAAAAATTTATTGAAAATACCTTTGTTGTACCTTATAACCAAGTGAAACTATTGAAGAAATCCCATCCACCTGAAATGTCGTGATTGCTGCAATTTTGTTTGTGACTGCAAATACTATAATGGTTGGTGATCAGTATGTATAATCGCCTCATTACACACAAAATCGTGTTCCCACTTCTTGACGCTTTGTACCAATGCATACAACTCTTTTTCATATGTAGGATAGTTAGTTACAGTGCCATTGAATGTTTCAGAATAAAAGATGATAGCCTTACCATGCCACAAAAGTACTGCACCCATGGCATAATCACTAGAATCTCTTTGTATCTCGAATGGCTGTCTCAAATTCAGTAATTCAAGGACCAGAGTTGAACTAATCTTTCCTTATAAAGCTTCGAAATGTTGTTGTTGTTTTCCTCCCCATTGGAAGTCTTTCTTCAAACTTGTCACTGCGTGCATAGGAGCTGCTATAGAAGAAAAGTTAGCAATAAACTTTCTCCAATACTGAGTTGGGCCTAAGAAACTTCTTACCGCGGTTACTGTTTTGGGAGTGGGCCAATCCAAAATGGCTTCTACATTGGAATGATGAATTCTCAACTCGCCTCCTCATACAATGTGTCCCAAATAAACCAGAGAAGTCTTTACGAACTCACACTTTGACATCTTAAGAAATAATTTCCCTTTCTTCAAAACATCAAGCACCCTTTTCACATGAAAGACATGTTATTCTCTTGTTTTGCTGAAAATTAGTATATCATATAAATAAGAAATAAAAAATTCATCAAGAAATGGATGCAAAACATTATCCATAACATGCATGAAATTTGTCGGTGCATTACAAAAACCGAATGGCATAACCAACCACTCAAAGAGTCCTTGTTTTGTTTTGAATGTTGTCTTCCATATATCAGTTTCTGCAATCCTTACTTGATGATATCCACTTCGTAAATCTAAGTTAATGAAAATATTTTCTTCTTTTAGCTGATCAAGAAAATCATCTATCCTCGGGAGTGGGTATCGATTCTTTAGCGTTATCATGTTCAGAGCTCCCAAGTCTACACACATGTACCAAGTCCCATATTTCTTTGGAATCAAGACTATGGGTGAATCACATGGTGCAGTGCTTGGCCTTATGAGTCCCTTGTCCAAAATTTCCTTGATTTTCCTCTTAAGTTCAATCTTCTCCATTATCGACATGCGATACATGCCGATGTTTGGAAGAGAAAAATCTTGTTGCAACTGAATCTCATGTTGAATCACTCTTTTTGAAGGCAATCCTATTGGCTCCTAAAACATCACATGATGTGCATAAAATACATCATATAAATATGATTTCAACTTAGGTTCACAATCCTAAAATTATTCATGATTAAGATCATATTTAGGCTTAATCATTAGAAGAAAAAAAAAAATTACTTGAATTCACCAGCCTATTTACATGTCCATCATTTACCATTTCAATATTTGTCTTCTTGCGATGTGATCTAACAATGTACTCCTTGCCATATTTCAATAAATGGTATTTTTTCCCATGGTGATGGAAGATTGCTTTCCTGTCATACAAGTAAGGACTGTCCAACAAAATACCAGTAATATCAAGCGAAACAACATCTAATTCAACACTGTCAACAAAATGTGTAGTTATTGCAAACCATATGCACTTCTTTGATACCTGTAAATTTTCATACTTACAAATCCACCCAAGTGGATATGGTTTTGGATGTGTAATGGTCTCAGGATTAATTTTCTTCAACAAGTATTCAGAGATTAAGTTTTCTTGTGACCCACTATCAAACCATGTTTCAATCTTGGTATGTTTGGATATGACCTTCACATGAAACAATTCAATTCTCTCTTCTTCATTTCGAGCTTATATGGGACAATTTGATATACTAGTACTAGGTTTATTTTCAATTTCTTTTCCCTTCAAGTTCTTCAATCCCATGGCTATGATTTTACATTCATCACTTGAATCCTCTCCTAAACCATGTTGAGTTATAGCTGGTATTTTCTGTTTCCCTTTGTTGTTATGATGTTTCAACCTCTTTTCAGGATGTAATTTCCAACAATTTTTCTCTTCATGGCCTTCTCTTGAAAAATGTTTACAAACCAACTTTTCTCCCTCCTTCTTGACATATGCATTATTTTTTCCCTTACCTTTTGAGGTATTTTCTTTATTTTTCCCCTTGAAAGGTTTCTTCCTACCCTCATCAGTAATTTTTTTCCGTCAAGCTTCTATATGTGTGGCCTGAACACAAACTTCATCTAGGCTTGTAGGGTTAAACATGAGAAGAGTATGTCTTAGGTAGCTATGTAAGCCTCCTATGTACTTGAGAAAAATATCTTGGCTCCACAAATCTACCCCTAATAAGAGAGCCCTTCTCCTAAATTCTTGGTTTTATTCTTGCACATTTTTTCCTTTCAATTGTCTAAATTTTTTTCAGTTCATTATGGCTTTATGCATATAAGCTAATGGATAAATCTAGTGTTTCATTGCAGTAATGAAATCATTCCATGATAGGATAATATCACCATGATTCTTGATATCCTCCTTTGTCTTGGCTTCCCACCAAACAAGTGTTACACCTTCCATTCTCAATGAAGCTAGTTGCATTTTGGTATCATCATCATTAAGGTTCTAAATTCCCAAATAGACTCCAATTTCCTAATCCAATTATCAAAAAAAATTTCATTGACTTCACCATTAAACATTGACAATTCAAACTTAACATCAATTTTTAGAAAAGGACTTTTACCAGTGTTCTTCCACTTTTGTGGTTGATGTACTAAAGATGAAGTAGAGGATGATGATGATGAAGATGAGGATGATGATGGTGACTTTCCACTGTCTCCATTTCCCCCATTGCCCTTCTTTGATTTATCTTCATCATTGTGACCTCTTGATGATCCCTGTCCTTCCTTGTGAAGCTTGGATCGTTCTCCTTCTAGTCTCTCATTCCTTTCTTGATAAAGGAATCTCGCCATTTCAGTAATGTCAAGGAATGCTTTCCTGAAAACCCTTTCTTCTTCTTTAGGATCCACTTCTTCATGGATTTCTCCTTTTACTAGAGGCATGCCTAATTTTTCCTCTGCTTCTTTTGGAGGTGAGCTAGATAGTGGAGAATGTGGAAATATTGTCCTCCTTTGTTATGGCTCACTTTGAGATGCTCTTGCTTCCACCAATTTTCCTTCTCCTCTCTTATTCTTGAGCCTAGTAAGCATGTTAACACTTGCAAATAGTTAAAGAAATATTTGTACATAACAACACCAGAGAATAAACACTAGCTATGATACCTACCTGATATGAAACAACTATATTAGTTTTTTGTGCTAAGTGTCATTTCAGTTATAAAGCATGTACAAATTTGTCCCTGTTTGTTTGCTTAAGGAATGAGTAATTTAACCATGAAGCATGGATGAATTTGTGAGTTTTAAGGATGTAAATAAGCATGATTAACACTAAACATCAATGTATCAGAGAGAAATAACATCAGACATAAGATTTAAAGTGTAGGCATGATGAACCAGTTCACCCCTCCTGGGCTACATCTACTGGTCCAGCTCCTAATGGCATGTCCCTCTTTGTAAATATGATCAATATTGAAAATACATGTGTTTAAATGCCTCCAATGCTTGTTTTCTTTGTACCAATGGCTCCAGAATACTGAAAATAGTGTAGGTAGACTCTTTTTTCCTCCAAATTGGCTGATAATTGACCTCCCTAGCTATTTTCCCAATCATAGCTACAAAACCTCCATGAATTGTGGAGAACTATAGTTATTCGTAGCTATGTTTGGAAAATACCCTAAATTTTAGGGTAGCACTAAAATTCCATTGAATTGATAGTCGTAGCAATAAAATTCAGGGTTAGGGGTGGGGGTGGCCACCTACCGACCCCCCTAAACCCCGCGGTTATCATAACTCTGCATATAACATTGTTGGAGTGGAACCGCGCTGGAGGTAGTGTTCCATAAACCTGTTACAATAACCGTAATATTTAGCATGGAAGTCAAAAATCATGCATCTGATATGGTTTTGAAGGCCATCAATCTCACGGTTCTGAAACCGTCGACCACAACCACCATCGTAAACCACTCCAATTGTTCGCATGTCATAGCTTTGGAGCCACTGAATGTTAAGGTTTTTTTAACCACCGATTTTCAACATTTTTTGTTCGGCGAATGTTATGATGTGATCAATCAAATGGGCCACCGGTGGGTTGGTACTGTTAGCAGCCCCCCTCCCCGCCCCAAATACAATTTTAACATAACATAAAATTATGTGGTGAAATATAAGGGTAAGAGACAATGAATAATGGAGATGGTGGAGAATTCTGGAGGTGCACCAAGGGTGATAGGGTCGAACCCCCTAGACCCCAACCATAATTTTAATCTGTTGTATAGGGGACACATGGAAACCTTCAAGCTAGAAATTTGTCACCCATCCAATGGCCCACAACACAATTCATACAATCCAAATCAATGACCTAGAACATGACACTTGGCAGAATCTGGTTGGATTGGGAGAACGAAATATTCTCATGAATATTCCACCTTTTGATGACTCTACTTGCATGCTGACTGGGCATCTCAGTCACTTCTGTCACAAAATTTTAATTTTATGGAAAAATGATCAAAAAGTGATATCTCCCTCATATGGCATCCGTTTTTTGAAACGTTAGTGGAACTAGAATTAGAACGACGAGATCTACCCAGTCACTTAGGTTGGGTATAGTTTCAAGCACTTTCAATTTTGAGTAAGATTCATGATCTCCTTATCATTTAGTATTCATCCCAATAGAAATACTGAGTTTAGAATTTATAATTTGAGGCTTGGAGTGAAGACAATACAAATCCATTTTTTCCTCTGCAGTTTCCACTGTCAGAAGAGTTGGAACTTCACTTTTCTACTGAAGAAAATCTGTATTCAATTCATTTTCCACCTCGCTAATACCTCCTCCATGCAAGGATATCACTTGATCCATCTTTAGACTTAGAGTATCATAAGCCATTTGTAGTCTTTCTACCTTCCTCTACAACAAGCTTATTTTCTTATGCAAGAGAACAGATTGGGCTTGAGATTAAACCTTTCCCATCTTCCCCCTTTGCATATCAAGGTCGTAATGTACTCCATTGAAACCAAAAAATAGTCCAATTATTGGTTAAAATACTCCTTCTCAGCATTCAACGAGTTCTCCTTTTGATTTATCACTCCAGAATATACCCTCGCTACCAAAATCTTGAACACAAAATCTCTAATTACTGTTAAATCCAGAGCACACCAGCATTCCTTATATACTTGTAGGCCTACCTCATCTAGCTTGTTACCTCTCATTATTGCATTGAAGCATCCATTAAAATCACACATGCTATGACCTCAAATCATAAACATAAAATTAATGTCTCTTCGATTGAAATCCTGCTTCATTAAAACTAGGATCCTAAAGCATGTTGTTTGAACTTCAAAGATGGAAATACTAAATATTTTCCTTCATTTAGATTTAACAACAAGAAAACAGGCCTTCGACCTATCCCCCATTACTTGTAATATCCCATGGAGTGTACACTTGTACTCATGATCCCAACACTCAACCATGGAGTGGAGACACAAAAGCCCAGAGAATTAATGGGTTACAAAACCACTTGGATACTAGGATGATCTCAATTTTTCAACCCAATATTTTCCCCTTTAATGTTAATTAGTGTGCTTAGAACTTGTATTATCATACCTGTAAATAAAATTTTCGTGGAATAGGTTCAATTACCAATATTCTATCATCCTAAGTCATCATTCCATGATCTAGAGATACTCCTTTTTCCGCGAGTGAATCCACCATTGTGTTGAGGTGACTTTTGACGTGGAAGAAATTAAAAACCTCGAACGTTGAAATTTTCAAACTTATTATGTGAAAAATATGAGAGAAACTCCGTGCCTATTTATTTTTTATATTGCACGCCTATTGAATAACTATCATAAATACTAAAAACCATTAGTTGTGTGATGTTTTTTAAAATTACCAATTCGAGCCCCTTCTGTACTGCTAAGGAATTGACCTGATTTTTAGACATACACCCCAATCCACAAGCATATTTTCTATCTATTTCTTCATTGGGGTGAAAGTAATGACTAATTATCCAAACTCCCTGGGGTTGCCTTTTCAAGGTCCATTAAAAATTAATGAGAAACAACCCCTAATACTTCTCCTATTTTTGAATTCCTTTAAGTCCATTATGAGAATGTATGGTGATTATATAGGTTACTTATGAATGAAGCTACTAGCTTGAGTTGGAAAATTTCCAAGATTGAGCCATATTTATTTTTTAGAAACACATCACTTAGATCCCTTGATCACAACCTCTAGCAGAGATTGACTTAAAGAGTAACTGAGTTGCTTTGAAGTCTGGTGTAATTGAATTTAGGTGAAAATCATTACATATATATTAATTCTAAGTAAACCAACCTGCTTAGAAAAACCAACTGGTACAACCATCGAACATATCATGGTTATTAAATCAAATTCTCACTTCCATGGGATTTCAAGTTTCCATTGCTCAAACATTTCTTTGCAATTTTATGGAATGGATGTGATATCTTTTCCCTAGTCAAAAGAGATTTTTTAGATCTTGAAAGAGAAGGAGAAGTGTCGAAATACATGGGGGATGTATTCCTCTACCATCTCAGAAAAAAAAATAGGAAGGGACTTGAATATTTCTTTTCTTGAGGTTTTATGTTATCAATTTATTTGCAAAAACCAATTCCTAATAGAAGAGATTAATTTTTGGCAATCTATCCTTATTCCAAATTCTTCCCCATGTTTTCTCTAAAGGTGAGTGTAGGAATATTCTAATTAACAATTTAGATCCGACTCACAATGTATATATTCTTTTCACTACCCATCCATATACATCGATCCAATCTTGAATTAGCAATTGGGGTGAAACCTTTCAGTTCGTTTACTACCTTTGACTAATGATTTTGAAAATTTGAGGGAACATTGGGACAATGCCAATCAACCTATTAACCATTGAGATCACATCGAAATATATCATTGATATTGTTGAATCCCTTTAGCTCCATATATTTAGCCAATTACATTACTCCTTTATTCTTGCACAATAGTTATACTAAAGGAATTTGATCCTTACAAAGTCTAATGTGCATTCCATTTCCAACCTTTCAACTGATATCTTCCATGATAATAGAGGCCACCACTTTACATAATCTCCAAATATTAAAACCTTGGTCTAGCCATGCTTTGTTTTTGGGTCAAATGAGCCTATTCTTATGGAAATATTTGTGCATCAAGGCCAACTTCTATAATTCTCAGGAATATGAAAAAATTAACTAAACTACATGGGCATCGAAATCTAGACTCATGAACTCATGATATTTTATTTCTAATCCACCAAAATTTCTGGGAAGGAACATGGTATTCCAATTCACTTAATGAAATATATTTTCATTGTTCTTTCCTCCTTCCTAAAGAAAATTCCATAATAGGCCACCAATTTTGTGGATTACTGATCCAGATTTATGCAGGAATGCAATAGAATACATAAATACCCATAAAAATAGAGATGCAGTTGAAATAAGACTTTAGTTCATTAATATCAAATAATAGAAATATGCTTACAAACATAATGGAAATAAAATATCTAGGGTGCTGGTAGCGAATCTCTGAGAAGAGATGTCATAGCTAAAGACCTTTGAACTCTGTTACAATGAGGCTCAAGGGCCTATTTATTATGGAAAAACAATGGAGAAGTATAAATGTCAAAAAACCTAACCCTAGGAGATGAAGCACCAAAACTATGGGCCCCGTTTGGGTAAATTGGTGTTTCAACTTCCCGGGGACATACCTTCGGCATACTATCTCCGTTTGACCCACATGATGCATCATTAGAAATATCTATTCTAGGAATTCAAATGTCACCACAAATATCGATCTTGAAATGGAATTATATTCACTAGACAAATGATGCCCAAAACACATCATTTAGGGCCTCAAAACGGCTCCAAAAGTTTAGGACCTGAAAAGCTGCTAAAAATGGTAAGTTGTGCCAAAACTGAAAAACTGAAAGAGACAATGGTGGGGCCCTAAGTGGAATAGGTAGGTGACCACCAATATCCACCTGGATCGTTTCTCCTACCTTAGGAAGAAATGTTCCCCATTGCGTTAAGTTTCTCCATGACATGAGAAAATTTCTGCTGAACTTGGTCCCTAGTGAACCACTTTCCTTGGTGTAGGAGTTGGCCAACTTTGACAACCTGATACAGTTCGATCTTTTTTTGGCTAGTGTTCTTGATTTGCATGTCCATGATACAATCTATGGTGGCTTGTTCCATGCAGTCTAGGTTTAAATCTGTTGCTGTGAGTTGTTTTGCAATGTTAGAGGTGTCTAGTAGAGGTGGGAAGTAAGGACGAAGGTGGTCCATAGTGAATTCTTGGTGCAAACTAAGGAATGGTGGAATACTAAGCTTGATGGGATAGTTCCCTACAGCCTTGGTGATGGTGTATGGCCTGTATCGGAGCGGGCGAGGCTTGCAATGGTGTCTAGTGAGGCACTCCTTTTGCCAATGTAGCCACACTTTGTCGCCCACCTGGAAGTTCTGTGGCACCCTATGTTTATCATGGCGTTGCTTGTACTTAGAATTGGCTCTGTCCAATATGTCATGAACCTATTGAAAGATGTACCGAATGCGCTCAATGAAGCTATTTTCTTTGTCAATTTTAAATTGGACATGAGCCGAATAGGCCTGAGTAGCCGCAAATGGCATGGCTATGTCAATGGGACATAGTGGCTAGAATCCCAAGCCCACCTGAAAGGGGCTGTGGCCGATTGAGCTGTGGAGAGATCGGTTGTAACTATGTTGTACATAGGGGAGGCTCTTGTCCCATGTGCATGGATGCTTTGAATTGTACATGTGCAGAATGTGTACAACCATTTTTTTGATGACCTCTGTCTGGCCATTTGTTTGGGGATGGAAATTTGTGGACTTGGTGAGCTTGGTGTCCAGCATTGACCAGAGGTTGGACCAAAATTTGCTAAGGAACCTACTATCCTGATTTGAAATGATAGACTGTGGGATCCCAAAGTGCACCTACACTCGTTCAAAGAAGAGTTTGGCAGTGGCTTCTGCTGTGATATTCTTCTTGCAGGCCACCATAATGGCCATATTTGAGAATATGTCGATGAACATGAAAACATAGTCATTTCCATGCTTAGTAGAAGGCATGCCCGACATGTAATGCATAGAGATGGATTCCAAGGTCGACTAGGGGTAGGTAGCAGAGTATATAGGCCTTTCTTCTTGATGGTTGGTTTGGCAATGGCACAAGTAGTGCAAGATCTGATGTGCTTCCCAACATCCTTTCAAAGGTTCGGCCAATAGAAATACTTTTGTAATACTGCTATTCTTTTCTCGACCCCGAAATTCCCAGCGACTCAACTGTAGTGTGCTTCCCATATCATCTTTGCAAGCTCGCTTGAAGGAACACCAAGGTGTCCCAGGTGACATAAAAGTGCATCTTGGAGGTGAAAATTTGGAACTTGTGTTCTCATGCCCACAAGAGTTGAGAACGATGGTGAGCGCCACGATCGGTGGTCGGCTGAGGCAGTCTGCAATATTATTGGTGCTACCCTTCTTGTACTTGATTTTCAAATGAAACTGTTGCAGATATGTGGACCACTTTTTATGGCGATCATTCTACAACTTCCCTCATGTCTGTATGAACTGCAGGGGCCGGTGGTCTGTGTGGATGATTGTTTCCTTCCCCAAAATGTAATTCTTCCATTGTCGACAAGCTTGCACAATGGAATACATTTCTTTGTCATAAGTGGGATACTTGCGAACTGTGTCAGACAATTTCTCACTATGATATGCCACTGGATGACCATGTTGAGTAAGAACTGCCCCAATTGCATAGTTAGAGGCATCTGTCTCAATCTCAAATGGTTGTTGCAAGTCTGGTAATGTGAGCACTGGGGCAGAACAGAGGCGATTTTTCATTTCTGTGAATGCCTTCTGTTGATAGTCTGACCAAAAGAATTTTTCTCTCACTCCTCCCTTGGTGACTTGAATCAAGGGCCAAGTGATATGAGAGAATCCCAACACGAACCTACGGTAGAAATTAGCAAGATCCAGAAAGCTGCAAAGCTCTGTTATAGTGGTTGGGGCTGGGCAATCCCGAATGACTTGGATCTTGGTTGGGTTCACATCCACCCCCATTTCATCAATAATGTATCCTAGATATTGAACCCGGGTAATGCCAAAAGTGCACTTCTCCAAATTGGCACACAAATTGTGTTCCCACAGTGTTTGGAGGACTTGTCGGATGTGGTGGAGGTGCTCTTCCCAAGTCTGGCTGAAGATCAGAATGTCATCTAAGTACACCACTACAAATGAGTTGGTGAATGGATGCAAGATGTCATCCATCAACCTCATGAAGGTTTCGGGAGCATTATTCAACCTGAAAGGCATGACCAGCCATTCGAAAAGGCCTTCCTTGGCTTTGAAGGTAGTCTTCCACACATCGGAGGGTTTGATTGGTACCTGGTGATACCCAGACTTCAAGTCGATCTTGCTGAAATATTTTGCCGCTTTGAGTTGGTCCATAAGGTCATCAATCTATGGGATTGGGTACCTATTCTAGACAGTGATCTTGTTCAGTGCCCGATATTCAATACAGAGTCTCCACGTCCCATCCTTCTTCTGTACCAACACGATCGGGCTCCCACAGGCCGATGAACTTGGTCGAATGTGACCTTTCTGCAGTAGCTCCTAAATATGCCTCTTGATTTCAACATTCTCCATAACAGAGTGCTGATAGATCATTCCATTGGGTAGTGGCGCACCTGGGGTCAAATCAATAGGGTGCTTGACCTGACAGTGCAGAGGAAATCGTGATGGTGAGGAGAATATGTCTGCGTACTCCTCCACAACCTTGTAAATTTTTTATTGTCATGCAGGGGAGCCCTGTCTGGAGGTCGTGGCCACAATATTCTTCTTTCCCTGGTGGCGGATCATCAGGAAAACGAATTTCCTGGTTTGGGGAATGAGCTTACTGCATTGTTTTGCAGTAACCAAAGAGATAGTGGTAGGAGGTGGTACCTCTGGTATCCTATACAACTTATTTCCCAAGGTAACAGTAATAGTGCGAGGTCGAGACTCAGACACAACATGACGCTTCTACAAGTATGGTTGTCCTAATAATACATCAGAAACTTCAATAGGAGAAATGTCACATAATACCTCATCCATGAAGGGCTTGATGCTATATGGAAGGCAGCACTGTTGGCTGACGCGGAGGTCTTTTCCTTGGTGAAGCCACCTGATGGTGTATGGATGTGGGTGAGTTGTGGTCGGCAAGCCCAAGAACTACACGACATCTGTAGAAATAAGGTTCTTTTGGCTCCCATTATTTACAATGAACTGTACCAGGGAGCCCTTTACCCACATCTGGGAGTTGAAGAGACGTTCCTCCTCCTCTAGATCTTCCGGTTCCTCCTTATGGATCTTTGTAGTGGCAACAATGGCATTGGGCTCTACATCAATAATCTATTTCCCTTTGTCATTTTCTTGTCAGGATCTGATTCAGAGCCGAAGCATGCATCTAACTCAGAAGCCCTCATCTCAGCCACCAGCGACTGCTTGGCTCGACACTCACTTGTGTTGTGAGTGGAGCTCTTATGGAAATCACACCACTTCCCCATGTCCTTCTTTGGCTTTGAGGTGTTGTTATTTTATTGTTGCTTTGACAATTTTTCTTGAGCCTCCATGCCTTGGCTCTGTCCTTTGTTCTACGGTTTGGGAGCACATTTCCCTTGCTTTTGATTCATAGATCCAAAGTCTTGTTTCTTCTGTTTGAATTTCTGCTCAATCTTGGCAGCATACTAGTATGCCATACCAAGCAAGGAGATGTCAAGGAACTACATTTCCTCCTGAATGTATCTATGCATACATCTACAATACTTTAGCACCAGATGTTTCTCTAAATCTTTGATACCCAAATTTCTGTGCAGGGTATGGAACAGATTCATCATCTCATGCACATCTTGATCCCTTTGTTGTTGCAGCATGGTCCATTGTATGTACTTGTCCTCATAGCTCCCCACAAGATATTATTGTTCCTTGATGGCATCTCGGAAATAATTCCAAGTGGGTAAAACCAAGAACAGAGAGGGTTTTATATCATCCTTTTTATCATAGTAGGTTTCCCACTAGTCCTTGACATGGGGGGTAGCCTTAAGGAGTGAAAAAATAATATTCTCCCTGTCGAAAAAGTCATGAACTGAGAAATATCCTTATAATATATTCAACCATATATCTATGGTATCTGCATATATTTGACCCTCAAATATGGGAATGTCAAAATTTACTTGTACCCTAAAGGGAGTTGCACCTCCAGAGTGGTTGTTGGATGCAAATGCGACGCTAGTGCGCATCTGTTGAAGGATCTGGACAAGGTTACCCATCATTGCGTTCCTTTGTTTTTCGACGGCCTCCTCGAGCAATATTTTGATAGGATATCCTGCTCCCTCATCTTTTTTTTCGTCCCGCATGGGCGTCCATCGGGGTTTGCGAGGTTGATATTTCAAATGTTCCACCGGATTGAGCCCTAACTCCTTATACCCCATCCTCGTTGGGGAAATGCTAAGAAGGATCAAGAAAAAGCAGACCACTCTGATACCATTGATCTAGATTTATGCAGGAATGCAATAGAATACAGAAATACCCATAAACATAGAGATGCAGCGAAAATAATGCTTCATTTCATTAATATCAAATAACAGAAATATGCTTACAAACATAACGAAAATAAAAAAGCTAGGGTGCTGGTAGCGAATCTCTGAGAAGAGATGTGGTGGCTACAAAACTCTGAACTGTGTTACAATGAGGCTCGAGGGCCTATTTTTTTATGGAGAAACAATGGAGAACTCTAAACGTCTAAAAACATAACCCTAGGAGATGAAGCGCCAAAACTATGGGCCCTGTTTGGGTAAATTGATGTTTCAACTTCCATGGGACGTAATTTCGGCATACTATCTCTGTTTGACCCACATGATACATCATTAGAAAGATCTATCTGAGGACTACAAATGTCGCCATGGATATCGATTCCAAAATGGAATCATATTCGCTAGACAAACGATGCCCAAAAAACGTCATTTAGGGCCTCAAAATGGCTCCGAAAGTTCAGGACCTGAAAAAATGCTAAAAATAGTAAGTTGTGTCGAAACTAAAAAACTGAAAGAGACAATGGTGATGCCCCAAGTGGAATAGGCGGGTGACCACCAATATCCACCTCGATCAATTACTCCATTGGGGACAAGTAAACTTGAACCCATAAAAACTTAAAGACATGACAATGCTGATTTTATTAAGACACTCTTTCCTGCCACATCTAACCATTGTTCCCCCCCAATATTTTATTCTCTTTTTTATTTTCTCCATGATTGTCCTCCATTCATCTGCATTATATGCTCCTAGTAATATTGGGATTCCTAAATTTGAATAATTCCACTTTGCGACGATTGAGAACTCCAATATACTTCAGATATAAGCAAGGAGGGTGGAATGTGAATTTTCTCACTCCTACCAAGAATTATTCTTAGCAAAAATTCATTATTGTTAAGTGATGGCCTTCAATACTACAACATGAATGTTGCAAATCCCATGGGGTCTCGACTTTAATTGTCAACCAAAGGTTCATACATACTTAATAGGGGTTAGCACTATGTGTGTAGCATGTAACATGTTCTTATTTTTTTTTTGTCTTATGAAAACAGAAGTAAATGAAAGAAATTTTGTAACACAGAGATCATTATGCTACATATGCTACAAGAAATACTAAAAATAATAGGGAAGAGGCAATAACGAGAAAATATATTATATTTTTAAGTAAAGGAGTAAAAAATATCATCATGCTAAAATAAAAGAAAACATAATCTACTATGCATTGGAGACATAATTGCAGCTAAAAGAAAGCATGGAAACATCACACTGTAATTTACAAAGAAAAAGGAAGTTCTGCTACAGTAACTACGTCAAATATTATATAAGTTTTATAGTCCTATAAATTACATTATTAAGGTATTTATGACATTATATTATGAAAATTCATACTAACCATGATTCACTTACAAATATAGATTAGCTTTTCATGCAAAAAAAGAGATGCTACAAGTGTCAATTTGTTTTCTATAGGAGATACTCGAGTGAGCAGAAGAACATGTTTTAGATGTGATTTTAAGGAAGGATAAGTTTAAGAAAAAATAAAGGATGGTAAAGAGGTATTTTCCATGTCCTTTTGTTTATGAGGGATAAATTTGTTCACCAAAAGAGTGATTCTATAGTTTTTTGTATCTTTATAAAATAGGAATTTATGAAAAAATGAATGCAAAAATGTATGACAACAAGTCAAAAAATAGTAATATAGACAAGATTAATGCAATGGAATGAATTCTAGATTCATAAATTAAATATTTCTTAATTATTAATATAATATGCAAAATAACTTGTAAAGTACTAACTCATTAACTTGCAGAAAACAATATTAAAAAGTGATATTACAAAATGAATAGTTGAAATAATGCATGTATAATAAAACTAAAAAGAGGGATCTTGAACACCTAGGGTGTGCCATAAACCAAGGAGTCTCATATCCCTGAAGAGGTAGCAATCTAAGAACCCATTTTTTTTTTTTTTTATTATTAGAATATGTGCTCATACATAGGAGACTACAAGATTGGAATGCTATAAAAAATCCTTCACTTCACTTTTGTTTATGTCTAACTTCAAAACTAAACTCCTAATGGGCTTACTCAAGCCTTATTTATAAAAATATGTTTGAGGAGTAACCTCCATGAACAGGGTGTTGTTTTCCCTTGAAAATACCTATCTAATACATATATAACAGTGTTGTTTTCCCTTAAACACCTAATGGGCTTACTCAAGTTTTATTTATAAAAACATGTTTGAGGAGTAGCCTCTAGGAACATGGAATTGTTTTCCCTCAAAAATCACTATATAATAGGATCATGTTCCCTCTAACCTCACAACTACAGGGAGGAGTAACAATTGTCGTAATCCAACTTAGTTTAGTCATCCTAAAATAGGGGAAGGTTCTCATACATTTCTTTTGGATGGATTCCTTGTGATCTACACCAAATATCCTCGCTATCCTTCAAAATAAACACATTATGAACATGGGAGGCCCATTAAATGTGTATGAAAGGTTATATTGGCCTTAAATTGTATCTACTTGGGAGGCCCATCATACTCCCCTATTGATCATCCTCTAGTAAACCTAAACATCTTCCTTCTTCCATTGTTCTTCATTTCATTTTTGTAATGGTTTGTCTGACATCACATATGGTGCTAGATGTAGTTTACCCTACTAGATGAAAGAATATATTTTCTTCCATTTCTCTCCATCCCCTTGTTTCTTCCTCATATCTTTGATATTATTGTAGGAATAAAACTAAGGGAGGGCTAAATTTATTCCAATCAATTAGAATCCATGTCTCTGGATGATTATTTTATACAAGGGATATTTGGCCAATATAGTCCTAAGCCTATTAGGTGAATTGTATATCATGATCCTCATACTATGTGTCAATGTGTGCCATATCCTTTTATAAGAATGTAAGCTTCCCTCACCTAATAGCATAAAGGTATCCTCAAAGTAGAGGATTTCCTCTTCTTGCCTTTGTATGCAAATTGTTTCCGAATTAAGATATGTTGATATTAGTTCATTGTTTGTGATGGGGAGATGTTGGGATGGATACTCCAGCCTAACCCATAATGGTTCCTCCATTTCCTTGGATAATTATCTGGTTACCTCCTCTATCATGATATATTCATGCATTGGCCATGACGTTAATGCCATAAATTTTTCATCACCCAAATAAAACAATTTCACACCATAAGTTGATGTCACGAAGCACCAACGATTGTGCATGTAGAATTATGAAATATTGGCCTTGTCCTCAATGTTGATCTAGAGGAAAAATCCAATAAATTATATAATATTTTGAAGAGGGAGAAAACCATTTTGTGCTATAAATCTAAATTGGAATTGAAACAATTAATAATTTAAAAACAAGGAATAGGTATTTGAGGGGAGTCTATAATTCAGAGCTTCCATGGACAAGTGTGTTATAATGCATAGGTCAGTTTCAAGAGTGGTACTTTGTTCTTCTTTCACTTGTAGAAGTATTTAGTGTTAGAAAATAAAAAAGGAAGAAATATTTTATTTTTCTTTATTATCTACTTGTTATGTTCATTAATTCTTATTTTATTCTCCTTGTCTTCTTTCTTCTTACTTCGTCAAGCAATTATTAAAGAAAAAGTTCATAGATCAAGGACACCATATCTATGCCAACACCCAGGTCGAAACCCTGATCTATTAGAAAACCGAGTAAGTTATTCTTCCTTAAATAGTATTATTGAGACTCTAGACCTTCACTCACACTTTCTCCACACCAATTCATCCTTCCTTTTGATCCTCCTTTTCGACCTAGCAACTATCGCATAAACACCAACACTATGGAGCACTTCCTTCGACGTTAATCTTTGAACATTGATCTTGGAGAAAGTTCTTTGATCTTGCTTCCAGGCATTTGATTTTAACCTAATACAAATTCTAAAGGCACCAATACCTAGAAAAATCAGTTTCGACGTATTATTCTCTTGGTAGTAGCAACATGCAACAATTGGAAGAAACTGCCAACAAAAAATAATGAGGGACTTTGATATTGTAGTATAGGGAATGTGGGGGAGAGAGAGAGATGCCTAAATTTTCGTTTTTCATCAATACTTCATCTTATCCATTCTTGCACTTCTTTTTACCCCTTCCTTGACTTCACACTTTTTCCTTTATGCAATAGTAGATATCAAATTTCTCTGTAAGTGAGTGAGTCCTCCAAATTATAAAGACCTTCCTTTTGAATATTTTGGTACTAGGAAAGGTCCATTATGTGACTGTAAGGGCGGTAAGAGTGATACTGAATTTCCTGACACTGAGCGACAGGGTTGTCACAATGGTTGAAAACAATTAATTATTCAAGAGGAAACAAAAAACCATCAAGAGATATTTTATAAGAAGAAACATGTACTCAATTTCACACCGAAATCAATCAGAAGAGAAAAAATAACAAAAGATAAAACATAAGTGAAGAATGACGATATATAAAATGTATAATTCCCAAAATCAATCCTAACATAAAGCATAATATACATGTAGAATGCAAGGTTAGTATAAACTTTATTTCACAGCTTTTATTTTAACATTTTTAGTTCTATTCAATATTAGATTATTTATCTTGAATATATTTCCTATAGCAAGAACACATTTCTTTTAGTAACATTTACTGACTTTTAATCAATATATATTTCATTCACATTATTTGTTAAATATAGACTATACACTTTATGTATTAATACTTCATCTTGGCAAATTTGTTTAGTTGATTGTAATAATATTATAGTTTTTTTTGAAATACTCTATTTCTCACAACATCACTTGGAACACTTATTTGAATAGTTTATAGTATTTTACCATCTGTTAAGTAACAAACTACTTTTTTTTACTATAATCAATATTCTGGAGGCTGCAATACTTACCTTGTAAGCTACTACTCAGATTACCAATTCCAAACTACGAGTGTGTTATCACCCCACCTCAATAATTATTCCTTTTCATTTCATTCATTCAAAAGAACCATTAATCCCATGTAATGATACAAATTTAACTTTATATTGTTCACAACTCAAAAAAAAAAAAAAAAATCTTCATATTGTTCACAATTCAAACCAGAACAAGTATGGTAGGAAGAGGAAGTAATTTCCATAACCTTCCTGTTAAAACCACTTAAAACGCTAGTTCTGAGTGATGGGCATAATCCTATGGGTGTTGTGAAATCTCGTTGAGTTGGTAAATTCCTACATACCATATCTTCATACCGACCACCATTAACATATCTACTGAAATGTTGTGCAGGTAATCGTGTGGGTACATCCATGTTTGCAAACTAACCACCATTACCATTTCTGATTACAAGCGTTGGAAATAATGCTGGATTTTTTATGACAAGCGGTGGATGACTAGTTTCGGTTTGAGGAACACATTGCCTATGAAGCCCCTGTCCCTCCTCTGCGAGTGGTTGTTGTGTTCGGGTTGTCAGGGGAGGTCTAATTTCCAAATCAAGCAACTCAGGATTCTTGTCTCTCAATTCCTTCAATGCTTCCTCCTTAGCAGCCAGAGCCTCATCATCGTCTTTTGGGTTATAGAAATTGAAACACCTGTTGCATCTTGGAAATAATTTTCCTTGTGGGTGCAGTGGCAGTGGCTGTTGATTACACATAAAATAATGAGGCTGAATGTGTGAAAATGTCTTTCCACAAACATAACACATTCTGTTTCCACACCTACACTTCACCATATTGCATCCGTACCTTGATTAAATCCACCTGGCAAGTGTTACATTTTCTTATCACAACTTTCATCATCCTCTCTTCAAATACCCTCCGAGAAGCAGTCCCACATTTTCTGTCAAACTCTTCACAACTCCTTCTCTTGCATTGGAAACATTTAAACATTTCACGTTTGGACAATCCAGGACTTGTACACACAATAATGAGAGTGAAAGTGCGAAAATTTCTTTCCGCAAACATAACAAAATATGTTTCTGCACCTACACTTCACCATATTGCATCCGTTCTTCTTGATTAAATCCACCTGGCAAGTGTTACATTTTCTTATCACAGCTTCCATCATCCTCTCTTCAACTACCCTCCGAGGAGCAGTCCCACATTTTTCGTCAAACTGTTCACAACTTAATGGTAAGTGACTGTGTCTCTTGCATTGGATAGAGGAAGCATTTAAACATTTCACGTTTGGACAATCCAAGAATTGTACACACTTTTCTATCTCATAGGGAATGTTACGAAATGCGAAATAAACCAAATTTTAAGTTTGGGCTTCAATAATAGTATCTTGGGCCATACGATATTCATATTGTTGGGAAAAATAATGAGAGGGGGGTGGCGTGAATCAGTATTTAGAGCTATCTGAAAACTTTTTAATTTTTCTTTCTTTTAAAACCATACGCTAATCTACTGAACCCAACTCGCGTATACCCGTGGATATCCTTAATAAAACTCGTGTATGTTCAGAGATCTTATTATGAATTTAATTCTTTACTTAGATCATTGCATCATTCATTCATCATATGTTTTAGAAAGTAGTAAGCATGTGAATTAATAACAGAATAAACCATCACACATTAGCAACACACATGAACACCAGTATTTAAGGTGGAAACCCAATTTGGGAGAAAACCATCGCTGATGTCGTCTCTGTATTCAATATTTATTATAAAGAAAACTTCTTACAATTTTGTACTGGTGCAGACTCATACCAGCACACAGGCACCCACCTATAGAAGGATGCAACCTTCTCTCGTTCTCCAGCCACTTCTGGAAGGGAGCTCCAACCCCATGATCTCATTTACCAGCCTCTCCTGGAAGGGAGCTACGACCCCCTAAAGTTACCACCAGCTTCTACTAGAAGAAAGATTCCACTTTCATACTGAAGCCTTCAATCCTTAGATCCACTGCACACCATGTTTCATTAATTTTCAAACTGGATCAAACAGCTTCAACACAACCCTTCACTTAACATCAACAAACATACTTTGCCCAATACTTCAAACAAAACAGTGAGACCAATGTAACCAGAATATCATAAATAACCCAAACTTCAGAATAGATATGTAGATGTAAACTCAACCCTGAACATTCATTAATTCAAATATCACACACTACTTTTATTCACTGAATCCGCGTGTATACACACTTTCCTTCTCACCAACCTGCATATGCCATGAAATTCATACGCCACTTCTCGTCACCGAAGCTGCGTGTAT
The DNA here is from genome assembly GCA_034641835.2 of Pinus albicaulis. Lineage (NCBI taxonomy): Eukaryota > Viridiplantae > Streptophyta > Pinopsida > Pinales > Pinaceae > Pinus > Pinus albicaulis. Next base: position 1,322,511,424 of record CM076584.1, on the reverse strand, counting down.
ACACGTTTTTATTCGTATCTACCTGCGCATACTTCTGAGAATACTAATTTTCAGAATGTGATCAAACTCAGATTCAGATCTGAGGCTTTCAGTCAGACACCTTCTCAGCAATGCAGAACCTTTAGACAGTCAGTTAGTTTTAACCATGTTTTCTCACTTATCCTTCATCATGTTTTCTCAATCAGAGATTATATTTGTTCATTATCAAATCAGCAACATACTTCATATTCAATCAACCCAGACCTTCAAGTAGACTTCATTGACGATAGCAGAGAGAAAACATAAATCACAGAAGTATTATCTGTAAATAAACTTTAGAAACCCTAACTTCCATATGCACTTTTAATGAAGTGAACGCGCGTATATACGAGCTTTTACCAAGACAAACTAGCGTATAGATCTGTAAAATATAATCTTTGCAGAACAGACGAGATCTATAAACTTACCCGGATTTCTTCAATTTCTTCATCGTAATTGCGCCAGGTCTTCATCATTTCTTTTGCATATCATCCTAGAGATTCATCATTTCTAGATCTAGAGATCATAAACCTTCATCATATCCATAGGTGCATCATAGATTCATATCTATCAATTAAGAATAGAGTTCATCCATGCAGATATTCCTTAGAGAGATTTATTCATTAACAACCCTTTCACTTGCACACCCTTGCACTATGATCTTCTTCTCCTTATATAGATTTAGCCTTTGTCAATACCATGAGTCAAAACCATTCAACCGCTGATGGTATTCCTGGACGGGATCAAATAGATAATCCAACGCTCAATACTATGGGCCAATACCATGGTTACGTCCCCTGGTTTTATAAATTTAGAGCACAAATAGGCATACGTGACTTGGTACATAATTTTTCACGTACATACGCTACATTTCCTTTACAAACCCGCGTATGCTTTGTGACATATCTTATTCATCATTATTATTTCTTTTCTTTCTCACATCTGTAGATACATCATCCTTACATATTTAACACATAGGTTGCTTATCACAGGAAACTCATCAAGTAGGTTTCTATCAAGGACAACTTCATCAAGTAGGTTTCCATCAAGGACAACACATTCAATATAATAGGATACAAGAAACATATTTCCAACAATCTCCCCCTTTGGACTCGATGGCAACTATGACTAGAAATACATTCAGCAACAACATTCTCCCCCTTTGACATCAAAGGAAAAGGGTAGATCAATATCCTTTGTACCAACAATACCATGCTCCCCCTGAGATCATGTTGCATCTTCAAACATAATATTCAATGAATTACATGACTCTATGACCTTTCCTATCACCAAGGACTCAAACTTACATCAATGATCCAACCAAGTGGATTTACATATGTGCCACAAGTACCCAACCAAGTGGGTTTACACATTTGAAGAAGTCCTTACATGACTGAATATAACAATTTACATCATGGGTCTCAACATGAAATTTTCATAAAATTACAGAAATGGCTTATACAATCAAGATCAAATAATCTCAAGCTTGAGAACGGACCACAACAATTAATTAGAATGCCAACAATGAATCCTTTCCATATGACCAAATATCCCCCTTAGCTTGTGCATCTTGAACATTTTCAACAGCAAATCATCAAGGCATCTTCATCAAATATCAGAGAATGAAACATAAATATGAGAGCTGAAACATCACCAGAGATACCCAACAGCACCACAACTGTGCTGAAGAATGCTGACCCAGAAAAAATTTTGTCCACAGACCCATACACGGTTTTCTACGTATACACTTCTGTATATACATGACTGTCCCTCAGGAAATCCTTGTATCCAATTTAATATTCTGTATTTAAGTAGATCTGATCTTCTGCATGGCAGAGACTACTCCCAGCTTCTGTCTGAGATATTCGAATGCTTCCCTATGTAAAGGTTTGGTAAATATATCAGCCACTTGTTCTTTGGAGGGGACATACTCCAACTTCTCCTTTTGTTCAAGCAATTTTTCATGTAAGAAGTGAAACTTGATGGGAATATGCTTGGTCTTGGAATGCATAACAATATTCTTTGAGATACTGATGGCACTTGTATTATTACACATAATGGAGAGAGGAGGTGAACATTTGATTTGAAATTCTTGTAAGGTTTGCATCATCCAAAGAAGTTGAGTGCAACATGATGCTGCAGCCACATATTCTGCTTCTGCTGTAGATAAGGTAATAGAGCTTTGCTTCTTGCTGAACCAAGATACTAACCGAGGCCCCATGTAGAATGCACTACCACTAGTTCTTTTCCGATCATCAACATTTCCAGCCCAATCTGCATCAGTGTAAGCATGAAGAGTGAGATCAGCATTGTTTGGATACCATAGTCCAAAGTCTTGAGTTCCTTGTAGATATTTGAATATTATTTTGATAGCCTGAAGGTTTTTGGATTAGCTTGGAATCGTCCAACAATCCCAACTGCATGCTAATGTCTGGTCTAGTCCCAGTGAGATAAAGTAGAGTTCCTATCATAGATCTGTATTATGTTTGGTTCACCATGGGAGAATCATCATGAGAGCTGAGATTACATCCGGTTATCATTGGTGTACTTATAGGTTTGCACTCTTCCATGCCATACTTCTTCAGAATTTGTTTAAGATATTTTTCTTGTGATAAGAATATGCCATCTGTTGCTTGATGCACTTGCAAGCCAAGAAAGAATGTTAGTTCCCCAAGTAAAGACATTTCAAATTCTTGCTGCAAAAAAAAAGCAAATTTCTGACTCATAGACTCTTCATTACATCCAAAGATGATATCATAAACATATAAAACCACAATCAATAGTTTATCATTTTCAGTTTTTGTGTATAAGTTGCTATCAGCAGACCCCTTTGAAAAACCTTGTTGATGAAGATATTTGTCAAGAAGATAATACTATGCCCTTGGATCTTGTTTGAGACCATATAGAGCCTTTTTAAGTCTACAAACAAGTTTTTCATCATTTCCCAAATGAATCCTTTTGGTTGTTCTATATAAACTTCTTCTTCTAGGTCACCATTGAGAAAAGAAAATTTAACATCCATTTGATAAACTTTGATTTGTTGGAAGCTTGAAAAAGAAAGAAACATTCTTATGGCTTCAAGTCTAAATACAGGAGAAAAAGTTTCTTCAAATTCTATACCTTCTTGTTGAGCATACCCCTTGCAAACAAGTCTAGCTTTATTTCTTATAACATCCCCATTCTCATTTAACTTGTTTTTTAATATTCATTTAGTTCCAATGACATTTTTGTCATGAGGTCTTAGTACTAATTCCCAAGTGTGATTCTTTTCAATTTGATCAAGCGCTTCATTCATGGCTTGAATCCAACATTCATATTTGCTAGCTTGATTGACATTGTGTGGTTCAATAGTGGATAGAAATGCCAGATAGCTAGAAGATCCCACAAGAGTCCTTCTTTTTTGTACACCTGATCTCTTTTCTCCCAAAATTTGAGATTCTGGATGATTCTTTTGAACATATCTGGATCGAGCTTTTTCAGATAAATCATCTTCAGGTTCTTCATTGGGTTCACTATCTATATCATTTCTATTTGATGTAGAAGGATATATGTCACCATCGTCTTCATTTGTTGTTTTTTTTTCTTGTTTTGGAGCTGCAGGAGACTCATCAATAACAACATCAATACATTCAACAATCTTCCAAAGTATTTTATTATAACATTTATATGCTCTAATCCTAGAGGAGTAACTGAGAAGTATTCCTTCATCTTCTCTGGGTTCAAACTTGCCAAGTTTTTCATCATTATTTTTGATAAAACATTTAATTCCAAAAAATCTAAAATTCTTTACAGTGGGAGGACTACCATACCAAAGTTCATATGGAGTTTTATCACTATTTACATGAATATGTGCCTTGTTAAGAATATTTACTGCTGTATGTGCTGCTTGTCCCCAAAATGTGTCAAGTGTTTCGGAATCATCAAGAATAGCTCTAGCCATTTTTTGAACTGTTCTATTCATTCTTTCTGCGATGCCCTTTTGTTGTGGAGTGCCAGCTACAGTAAACTGTCTTTTTATGCCATGTTGTTCACAAAATTCAAGGAATTAATCTGATGTATATTCTCCTCCTCGATCAGATCTAAGACACTTGATTTTTAGATCTAATTCATTTTCAACCAGTGCTTTGAAGATCTTAAATTTCTCAAATGCTTCATCTTTGTGTTTAATCAACCCAATCCAACACATTCTAGAGAAATCATCAATAAATAAGATCTAGTATTGTTCACCACGTGGTGAAATTTTCTTCACAGGTCCACATATGTCAGTATAAATGAGTTCACAAGGCTTACTTGATGATCCTTCCTTGGCATTAAGTTTTACTCTAGTTTTCTTACCGAATTGGCAGGATTTTCATATGATATTTCTAGGTAGAGTAATATTGGGAAGATCACGAACAACTTTAAGTCTACCTGATTTGCTAATTTGAGAGAAGCTCAGATGCCCCAACCTTCTATGCCATAGCCAGTTTTCTGAAGATTTACTCAAGTAACATTGTTATTTACAGTTCTTCAATACATACAGGTTCCTTGGAGTTCTTTTTCCTTTAATAATTGTCTTACCTGTATCAAGATCACGTACCACACATTCTTTTGAACTAAAGACAACTTCAATTCCTTGATCACACATTTGACTTACACTTAACAGGTTATGCTTTAATCTATCCACATACATGACATTATTAGCTTTCACCTTTTCTTTTAAGAAGACAAACCCTTTTCCCTTAATGATAGTAGGAGTATCATTTCCAAATGTAACATTCTTTTCCTTTTCTAGAGCACTATATGCAGGAAGTTTGTTTTTGTCACCTGTCATGTGTTTTGAGCATCCACTATCAATGTACCTTTGGTTTTCTTCACCTTCTGTAAATAAAGCTATGTCACAATTTTCAACCTATAATTCCTTCTTTTTCCACACTTTGGAGCTTGAAGAAAAATGCTATTTTGGCTGAACTTTGCTCCTGCATTTAGATTCTTCATGGAAAAAGTTATTGCAATAAGCACATTCAACTTCATTTTGAAGAGGAGAAAAGTTGTTATAGGTATTCTTCTTTGTTCCAATATCAGTCCTTTTCTTAAATGCTTCTCTTGTCATAATGGTTTTATATGCAACACATTGAACAACTTTATGACCAAAATTGTGACATGAGAAACATTGTCCATTGAAGAAGGAATTTCTGCAATCATGAAATCTTCTACTTTAATTTACCTGTTGATTTGTGTTTCTTTGAAAGATATTCCTTTTAGTGTTTTTTTAATTGAGATGATCATTCTTTACCTGTAAAGATTATTTATTCCCTTGCTGAGTGGAAGAATGTTGTATATTAGTTGTAGCTGCTTTTAGATAATTTGGTGCTGAAGCCGGAGAAGATTCTTCGATATATCCAAGACTTGTATTTATAAGAGGAGAACATTGTACCTTGATAATCGCATCTAAGGTTTCAGATCCTTTAGAAAATCTAAGATTCAAAGTCTTTACTTTCTCAATTTATTTTCTTAGACTTACTACTTCACATTCTAATTTCTCATTGTGTTTCTCCTTTTCTTCAAGCTGATTTTTCAGAGTCTTTATGGTTATTTTACTTTCTTCTAAGCATACTTTGAGTTGATTGTTTTCATCAAGAAAATCATTTTTCTCTAAAGCATCCATAAAAGTATCATTTTCTTCTCTGGATTCTTTTTCAAATGCCATGAGAAGTCTAAGATCTTGTTCAGATTCTTCCTCACTATCAAATAACCCATCATTGTCTTCATGAGTATAGTAACTTTTTCTATTGCTAAACCGATTCTTTTTCCTTGTTTCTACTTCCTTCCCTTCTTCATGTGTTTCTTTATGAGGACACTTAGCATCATAATGACCAACTCTTCCACAATCAAAACATTTGAAATGAAGCTTGCCTCTGAACCGTCCTCTGCCAAGTTGGAGTTTCTTTACAAAATTTACCCCATCTTCTTCTGAGATATATCCTGATCCTTCTGTTTCTTGTAATTCTTTACCTTTTGTAGAAGCTCTAAAGATGGCTTCTTTGACTTCATATGGTCCTCCTCTTCTCATTTCATATGCAGTTAGTATGCCATGAAGTTGCACCACAGTAACATTTTTAAGATCCTGCTTTTCTTCAAGAATAGAAACTTTTAACTCAAATTTTTCTGTTAGTGATCTTAAAATTTTCTCAACCAAAGTAGTTTCAGTTATTGTTTCTCCCATATTTCTCATACGATTTACAATATCATCAAGACGTAAAAAGAAATTGGCAATTCTCTCCTCATTATCCATTTTTAGATTCTCATATTGAATTCTGAGAGTTTGGAGTTTAGCACTTTTTACCTTTGCATCACCTTGATAACTTAGAATTATTTTGTCCCATATTTCCTTTTATTTATTCAGCTACATGACTTTGACAAATTCTGATTTAGTTGGACTTCGCAATAGAGCATTGACTGCCTTTGAATTTGTTTCATAATTCATTCTTTCCATTGGATCTATTGGTACTGCGGCTGGATATTGATATCCTCCTTCAACAATAGCCCATACATCTGATCCCAGAGACTGAAGATAGGATCTCATCGTTATTTTATAGAAGATTAAATTTTTTCCGTTAAAGAGCGGAGGCCTAATAGATGATGTTCCATCTTGATTTCTCATATTTCTTGATCTTCCTTCTAGCGGCTAAGCTTTTTCAGAAGGACCTGCCTCTGATTCCAATTGTTGGGAAAAATACTGAGAGGGGGGGGGGGGGGGTGAATCAGCTTTTTCTTTCTTTAAAACCATATGCTATTTTACTGAACCCAACTCGCGTATACATGCAGATATCCTTAATAAAACTCGTGTATGTTCAGAGATCTTATTATGAATTTAATTCTTTAATTAGATCATTGAATGATTCATTCATCGAATGTTTTAGAAAGTAGTAAGCATGTGCAGTAATAATAGAATAAACCATCACACATTAGCAACACACATGAACACCAGTATTTAAGGTGGAAACCCAATTCGGGAGAAAACCACCGCTGTTGTCGTCTCTCTCTTCAATATTTATTATAAAGAAAACATCTTACAATTTTGTACTGACACAGACTCATAATAGCACACAGGCACCGACCTATAGAAGGCTGCAACCTTCTCTCATTCTCCAGCCACTACTAGAACGGAGCTCCAACCCCCTGATCTCATTTACTAGCCTCTCCTGGAAGGGAGCTACGACCCCCTGAAGTTAGCACCAACTTCTATTGGCAGAAAAATTCCACTTTCATACTAAAGCCTTCAATCCTCAGATCCACTGCAAACCATGTTTCATCAATTTTCAAACTAGATCAAACAACTTCAACACAACCCTTCACTTAACATCACCAAACATACTTTGCCCAATACTTCAAATAGAATAGTGAGACCATTATAACCAGAATATCAGAAATAACCCAGACTTCAAAATAGATATGAAGATGTAAACTCAACCCTGAACATTCATTAATTCAAATATCATACCCTAATTTTATTCATGGAATCCGCGTGTATACACACTTTCTTGCTCACCAACCTACGTATGCGTCTGCGCAATTTTTTTTTCATAACATGAAATTCATACGCCACTTCTCTTCACCGAAGCTGCATGTATACGCGCTTTTCTTCCTATCAACCTGTGTATACTTCTAAGAATACTGATTTTCAGAATGTGATCAAACTCAGATTCAGATCTGCAGCTTTCAGTCAGACACCTTCTCAGCAATGCAAAACCTTTAGACAATGAGTTAGTTTTAACCATGTTTTCTCACTCATCCTTCATCATGTTTTCTCAATCAGAGATTATATTTGTTCATTATAAAATCAGCAACATACTCCATATTAAATCAACCCATACCTTCAAGTAGACTTCACTGACCGACAGCAGAGAGAAAATAGAAATCACAGAAGTATTATCTGTAAATAAGCTTCAGAAACCCTAACTTCCATACATGCTTTTAATGAAGCGAACCCGCGTATATACATGCTTTTACCAAGAAAAACTAGTGTATAGATCTGTAAAAGATAATCTTTGCAGAATAGACCAGATCTATAAACTTACCCAGATTTCTTCAATTTCTTCGTTAGACTTGCGCTAGGTCTTCATCATTTCTTTTTCATATCATCCTAGAGATTCATCATTTCTAGATCTAGAGATCTTAAACCTTCATCATATCCATAGTTGCATCATAGATTCAAATCTATCAATTAAGAACAGAGTTCATCCATGCCGATATTCCTTAGAGAGATTTATTGATTAACAACCCTTTCACTTACACACCCTTGTACTATGATCTTCTTCTCCTTATATAGATTTAGCCTTTGTCAATACCATGAGTCAAAACCATTCAACCGCTGATGGTATTCCTGGACGGGATCAAATAGATAATCCACCACTCAATACTGGGCCAGTACCATGGTTATGTCCCCTGGTTTTATAAATTTAGAGCGCGAATAGGCATACGAGACTTGATATGTACTTTTCTGCGTACATACGCTACTTTTCCTTTACAAACCCGCGTATGCTTTTTGACATATCTTATTCATCATTATTTTTCTTTTCTCTGTCACATCTATAGCTAAATCATCCTTACATATTTAACACATAGGTTGCTTATCACAGGCAACTCATCAAGCAGGCTTCTATCAAGGACAACTGAATCAAGTAGGTTTCCATCAATGACAACACATTCAATATAATAGGATACAAGAAACATATTGCCAACAATCTCCCCCTTTGGACTTGATGGAAACTATGACCAGAAATACATTCAGCAACAACATTCTCCCCCTTTGACATCAAGGGCAAAGGGTAGATCAAGATCCTTTGTACTGACAATAACATGCTCCCCCTAAGATCATGCTGCATATTCAAACATAACATTCAATGAAGTAAATGACTCTATGACCTTTACTATCACCAAGGACTCAAACTTACATCAATGATCCAACCAAGTGGATGTACATATGTGTCACAAGTACCCAACCAAGTGGGTTTACACAGTTGAATAAGTCCTTACATGACTGAATATAACAATTTACATTATGGATCTCAACATGAAATTTTCATCAAATTACATAAATGACTTATACAATCGAGATCAAATAATCTCAAGCATTATATCAGACCACAAAAATTAATTAGAATGCCAACAATGCATCCTTTCCATATGACCAAATATCCCCCTTAGCTTGTGCATCCTAAACATTTTCAACAGCAAATCATCAAGGCATCTTCATCAAATATCAGAGAATGAAATAGAAATATGAGAGATGAAACATCACCAGAGATATCCAACAACACCACAGCTATGCTGAAGAATGCTAACCCTGGAAAAAAAAATTTAGCAGACCCATACATGGTTTTCTATGTATAAACTTGTGTATATACGCGACTGTCCTTCAGAAAATCTGCGTATCTAATTTAATCTTCTGTATTTAAGTAGATCTGATCTTCTGCATGGCAGAGACTACTCCCATCTTCTGTCTGAGATATTCGAACGCTTCCGTGGGTAAAGGTTTGGTAAATATATCAGTCACTTGTTCTTTTGAGGGGACATACTCCAAATTCACCTTTTGTTCAAGCACTTGTTCACGTAAGAAGTGAAACTTGATGGGAATATGCTTGGTCTTGGAATGGATAACAGGATTCTTTGAGATACTGATGGCACTTGTATTATCACACATAATGGAGATAGGAGGTGAACATTTCATTTGAAAGTCTTGTAAGGTTTGCATCATCCAAATAAGTTGAGTGAAACATGATGCTGCAGCCACATATTCTGCTTCTACTGTAGATAAGGCAATAGAGATTTTCTTCTTGCTGAACCAAGATACTAACCGGGGCCCCATGTAGAATGCACCACCACTAGTGATTTTCCAATCATCAACATTTCCAGCCCAATCTGCATCAGTGTAAGAATGAAGAGTGAGATCAGCATTCTTTGGATACCATAGTCCAAAGTCTTGAGTTCCTTGTAGATATTTGAATATTCTTTTGACAACCTAAAGGTGAGACTCTTTTGGATTAGCTTGGAATCGTTAAACAATCCCAACTGCATGCATAATGTCTGGTCTATTCCCAGTTATATAAAGTAGACTTCCTATCATAGATATGTATTCTATTTGATTCACCATGGGAGAATCATCATGAGAGCTGAGATTACATCCGGTTATCATTGGTGTACTTACATGCAGGGATAATTTTAAGGATGGAAAATTATCTTGAAGTTTAAAAAATTGGCGAATCTTACTAGTCCCTAATATGAAAACTATAAAATGTTTATTGATGTATTTGTAAATTATTCAAATTTATAATGATATTATATATATTATCTATATAATTTTGGCAATTTTTAACGTAAAATAATTTTATATTGTAAAATTTGGGCGAATCATTTTTATAAAAAAATGGAATTTGGCGAATATTTTTTTTGGAAAAACCATGGAAAATTAGCCCACCTGCGAATATTAGCCCCTAAAATTTTCCATGCTTACATGTTTTCACTCTTCCATGCCATACGTCTTTATAATTTGTTTAAGATATTTTTCTTGTGATAAGAATATGCCATCTATTGCTTGATGCACTTGCAAGCCATGAAAGAATGTTAGTTCCCCAAGTAAAGACATTTCAAATTCTTGTTGCATAACAGAAGCAAGTTTCTGACTCATAGACTCTTCATTACTTCAAAAGATGATATCATCAACATATAAAACCACAATCAATAGTTTATCATTTTTATTTTTTGTGTATAAGTTGCTATCAGCAGACCCCTTTGAAAAACCTTGTTGATGAAGATATTTTTCAAGATGATAATACCATGCCCTTGGAGCTTGTTTGAGACCATATAGAGCCTTTTTAAGTCTACAAACAAGTTTTTCATCATTTCCCAAAATGAATCCTTCTGGTTGTTCTATATAAAATTCTTCTTCTAGGTCACCATTGAGAAAAGAAGATTTAAGATCCATTTGATAAACTTTGATTTGTTGGAAGCTTGAAAAAGCAAGAAACATTCTTATGGCTTCAAGTCTAGATACAGGAGAAAAATTTTCTTCAAAGTCTATACCTTCTTGTTGAGCATACCCCTTGCAAACAATTCTAGATTTATTTCTTATAACATCCCCATTCTCGTTTAACTTGTTTTTGAATATCCATTTAGTTCCAATGGAATTTTTTTCATGAGGTCTTGGTACTAATTCCCAACTGTGATTCTTTTCAATTTGATCAAGCTCTTCATTCATGGCTTGAATCCAACATTCATCTTTTCTAGCTTGATTGAAATTGGGTGGTTCAATAGTGGATAGAAATTCCAGATAGATAGAAGATCCCACAAGAGTCCTTCTTGTTTTTACACCTGATCTCTTTTCTCCCAAAATTTGAGATCCTAGATGATTCTTTTGAACATATCTTGATGGAGCTTTTTCAGATAAATCATCTTCAGGTTCTTCATTGGGTTCACTGTCTATATCATTTCTATTTGATGTAGAAGGATATATGTCACCATCGTCTTCATCTGTTGTTTGTTTTTCTTCTTTTGGAGCTGCAGGAGACTTATCAATAATAACATCAATACATTCAACAATATTCCAAAGTCTTTTATTGTAACATTTATATGCTCTACTCCTAGAGGAGTAACCAAGAAGTATTCCTTCATCTGCTCTGGGTTCAAACTTGCCAAGTTTTTCATCATTATTTTTGAGAAAACATTTTCTTCCAAAAACTCTAAAATTCTTTACAGTGGGAGGACTACCATACCAGAGTTCATATGGAGTTTTATCACTATTTACACGAACATGTGCCTTGTTAAGAATATTTACCGTTGTATGTGCTACTTGTCCCAAAAATGTGTCAGGTGTTCCGGATTCATCAAGCATAGCTCTACCCATTTTTTGAACTGTTCTATTCATTCTTTCTGCTATGCCATTTTGTTTTGGAGTACCCACTACAGTAAACTGTATTTTTATACCATGTTGTTCACAAAATTAAAGGAATTCATCTGATGTATATTCTCCTCCTCGATCAGATCTAAGACACTTGATTTTTATATCTAATTCATTTTCAACCAGTGCTTTGAAGATCTGAAATTTCTCAAATGCTTCATCTTTGTGTTTAATCAACCCAATCCAACAGATTCTAGAGAAATCATTAATAAATAAGATATAGTATTGTTCACCACGTGGTGACTTTTTCTTCACAGGTCCACATATTTCAGTATGAATGAGTTCAAGAGGCTTACTTGATGATTCTTCCTTGGCATTAAATTTTACTCTGGTTTGCTTACCGAATTGGCAGGATTCGCATATGATATTTTCAGGTAGAGTAATATTGGGAAGATCACGAACAACTTTAAGTCTGCTTGATATGCTGATTTGAGAGAAGCTCAGATGCCCCAACCTTCTATGCCATAGCTAGTTTTCTGAAGATTTACTCAAGTAACATTGTTCTTTGCAGTTCTTCAATACATACAGGTTGTCTTGAGTTCTTTTTCCTTTAATAATTTTTTTACCTGTATCAATATCACGTACCGCACATTATTTTGAACTAAAGACAACTTTAGTTCCTTGATCACACATTTGACTTACACTTAACAGGTTATGCTTTAATCCATCCACATACATGACATTATTAGCTTTCACCTTTTCTTTTAAGAAGACAGACCATTTTCCCTTAATGACAGCAAGAGTATCATTTCCAAATGTAACATTCTTTTCCTTTTCTAGAGCACTATATGCAAGGAGTTTGTTTTTGTCACCTGTCATGTGTTTTGAGCATCCACTATCAATGTACCATTAGTTTTCTTGACCTTCTGCAAATAAAGCTATGCCACAATTTTCAACCTGTAATTCCTTCTTTTTCCACACTTTCGAGCTTGAAGAAAAATGCTCTTTTGGCTGAACTTTGCTTTTGCATTCCGATTCTTCATGGCCAAAGTTATTGCAATAAGCACATTCAACTTCATTTTGAAGAGGAGAAAAGTTGTTATAGGTATTCTTCTTTGTTCCAATATCAGTCCTTTTATTTCTTGCTTCTCTTGTCATAATGGTTTTATATGCAACACATTGAACAACTTTATGACCAAAATTGTGACATGAGTGGCAAAATTGTGACATGAGTGGCAAAGAAGGAATTTCTGCGATCATGAAATCTTCTACTTGAATTTACCTGTTGATTGGTGTATCTTTGAAAGATATTCCTGTTAGTATTTTTTGAATTGAGATGATCATGCTTTACCTATAAATATTCATTATTCCCTTGCTGAGTGGCAAAATGTTGTATATTAGCTGTAGCTGCTTTTAGATAATTTGGTGCTGAAGCTTGAGAAGATTCTCTGATATATCCAAGACCTGTCTTTATAAGAGGAGAACGTTGTACCTTGACAATCTCATCTAAGGTTTTAGATCCTTTAGAAAATATAAAATTTAAAGTCTTTAATTTATCAATTTCTTTTCTTAGACTTACTACTTCACATTCTAATTTCTCATTGTGTTTCTCCTTTTCTTGAAGCTGATTTTTCAGAGTTTCTATGGTTGTTTTAACTTCTTCTAAGCATACTTTGAGTTGATTGTTTTCATCAAGAAAATCATTTTCCTCTAAAGCATCCATAAAAGTATCCTTTTCTTCTCTATATTATTTTTCAAATGCCATGAGAAATCTAATATCTTGTTCACATTCTTCCTCACTATCAGATAACCCATCACCGTCTTCATGAGTATAGTAACTTTTTCTATTGCTAAACCAATTCTTTTTCCTTCTTGATACTTCTTTCCCTTTGTCATGTGTTTCTTTATGAGGACACTTAGCATCATAATGACCAACTCTTCCACAATCAAAACATTTGAAAGGAAGCTTACCTCTGAACCGTCCTCTGCCAAGTTGGAGTTTCTTTACAAAATTTACCTCATCTTCTTCTGAGATATATCCCAATCCTTCTATTTCTTGTACTTATTTACCTTTTGTAGAAGCTCTAAAGACGGCTTCTTTGACTTCAGATGGTGCTCCTCTTCTCATTTCATATGCAGTTAGTATGCCATGAAGTTGCACCACAGGAACATTTTGAAGATCTTGATTTTCTTCAAGAGCATAAACTTTTGACTCAAATTTTTCCATTACTAATCTTAAAATTTTCTCAACCAAAGTAGTTTCGGTTATTGTTTCTCCCAGATTTCTCATATGATTTAAAATATCATCAAGATGTAAAAATAAATTGGCAATCCTCTCCTCATTATCCATTTTTAGATTCTCATATTGAATTCTAAGAGTTTGGAGTTTAGCACTTTTTACCTTTGCATCACCTTCATAACTTAGAATGATTTTTCCCATATTGCCTTTGTTGTTTCCAGCTGCATGACTTTGAAAAATTCTGATTCAGTTAGACTTCCCAATAGAGCATTGACAGCCTTTGCATTCGTTTCATAATTCTTTCTTTCCGTTGGATTTGTTGGTACTGCGGCTGGATATTGATATCCTCCTTCAACAATAGCCCATACATCTGCTTCCAGAGACTGAAGATAGGATCTCATCCTTGTTTTCCAGAAGATTAAATTTTTTCCTTTAAAGAGCGGAGGCCTGATAGATGTTGTTCCATCTTGATTGCTCATCTTTCTTGATATTCCTTCTAGCGGCTAAGATTTTTCAGAAGGACCTGCCTTTGATTCCAATTTTTGGGAAAAATACTGAGAGGGAGGGGGTGAATCAGTATTTAGAGCTATCTGAAAACTTATTACTTTTTCTTTCTTTTAAAACCTTACACTACTTTACTGAACCCAACTCGTGTATACACATGGATATCCTTAATAAAACTCACGTATGTTCATAGATCTTATTATGCATTTAATTCTTTACTTAGATCATTCATCATTCATTCATCAGATGTTTTAGAAAGTAGTAAGCATGTGCTGTAATAAGAGAATAAACTATCACACATTAGCAACACACATGAACACCAGTATTTAAGGTGGAAACCCAATTCATGAGAAAACCACCGCTACTGTCGTCTCTGTCTTCAATATTTATTATAAAGAAAACTTCTTACAATTTTCTACTGGCGCAGACTCATACCAGCACGCAGGCACCCATTTGTAGAAGGTTGCAACTTTCTCTCATTCTCCAGCCACTACTAGAAGGGAGCTCCAACCCCCTAATCTCATTTACCAGCCTCTCCTGGAAGGGAGCTACAACCCCCTGAAGTTAGCACCAGCTTCTACTGGCAGAAAGATTCCACTTTCATATTGAAGGCTTCAATCCTCAGATCCACTGCAGACCACGTTTCATCAATTTTCAAACTGGATCAAACAGATTCAGCACAACCCTTCACTTAACATCAACAAACATACTTTGCCCAATACTTCAAACATAATAGTGAGATGTAAACAGATATGCAGACTTCAAAAATAACCCAGACTTCAGAATAGATATGTAGATGTAAACACAACCATGGACATTCATTAATTCAAATATCATATGCTACTTTTATTCACTGAAGCCGCGTGTATACACCCTTTCCTGCTCACCAACATATGTATGCCTCTGTGAAAACTGTTTTTCATAACATGAAATGCATACGTCACTTCTCTTCACCGAAGCTGCCTATATACGCTCTTTTCTTCGTATCAACCTACGTATACTTTTGAGAATACTGATTTTCAGAATGTGATCAAACTTAGATTCAGATCTGAGGCTTTCAGTCAGACACCTTCTCAGTAATGCAGAACCTTTAGACAGTCAGTTAGTTTTAACCATGTTTTCTCACTCATCCTTCATCATGTTTTCTCAATTAGAGATTATATTTGTTCATTATAAAATCTACAACATACTCCATATTCAATCAACCCATACCTTCAAGTAGACTTCGTTGACCGACAGCAGAGAGAAAACAGAAGTCATAGAAGTATTATCTGTAAATAAGCTTAAGAAACCCTAACTTCCATACACGCTTTTAATGAAGCAAACCCGCGTATCTACGCGTTGTTACCAAGAAAAACTAGCGTATAGATATGTAAAAGATAATCTTTGTAGAACATACCAGATCTATAAACTTACCAATATTTCTTCAATTTCTTCATCAGACTTGCGCCAGGTCTTCATCATTTCTTTTGCGGACCATCCTAGAGATTCATCATTTCTAGATCTAGAGATCTTAAACCTTCATCATATCGATAGGTGCGTCATAGATTTAGATCTATCAATTAAGAACAGAGTTCATCCATGCAGATATTCCTTAGAGAGATTTATTCATTAACAACCCTTTCACTTGCACACCCTTGCACTATGATCTTATTCTCCTTATATAGATTTAGCCTTTGTCAATACCATGAGTCAAAACCATTCAACTGCTGATGGTATTCTTGGATGGGATCAAATAGATAATCCAACACTCAATACTATGGGCCAATACCATGGTTATGTCCCCTGGTTTTATAAATTTAGAGTGCAAATAGGCATACGCGACTTGGTACATACTTTTCCGCGTACATACGCTACTTTGCCTTTAAAAACCCGCATATGCTTTGTGACATATCTTATTCATCATTATTCTTTCTTTTCTCTGTCACATCTATAGCTACATCATCCTTACATATTTAACACATAGGTTGCTTATCATAGGCAACTCATCAAGCAAGTTTCTATCAAGGACAACTTCATCAAGTAGGTTGCCATCAAGGACAACCCATTCAATATAATAGGATACAAGAAACATATTGCCAACACATATTTTTCAATAACATCATCTGGGATAAATTTCCAAATCTTTGGCAAAGAAATTGACTCCTTGCAGTCATAAATATCCATGTAGGAAAGACAACCATGTGCATGTGTTCTCACACTTCCATAAATGATTTCATGGACCTGCCTCCCTATACATTTAAAACAAAACTGATGCCCATCTCTACACTATACCATATTTTCAAATTGATAATCCCAATAGAAAAAAGCACATTCTATAGTCGTTGCCTCAACCACTTATGTCTCTACTTCTAAATTCTCTCCACAACCATTCTCTTTATTGGAATTACTGAGCTCTCTCCTGTAAGATGTTCTTTTTGCTTCACTTCTCCTCTTTTGATGGTCAATTTATTCTTTATTTATGGCATTAATCTCCTCTCTCTCAGAAATACGGAGCTCATGTATTCTGAAAGATGATCTATTTTCTTCTCTGGTCCTCCTTTCATGGTCACTTGCTTCTTTAATTATGGCCTTACCGTTCCTGTCCTTTTCCTTTTGGGAATTAGGAATTTGTCTCGCCAAGGAAGATCTTTCAGCTTCTCTGCTCCTCCTTTTTGTTGAAATGTTAATTTCAACTGCAGCCCTGTACAGAGATGCTTTCCAAAATTGGTTCATCTAGTTCTGTACTCTGGTCGCTTTCCATTTCAGTGAACAGACAAATTCAAACAGAGCTTTAATTTTCTCGACACCGGTCCTGCATATTGAGAAAAGTCCTCTGCACAATTGAAAACAGAGTATTAGAGTTTATACAATGAAAAGTGAGTTTTATTTTTGTAAATGCTGGAAGATTTTTTTTTTTTTTGTTTGATGCCACGCAAATCAGTGGTCCCCGTAGCTCACAAAGACCAATGGTCCCCATCTGCCATGTCAGCAATGCACGTGCCTGTATGCAATTGGATGACATTTTATTTAGGCCGGTTCACGGAGTTGAAATCCAAACTTGATAAGGTTTTATACACCCTATTGTATAATCCATTGCGCATTCAAAAGTTTCCGTACCCAAACTCTGATTTCGGACCCGAACTTTTATTACGCCACATTTTATAATATTTCAGGTTTTATTTTGGAGAGGTGACGTCATGCAGTTTTGTAATGCGAATTTCACATTGCAATATGGTTCAATCATTTTTGAAGTCCGGGCGTTTGCAAAGAATTTGTATTATGGTTATGGTTATGTTTTTAAAGTTCTACGTTGTAATGATTTTAACACATCGCGCGACTTAACCTTTGTATTAGTCCATATATATACATATGTTTAACATATGTTATATGTTCCTATTGTAATATGAATGCAAATGTAATGTGGGCCCCAAAATTTTAGCCATAGGTTTATTTTTATATAGTTTTGTTTTATTAAAAGTGCTGTGGAATTTATAAAGTGTGAAAAAGCCCGAGAGGCATATAATGAAAAGTGTATTGTAATATACACAGAATAGAGTATTGTTTAAACACATCATTGTAAAACAGAGTGTGCCTGAAGGTAATTTTTTTTGTGAGAAAAAAAGAGAGTGTATTTTCTCTGTAGGTGAGATAGAGAGTGTTGTTTGCATTGTGTTTTGTAACAGTCCACATTTTGTAATCCCTCTAATAGAGGAAAGTTTTATTGAAATAGTTTTCTTTTTACTGTTAATGAAAGTGCTACAGTTTGCAAACTTTGTCTCCTGTGAAGCAAAATTTTTGTTTTCTATGTGTTAAAGGAGAGTATCATTCTCTCTGTATATTGTTTTGGAATTCTCAGAAATTCCAACATGGTATCAGAGCTAGTCCAGGCTCTTTGAAGGTGTCAAAGAAGCTGAAGGAAGGATTTCTTTGTTGCAGTAGTGTCTCCAGTAGAGTGAAGGCTCAGTAAAAAAAATCCAAGGTATTGTTAAGACAATTTTTTTTTGTGTTACTGTTGAAGACAATCAATTTGTTTTAAAAACACAGTCAAGTATTTGAAGCATAGTCAGAGTGCAAGTATGGTTGGAGCAGGGAAACTTTTAGGGGTGAATTTTAGCCCAAAGGAAAATTTTAAGGGATTTTAAATTTTAATAGGGCGAATTTTTTATATAAAACCCATTTTATATAGTTTAATAAAGTTAGCCCAATAATTATTTTAAAAATAATTAATTATTAAATATTAGTCCACCAAAAAAAGGCTCATAAAACTGAAAAAATGAAATTTTCCCCCGAGTTTCTTTTGTTGCAGCTGATTTCCATGGCATTCGTCTAGATTTAAAAGGTCAGAGGGAGGGGTTAGAGTGATTCACCCCATTTTTTCACTGGTTCGCCGAAATTTAGGAAAGGTGGCTGGAGCTTTGTGCACACCAATCTTCTTGTTGGCTGAGCGAGGGACTTGACCGACCCTTTCTGGTCCGTGAGGCTTTTAGAGAAAAAAATTATGATCATACAGTTGCCTCGTCATTTATTTTCACAAATATAACTGTATATGAAAATCAAATGAATTCAATTAGTATTTGTTCCCAAGGTTCAAATTATTTTCTGACTGTTTATTTTTTCATACAGGCTTTAAACAGAGTAAATATGGCTGATGCAACAAATGTATCTCGCTTTGGAGGATTGACTATGGCACCTCCAAATCAAATTCTAGGCGTTTCAGAAGCATTTGAAGCAGATAAAAATGATTTGAAGCTGAACCTTGGTGTTGGAGCTTACAGAACAGAGGATCTTCAACCCTATGTACTCAATGTTGTGAAAAAAGTTACGTTGAATGCTTCTATTTTAGTAGACAAAATTTCTGTTGCTATTTATATGCATTGGAATTGTCCTATGTTTGCACTTGCTCTTAGTCATCTAGGGTTTATGAAGGTTCTTGGTTTTGGAATATTTCAAAATTGCAGGAGGATAATAGGGCTTTAGAAAGACTTACAAAGTCCAAAGAAGCATCCCTCCTTGACGTAGAGAGGACAGTGCATTTTTCTCTGGAAAAAACTTCTATGGTCGATGATTTACAGAATAGGGACCAGGAGTTGATGAAACAGATTGAAATTTTCCAGGTTTCCTTTTGCTTATTGGATTTTATATTATTGTTTTTAGTGTGATAAAATAATGTTGCTTTGGTGGTTCTTAGGTTTCTTATATGATAAAACATACTGGGAAATTGGCTGGTATGACTTTGTATTGACTGTTGAGGTCTATTATGTTACAGGAGGAGGATAAAATATTCGACAAAATGCATCGGAAAAAGGTTGCAGAAGTTGAGAGGTTATGTCAAGTAGTTTGTGAGCTAGAGGAGGCTGTCCTTTCAGGCAGGGCCGCTGCCAATGCCATGCGTGATTATCAGCGGCAAGTGAATGAATTGATTGTAACTCCTACCATGCCATGCATTTTTAAAAATTTTCTATTGTATGAAAGTTGAAACATTACTTTTTTTTGGTTAAATAACCATTCCAAATGGTTCAATTTGCATGCATATCCATGTGTTGGCATGTTTTCAGGAAGGTAAGAAGACACTCAAGAGAGAAATAGCACGGGAAAAGATAACGGCAAATCGAGTTGCTTGTGTTGTTGCTAATGAATGGAAGGATGGGAATGACAAAGTCATGCCTGTAAAGCAGTGGCTTGAAGAGCATCATTTCCTACAGGTAGTTTGAAGCATTATATTGTAATGGTTCAAGAATACTTGAATTTGGACAGGTTAGTTCAGTTGTTATAGTTTTCTTCCCTTCAGATTGTTTACTGTATTTTTGTATGCAAGGTGAAATGTGACAGCTTTGTGATAAATTAGCCATTACAGAGCGGGCTGCGAAAACTGAAGCAACACTTAAAGTAGGAAAAAATAGATTATCTTCATTGTTTCTTTTTTATACCTTTACTTGGTTTCCAATCTATATATTTGGTCGTTGTTTCTAAACAAGCCTGTGCTTTCAGGAGAAGTTTCAACTACAGTTGAAAGTAGTTGAAGAAGGAATAAGAGGATCACCAAATGGTGCTATTTGACCATCCTCCTCCGATGGATGAAGCATTAGCAATGGTCCTTCTCGCCGCCAATTAATTGGTGGTGTAGAGATTGCATCAAGAGTCATGTCAAATTGTTTTTGTCCAAGGAGATCATCACTTTCTCAAATGGGGTCTTCACTATCCAGTAATGCCAGTAAAGTTTTAAGAGTGCAAAAGGAACATCTAGGTCATTTGATGGTGGAAGATCATTTGATGGCAGGAGATCAATAGATTGCAACAAGAAATTTACAAATGGACTCAGTGAGAACCACACAACTAACAAAAGTAATGGGATATCCAGAAATGTCGAATCAAATGATGCTGGGAAAGAGAATTCAAGTAGAAAACCAGATGAATTTATAGAAGTTGGGCCTGAAGATTCTGTTTCAGGTGTGTTGTATGACATGCTACAAAAGGAGGTGATAGCCTTGAGAAAAGATGCCAATGAAAAGGATCAAAGTCTTAAAGACAAGGATGATGCAATTGAGGTACATTCACTTTCAATCAATAGTTCACACTTTTTATCACTTTCGACCATTCCTTTTGCACCGATGTGAAGCATAGATGAATACTCACATTTACACTTGAAATAAATTACTTAAATTGTTCATTCAGATGCTAGCGACGAAAGTGGATACTTTGACAAAAGCAATGGAGGTGGAGGCAAAGAAAATGCGCAGAGAAGTCGCTGCCATGTAGAAAGAGGTAGCTTCAATGAGGATTGATAAGGAGCGTGATCAAAGAGCAAGACGATTGAGTAGTTCGAGGGGAACTATAAATAACTCTCAGCTTTTCTCTAGAAGGTATATACTTGCATAGTTTTTGTAAAATTATTGCCCAAATATTATGCTGCTTTTTTAGATGCTTTTGCAGAAGGGTAATGTTGCTGTTCGGACTAACCATATTATAAATATGACATATAGTGATCATATCTTCTATCTTTAATTAAATTTTATTCTTTCACATGTAAAAAAAAATATCAAATTTGTAATGTTTTCTCTTAAGTTCCTTGTATATAATTTTAGTATATTGCATGTTGGTATTTATAGAAACTTGGAATTTTAACATAGAGATACAATTAATTTTGACTGAATAGCCAATTTTCCATAGAAACTTTCGACTTTCAGAGGTTTTTCTTTTCACCTTCAATTCAAAGTGTCTTTTCTGGTATTGTTTACTCCCGAGTTGTTGTTGACCCTTTTGAAAGTTGTTGCCTTTGCTTCATGGTTTAAAATAAAAAAATTGGTATTCACCGTTAAGCTATTATAATAGACTACCATGGCTTGACTGTCCTATCCGTGCCAATTCTTGATCATTTCTGGCTCTGAATTATCTTATTATGATTGTCATTGAAGATCAAATAACAATTAAACTTATTTGGCTAGCTGTATGTGGGTCATCTCACTGGATATAGTTCTATATGTTTATTAATTGAAAAACACTTTGTTTCATATCACAACATCAAATAATCTATGTTTGACTGTGATTTAGCATCAAAATTTGTTTAGAATTGCAGAACAATAACAAATGGTGCCAAATGTTTGGTACTTGACAGATCGACTTGTTTGTCACATAAGTTAAGATTTTTAAAGCTGGAATTTCGTCCTCCTTTTACAAATAAAAATGGAGAATGGGAAGAAAGTGATATCTATATAATAGCATTATAGATTATGGTTGACATTCTGATTTCTAGAGCCTACTATTCGTGCATAGTAACAACTATTGTTATCTAGGTGTTTGTGTGAGTCTATTTTGTACATTAATACCAAATTGCTCCTCAATGATTTATGACTCAATAAAATTTACCTTCTCAAATCCTAGTGTAAATATCTACATTCTATAGGCTATCAAATTTCAACTAGATGGCACCACACATTATTGTGAAATTAGTTAATTACTACATTTTAAATTTTTTTTTTTTTCCAAAAGTGTTGTTTGATTTTAAATTAGAGAATTTAGCTGCCAAATATTAGCAGTCTAATACAAAAAATAGAAAGGAAGGCCATAGCTAGCGATGAAAAATACTGTTGTTTATCCAAATATTTTGATTGGACCCTATCCTAGTCTATATGAGTAGTCCTGAAAGTTATACTTCCTTATGAACTGGAATAGCAATATTTCTACCAGAAAAAACATTATGACAATTAAGATTGATAAGAAAAACTGGAAAATCTACCCATTTCAGCCCACCCATGTCTCCATTCCTGTGTCTTTACTGTGCATGGTTACTGCAGTTCGGTATGGAGGATTGATAGCTCCTACTGTGTCTTTCATAACCAGATCAGGAGTTCATGGAACTAGAGTCCAAGAGAAAACTTTGCAAGTAGGGTCTCCAATGCACAGAACCAGAGGAGGAGGATGAATTACCTCTCGGGGAATATGCAAATACCCAACTACTCTATTAACCAAATATTTCAGTTCTCCAAGATGAACATCTAATTCTAGATAATTCCTATGAGAAATGATTGTGAAGGTAGATAATTCCTTCTCAGTTTCTCTCAATTCCAACAGTTGAGTTGTTGTCTCCAAGGCCCAGTCCTCATGAAACTATACTCTCCGCCTGTAACTTGTGTTCACATTCCTCTTGTCATTGAACCTAGCTGATGGTGGAATTTGCCAGCTTTCATTGAGCCTATAGAAGGCTATCCTAGACCTTTTTTAGGCCATATAAAAAATAACATATATGATGACAGTGATAGTGGCCCATAGTGATGGGGGTGGGGGGAGGGAAGGAGACAAGTATCAGACCGATAGAGGTATCTTCGAGAGTTTACCCAAAATTATACTAGGCAGGACTTCCCTGAATCTTGTCACCACTATTATATAGGAGCCAGGACCAAGAATGAATAAAACAGTATAAGCCACGACAGAAAATACCACAATGTAATAAATAACAAATCCTTCCAATTTTTTTTTACAGTTGTAACGTAATTTTATGAAAAATAATATTCCATCATTTGAAAGCTTTTTTATTCTAGATTGATTTTACCAGGAAATCACAGGAACATTTTCAATGATGCTTGGGTTTCTTGGTCGGAATACCGTTACTATGATCCTAAAACTATAGGACTAGACTTTTAAGGGATGATTGCAGACATTAAGGTATGACAATTTATTTCACCTGCCTTTTCACAGAATTAGATGTTAGGTAAATACACTGTTAATTTTTTGATGGTAGACTGCTAATTATTTGACTTGTTGCAGGCTGCACCAAGTGGTTCTTTTGTGTTGCTTCATCGTTGTGCTCACAATCCCACTGGAATTGATCTAACTCCCAAGCAGTGGGAGAAAATAGCCGATGCCATTCTGGAAAAGAATCATACTGCTTTCTTTGATGTTTCTTATCAAGTTCACGATGATTCACTAATACGGAGGTTAAATTTATAGTTTCCATATTTTATATGAATTTCCCAGTGTGTATATTATTTTTCACAATTCGTTTGTATGCATTTTTCTACCTTGCCATTTTCTTTTTACTTCGATTATTTTTTAAGTTATACTGCTTCTTCATTTTGAAGCCTTAATGAATTCAATGGAAATACCTTCAGAATTAAATGCATTAAAAGCCCTATTTAAATGGAAAAAATTGTTTGACATGGTTAGTAATCCTTTATTGAATGCAATTATTTTTATGAAAAAATCCTCTGGAATTTGGGTTTTATTGATATGACCTTATGGTTATTAAATGTATATGAGTTCATAGTTATATTTTTTTTACTCATTACATTGAAAGAAGCTAAGTGATCTTACAGCCCAGGTGGAAGATATCTGTGATGTTATAGTCTAGAAGCATTTCCAAAATGCCATTCATGAGGTATTGGCCTTTCTGCCAATGGGCATCCATAGAGGCCCTCCCTGGGTGAATATGCTTGCTTGGTTCAACTTCCTCTCTCCTCCTCTGTGCAACCTCTCTGTTGTTGTGTGTCTAGAAATCCTTTGTTGTAATGAACTGACAATTGGTCTGAAAGGACCCCTATTTTTGCAATTTAATATGAGATTTTACCTTAACTTGCAGGTATTTGCAAGTGGTTGTCTTAATGCGGATGCATCATCTGTGAGGTTGTTTGTAGCTCGTGGGATGGAAGTTTTTGTTGCTCAATCTTATAGCAAGAACCTCGGTCTCTACGCAGAAAGGATAGGAGCTATTAATGTTGTGTGCTCCTCATCAGATGTTGCCAATAGGTACCACTAATAAACTTTGGATTGTATTATTTCTAGTCGATATGTTTATTACTGGAATATCTTCAACTTCCAGCATTATATAAATGGAACGCTAACTGAATTTGTCCATGCACTTTTGGCAGGGTGAGAAACCAACTTAAAAGGCTTGCTAGACCAATGTACTCGAATCCTCTAGTTCATGGGGCTCAAATTGTGGAAAATTTTGTAGGCAATCCTGCCATGTTTGATGAATGGAAATCAGAAATGGAACTTATGTCTGGAAGAATCAAGGGTGTGAGGCAGCGATTGTATGATAATGTTTCTGTAAAGGATAAGAATGGGAAAGATTGGTCCTTTGTCGTCAGACAGATTGGCATGTTTTCCTTCATACGTCTTAACAAGGCTCAGGTAAGAAAGGACGTAGTATATCTAGCTTTCAAATTTGTTTGGAAAATTATGGAAATTCTTACCGCATTTTGATAAACTCTAGCAAGAATTTTTGTAAATCGAGGTTACAGTTGTCAAACTTAAATATTTTGGGTGTCCCAGGAGTTTTGGATGGTGTTCAATCCATTTCCACCCTTAAAAACTCATTCAAAAATTCCTACTATCAGATTTTTTGAATTGTTTTTTACCGAGTTCGAACCATTTTTGGCCATCTGGGAAAATTTGAAGGCTGGATAGACGACGCCATAAGAAAATGTTCGGTAACTTTTCACCATTTCCGAATTCCAATTTTTTTAATCAGTGTTGGCTTTACCATTTCTTTCCCTTATACATCTTTTCAATTCGAACAAAGTGAGAACATGACAAAGAAGTGGCATGTCTACTTGACAAAGGATGGGCGTATCTCCTTGGCTGGGCTGCCTTTATCCAAATGTGGGTATCTTGGAGATTCCATAATTGACTCCTACAATGTCAGTTAAATAACAATAATATATCAACAATAAAATCAATTCAATTGTCTATGTTAGAAATCATTTTTAATATTGAAACACCTGAGGTCATAGTTAAGTGTTGATGTATTAGGCAATCTCATTAGCATGTAATCCACGAAATTGTGTCTGGTCTACTGATCTTTCAATGCTTATATTTGTTACATAAAGCTCGAAATTGGCCACCACATGGTTGGAAGAGTATTTTGCAAGCAGTTTCTGCTTTCTACAACAGCTATCCTTCTATTTTGTTAATGCAGGTAACATTTTAAGTTGACAAAATATGAGCCTAGTTTTTGAAATCTGGAAAGACTGCTATATTGAAGGCTTCATAAAACTTTATATTTATTAAACTCTCCTGTATGGCACTGATCAGTATTCATTTCAGATAGGTTTGCAATTTGATGGGTCACCTGTTGTAACTACATAAGTACAGCTGCAAAGGAATACATAATAAAAGGATGAGATTGAGATGGCTTCCTTGGTAGAATTACTTATCATTATTGCCTCAAATACAACATTCATTTTCAATACAAGCATGAAATAGAGGATTGATTTTGAATATCACTGTCCAAAATATAACATCCATTATTTTTATGATCACTATGCAAAATATAACATCCATTTTAATTCATTCTCAGTATTCGAAAAATAATGGTTTTTGACCCCTAAGCATAAAATGTCGTAATCTCCATTAAATTCCACAAAAAATGAAAATGATATACTTGGAGAGGGCCTCTCTGGTGGTATTAGAGATCATAATTTCCCAAGGTTAATTGTTTGTTATCAATTATTGCAAAATCTATCGAATGCATCGAGTTGACTCTATGACTCCTCTGGAGTGGATGCCAATTATACAACAACATCTACAAATAAAAGGAATGAAACCAGGATCTGATGAAGTAGGAAACTATCCTGAGATTGAGTAAATTCCCTGATGAATTTCTCGTAATCAATGTAGATCCCAACTATTCTGGGAGAGAGAACACACACCCACTTGACACCCCCCAATACTTGTGATACCTTCAGAAAATCTGTAGTAATCGCAAAAACTGCCAACCATTCTATCATAAAGCTACATCACACCAGAAACAATGTCCTCAAGTAGTCCAAGGAAACGAAGTTTCCTGATGGGTAAATTCCTGGGAACAGTGCAGTGCCAAAAGCATTTTGAAAGTCTACAGAGCAGCAGCAAGCCTTCGAGGATGTCTGTCTGTCTAGTCTCATCTATAAATTATAATATCATAGAGTAAATATGCAATCCAATTCCCAGTTGTCCCTCTTGAACCAAGCCTGGCCCCTGCCTGTCCAATCTTTCCCCTCAAGAGTCCAAACAATCGGAAAGTCAAAGATGAAACATTATTATTCACCTTAGCCAGACCTTTTTAGCAGTGATGCATCCTATGTTCATATTTAGCAGATTATTCTGACAATAGTCACACTGTATTCAAGTTAAAGAATAAGAAAGACACTGAGCATTAAAAAATCAAGAGTATGTTCTTTTTTATAATTGAAATATTCTTTTTATTATTGTTTAAAATGTACCAAGATGTTGCTCAATAAAATAATAGAACCACAACTAGCAAGCCACATACTTTCTGTCTGACCAAACATCAAACATGTAGAAAATGTTGAGAAATCTAGAGGGTAGTAGTTAGGATGATTTCTCTTTTAATGATAACTACTTGTGGCTTCTTCCCTGATGCTTGGAGTTCCTCTTCAATCCCTACCAGTTTCCATTATTCGTGTTGAGCTTCTATGGTAGAATCTGTGCTAAAAATGCATATCTTTACTATCTTCTTGATCCTTTCCAAATTCTCTTTCACCTGAGCAGCTATCATATCCTCAACTGGCCACTTTAAATTTATTGTTGCTTTGAAAATAGATCTCTAACTTCTTGTATTCTTCAGGTTAATGAGAAGATTAAGGGTGTCCAAAATCCTCTACACAAAATATCTCTCTTTCCTCTATCACTCCTATGTCATTTTTTTTCACTCTTAGAGGAGAAGGGTCAACAACTTCATAAACTGTTTGATGGGCTTTGTTACACACCGACATGGGTAACCCCTAGGAGAAATTTTTTTTCCTATGGATGGATCACTGATTGAACAAATTATAGATCATTTTTGGTTGTATTCTTGTTCCCGTGCTTCACCTTGGTGGTTTTTACTTACCCCTAGTCTAGTGTGATCTTCCCCGAGGCTTTTCTTCCCTGATCTATTTTGTCAAACAAAATAATGTATGTCAAAAATTGATCAAGCTTGCAGATTTTGTGTCAGTTCATGCATTCAAATTTAGCTCCTCTGCCTCGGTTTTGTTTCCAATATACCTCCAAATTTTATGAGTTTTAGTTTTGGATATAAATTTTATGGGTTTTGGATTTGATATCGAGTTCATCCTCAAGATATATGCGATTGGGATTTTTTATTTTTTTTGAATTCTCACATTCAAGTTGTCTGTGGTTCAAGAGGGAGAAAAAATTCTGTGGGACCTCATACTTGGTGGGTGGGATGTTTCCTATCAGTTAGAGTTTGTGTTGAGTACTCAGGGAAGCTATTCAACTCTAATTGACAAGAACATAAATTTGTCTTCATCTGATGAGTCAATTTGCAATTCCTTCAAGGCATAAGAGGCAGGGAAGGTAGTTCTGATAATAGACCACTCCTCTTCAAACAAGAAGAAGGCTACAGCCTATAGATACATGGTAAAAAATAAAATAGAACATAGTCTAGGATTTCGAGCCTCGCTCTAGATTAGATGTACTTATAAAGCTTTCTTACATTCAGAAATGAGAAATGTTAGTAGTTAAGAATGTGCCATCATGTTGGAGAAGCAAGTTTGTCTCTTTGGAAGCTGGAAATTTTATCTACATATGTGCTACTATATAAAAGTTAATATTGGTAATAATAACGGTTGGTTGTGTTTCCAGAGTAGATCATCACCATGAATTCCACAACTTTTCATGTTTGTGATTGATAGGTATATGATATACATGGTAAAGCAAGTATAAATAAAATTTATAAATATTGACCACCCCAAGGATAGTTAAATTTTTTATTTATTGTTTACCCCATACAAAAATCTATAGAAATAATATTTCTAGTTCGAAAATTGAATATTGTATTAAATTCCTCATCAATAAAAATGTTCTTCAAGGAATGGTCTACATTCAAAGGGTTACCTATATCTAAATGAAATTAGTCTATGTTTCATCTATGTTCCATTATTTTATATATCATTACATGTTAAACTAATTGTACTCCTTGACTGGCATTGCATTCAACATTGTGCACAAGTATGTTTTAAATAGATCAATCAAAAGTATGATTTTATCTATATTTGATAATGCAAGTTGAATACATCATACAATACATAGAAGCACTATGGCTATTAAATTCAATATGAAATAATCTATTGATTGCTAATAATACTATTATATAATGGGTGCTCTTCCAATGGCCATTTATTAGCTATGTGAAGAAGGTTGTGGAATTTTTATTTACTATAAGATTATGTATAGCTGAGTTACAGACAACTAAGTAGAATTTGGTAGGAAGTTCAGAGTATGTGTAATTCATAACGATATTTTCTTCTCTTCATTGATGACTTTTTAATGTGTGAGTTTTGACCTAATCCATTGCATTATCAATGTGTCCAGGCTCAAAACTTGACCTATATGCCAACTACTTCTTATGATCGTTCCTAGGAACATGAATCCTAATTTTTGTAGGTTTAAAATTTATCACAAATTTTCTCTATTGTGGTCGAATTTGTGGAGGTTATTTCAAAATTTATTTAAGGTAACATGAATCTAAATTTATTATGAACTTTCAACACTAACAAACTTTGGTGAAAATTGTTGATCAATTCTCACTTGGTTAGGGTTATAGATGTTAATGAAAATTTTGTGAGCATGCATGAGAGTTGGGTGCAAATGCATAATGTTGTGTAGCATTAGTGTGATAAATATGGGATAGTCCAAAGCATAGTTTTGAAGATTAGTCTAAGTTGACTCGTACCTAATCAACTCAGTCAAGTTGATTGTTGGTTGAACGGTTAATTATTGGTTCAATGGACAGAAGATCTTGCAGGCACAAATACCAAAGGGAAAAATGGAGCCCATCATGGGGTACTCTTTGTAATTCTCCACCACTGCTACCTTCCATGCTTCCTCAAACTCCTCTACAACCTCAATATTAGTGCTAGTAGTAGCATGAGAAACAACACTACACTTAGCAGAACTAGAAGAAAGCGTTTTCCAAACTACACGAGAACTACTTCCCTCACGAGTAACCATGTGCCATGCTTGTTCTCTGTGGTTCTCTTCCTTCTACTCCTGGTTCAACTACCATATATTCATTGGAACCAACACCCTGAACTCCACTAGACAGCGATTCACCATTTTGTAGTAGTGATTCGCCATTTGTATTGGTGATTCGCCATGATTTTACAAGATAATATAATCTCGTGAGAGATTCGCCAAAAAATTATATATACATATTATATTATTAATAAAATTGCCTTCCATTTTTCCTATGTATCATGTGAATTCGCCTATTTATTATATATATAAATTTAGGGGGGTTCTTAAAATTTTCCCTGGGCTAGAGCCAACACTAACATGTGTTTTGCTAATGCTCAGCTCCAACAATTCAATGGGAAAAACTATGATTATTGGGAAATAACTATGAGAGCCCTATTTGCCTCTCAAGACTTATGGGAAGTTGTTGAGGATGGTTTTGAAGAGCCAGTTGATGAAAATAGGTTAAATGCCTTAACACGGGCAGAGAAGAACTTGTTGAAGAGAAATAAGAAGGACTCTAAAGCCCTCTTCTATTTCTATCAAGTAGTACATGAGAGTGTGTTTCCAAGGATAGAAACAGCTAGGAGATCCAAAGAAGCATGGGAAACTCTCAAGAAAGCCTATCAAGGCATGGAGAAAGTGAAGACAACAAAACTACAATTGCTGAGGAGAGATTTTGAGACTCTCTACATGAAGGAGTCTGATAATATAGACTCATTATTCACACATGTGATTGGAATGGTAACACAGATAAGGTCTCATGGAGAGACTCTTGAAAAAATAAGGATTGTGGAGAAAATTTTTAGGAGCTTACCCATAAGGTTTGATGTAATAGTCACCACCATAGAAGAGACAAAGGGTCTCTCAAAATTTTCAGTTGATGAGATTCATGCATCACTGATGACACATGAAAAAAGATTGGGTAGAAATAAAAACTCATCTTTGGAGCATGCCTTCAAGACCCAGATGTCCTTTGTAAGAGGAAGAGGTCAAGGTAGAGGAAACAAGAGAGGAAGAGGGAGAAACAAAAATAGAGGTGGAAGAAACAGTCTAGCAAATGCTCAAGGAAGGGGTAGCAATCAAAATCAGAACCAAGGTCAAAGAAACAGCCAGCAAAGTAGACAACAACATGTCCATGGACAAAGGTATGATAAATCCAATGTCTAGTGTCATTATTGTAAAAAATATGGGCGTTATGCAAATGAATGCAGGAAGAATAAAAATGATATGAGTAATATAACAAGTGAAAATTTCACTAGAGAAAATATCACCTAAGATAATTTGTTTTTAGCTTGTAATATGGCTGAGGAAAAGAGTGAATATTTATGGTTTCTAGACTTCGGTTGTAGTAACCATATTACAGGAAACATAGTCATGTTTTTTATGTTAGATGAGAATGTGAAGTCACAAGTCACATTAGGGACAGATAGTAAAATTTCTGTTATGGGAAAAGGAGATGTAAATGTCTTACCAAGTAAAGGAGAAAAGAAGTCCATAACAGATGTTTATTATGTTCCCGGAATGAAATGTAACCTCTTAAGTATTAGACAACTTGTTCAAAATGGGTACAATGTTTTCTTTGAGGATGATGTATGCACCATCAAAGATAAACCACCAAGCTAAAAATGTATTGCTGAAGTAAAGATGACAAGGAATAGAATGTTCCCTCTTAGGATGAGGGCAAATTTGAAGAATGGAGAAGAAATGACAGCAGTGACACAAGAAGATTTCCAAAGAGAAACAAAATATGAGAATTGGTTATGGAACTTGAGATTTGGACATCTCAACTTTGGAGGTCTTAACTTGTTGCACAGAAAAGGAATGTTAAGAGGATTACCATTGATTGAGAAACAAGACAGCCTTTGTGAAGGTTGTATCTTGGGTAAACAACACAGAGAAATTTTTCCATCCGAGAAAAGCATAAGGGAAAATGCACCGTTAGAAATTGTCCACTCATATTTATGTGGCCCAATGAAAACTCCATCACTTGATAGCATCCACTATATGTTAACTTTTATTGATGATTTTACTAGAAAAACTTGGGTTTATTTTTTGAAAAACAAAAGTGAAGTGTTTGCAAAATTCTACAATTTCAAAGCACTTGTGGAGAACCAAAGTGGGCTGCATATAAAAGTCCTAATAACTGATAGAGGAGGTGAATATATCTCTAAATATTTTTTGTGTTTTTGCTGAGAAAATTGGATTCATAAGAAATTTACAGCAAGGTATAGTCTACAGCAAAATGGAGTTCCCAAAAGGAAAAATAAGACAATCATGGATATGGTAAGGAGTATGCTAAAGGAAAAACATTTTCCAAATGATTATTGGGGTGAAGTTGTACATTGTGCAACGTACATTTTAAATATATTCCTAGCAAAATAATTTATGAACAAAGTTCCAGAAGAGGCATGGAGTGGCAAAAAGCAAGGAGTCACCCACATGAAAGTTTTTGGTTGTGTGGCTTATGCACACATTCCACATCAGCTGAGGAAGAAGTTGGATAGCAAGGGGGAGAAATGTATTTTTATTGGATATAGTGGGGAATCAAAAGCTTATAGGTTGTATAACCCATCAACCAAGAAGTTTATTGTGAGCAGAGATGTTCAGTTTATTGAAGAGCAAGCTTGGGATGGAAGCATTGAGAAAACAATGAATGTTAATTTTTTTTTGTCTTATTATGAAAATGATGAAGAGATGGTTTAAAGACATCCCTCCATAATGACACCAACACAAGAATATCAAGAGATGCCCTTGAGGAGAAATTAAAGTGCTTCTCCAAGCACACCACAAGGAGGATATTCGAGTGTTACTTCAAGCACTCATACCCCAAATGAAAGAGGATCAAAGTTTAGAAATTTAAATGAAATTTATGAGCAAGAGGTAGCAATTGAAGGTATGAACTCTTTGTTTGCTTTATATTTTCATGTTGATGGTCCTATTCATTTTGAAGAAGCTAGTAAAGATAGGAAATGGATAGAAGCTATTTATGAAGAGAATAATGCCATAGAAAGAAACAAGACATGGGATTTAGTTGAACTCCCAAAAGGTAAGGAAGTTATTGGAGTTAAATGGGTCTACAAGACCAAAATTAATGATGAAGGTAAGATTGAAAGACACAAGGCCGGACTTGTTGTCAAAGGGTATAAGCAGCAGCATGAGAGAGACTATGAGGAAACTTTCGCACCAGTTGCAAGAATGGAAACCGTGAGAGAAATGTTGTCCATAGCAGCACAAAACAAGTGGAAAGTTTACCAAATGGATGTGAAGTCAACATTCCTAAATGGAGTATTAATGGAAGAGGTTTATGTTGAACAAACTCTAGGTTATGAAAATAAAGGCCAAGAGCACAAAGTGTGCAGATTGGAGAAAGCTCTTTATGGGCTAAAGCAAGCACCAAGAGCATGGTACAGTAAGATAGATTCCTATCTACTGGAAAATGGATTTGAAAAATGTGAGGGAGAACCCACCCTATACATTAAAGAAAAATATGGTAAAATGCTAATTGTTGTGTTATATGTTGATGATGTGATTTTTACAGTTAATGATGATTACCTTGTTGAAAATTTTAAAAAGGTCATGAAAGAAGAATTTGAAATGACTGATTTGGGTTTGCTGAAGCACTTCTTAGGAATAGAAGTAGAGAAAAATGAAAATGGGATTTTTATCTCACAAACAAAATATTTTAATGAGGTTTTGGAAATATTTAACATGCAGGATTTCAAAGCAGCAATAACACCCATAGTAATGGGATTAAAACTCATAAAAGAGGACATCAGTAAGGATTTTGATCCTAGTTTGTACAAGAGCATAGTTGGCAGCCTCATGTATTTGACTGCAACTAGGCCGGATATTATGCATGATGTTAGTTAGATTTCTATATTCATGGAGAGGCCAAAAGAAGCACATTGGCAGGCGTCAAAGAGAATTATGAGGTATGTTAAAGGAACTAAAAGGTTTGGTATTTTATATATTGCTTCAGAAAATTCAGAGTTAATTGGATACACTGACAGTGATTGGGCTGGATGTATAGATGATCGGAAAAGCACATCCGGTTATGTTTTTCACATGGGTTCAGGAGCCATTTCATGGGCTTCTAATAAGAAGCCTATTGTAGCATTATATATAACAGAGGAAGAATATGTGGTAGCTACAATAGCAACATGTCAAGTAGTTTGGATGAGGAGAATGTTGAGGATTCTATGTCAAGAACAGGTAAAAGGTACAATAATTTTTTGTGACAATAGCTCAGCCATAGTATTGTCTAAAAATTTTGTGTTTCATAAAAGGACAAAGCACATAGATGCTAAGTTTCACTACATCAGGGAGCTAGTGAAAAATGGAGAAATTGTTTTAAAACACTGCAGAACTCAGGAGCAATTTGCAGACATTCTGACCAAGCCATTGGGGCAGAAGAGTTTTGAATTTTTAAGGAAATGTCTGGGTATGACTGATAACCCAACATTTGAACTTAAGGGGGAGTGTTGAAATGTTAATTTCAACTACATCCCTGTACAAAGTTGCTTTCCAAAATTGTTTCATCAAGTTCTGTACTCTAGCCGCTTTCCATTTTGGTGAACAGTCAGATTCAAACAGAGCTTTCATTTTCTCGGTGCCGGTCCTGCATATTGAAAAAAGTCCTCTGCACAATTGAAAACAAAGTATCAGAGTTTATACAATGAAAACAGAGTTTTATTTTTGTATATGCGAGAAGATTTTATTTTTTTTTGTTTGAGGCCACGCAGATTGGTGATCGCCACAGCCCACAAATACCAGTGGTCCCCATCCGCCATGTCAGCAATGCAGGTGGCTGTATGCAATTGGATCATATTTTATTTGGGCTGGTTCGTGGAGTTGAAATCTAGAGCTGATATGGTTTTATACACCCGATTGTATAATATATCACGGGTTCAAAAGTTTCCGTACCGAAACTTCGATTTCAGACCCAAACTTTTATTAAGCCACATTTTATAATATTTCAGGTTTTATTTTGGAGAGGTGACGTCATGCGGTTTTGTAATGCGAATTTCACATTGCAATATGGTTCAATAGTTTTTGAAGTCCGGGAATTTGCAAAGAAGTTGTATTATGGTTTTGGTTATGTTTTTAAAGTTCTACGTTGTAATGCTTTTAACACATCGCACGACTTAACCTTTGTATTAGTCCATATATATAAATATGTTCAACATATGTTATATGCGCATATTTTAATATGAGCGCAAATGTAATGTGGGACCCGAAATTTTATTCATAGGTTTATTTTTATATAGTTTTGTTTTATTAAACGTGTTGCGGCATATATAAAGTGTGAAAAAACCCGAGAGGCATATAATGAAAAGTGTATTGTAATATACACAGAACAGAGAATTGTTTAAACACAATAGTGTAAAATAGACTGTGCCTAAAGGATTTTTTTTTGGTGAGAAAAACAGGGAGTGTATTTTCTCTGTAGGTGAGACAGAGAGTGTTATTGGCACTATGTTTTGTAACGGTCCACATTTTCTAATCCCTCTTATAGAGGAAAGTTTTATTGTAATAGTTTTTTTTTACAGTTAATGAAAGTGTTACAGTTTGAGAACTCTGTCTCCTGTGAAGAAAATTTTTTATTTTCTCTGTGTTAAAGGAGAGTATCATTCTCTCTATATATTGTTCTAGAATTCTTAGAAATTCCAACACTTTGATCACCTACTCTCATGACTTCTAAAGGTCTGTCGTTTGACAAATACAAAGCAACTAACTTTTCTTCGATAGAAATAGAAATAGGCGCATTGTTTGAATATGATGATGAATGTGTGGCCATAGTTCGCAAACTTTGGTGAAGATTTTGTATACAATTTCTCTGAGTTTTGGCCAATTGATATCTATAATGCGAGACAATTCCTCATCCCTCAATCACAATTTATAAATAAATAGTAGACATAATTAAAAATAAGCTTACTCATAATTAATTTTGAAGCCAACAATACCCTTGAACACCTCCAAAAACCTGAAGACGAGATAGAAATATTCTTAAAAGTAATGAATACTATTTACAAGTTCTGAGGATACATGGTTTAAATATATAGTTTTTTTTCTTTTAGAATCATTTAAAAATATGTTATAAAATTAATTAAAATCAAATATTTATAAAATATTTTGATTGTGAAATAATTTATATTTTTGGGCATGTGGTATTCATAAGACATGGTATGGGCCGATGGTATTGTAACAAAGCCTATTTACATGTTAATAATATCCATAGTAATGTGGGGATGAATATCTATCGTTAAAAATAGTGTCATATTATCATAAAATATTTTTATTGTGAAATGAGTTATGGATTTTGAGCATCTCGTATTCATAGGTCACGGTATTGGCCCATGGTATGATAACACAACTTATTCAAAAGCTAATAAAAAAATCAAAATATAAAAAATTGACTTTAAATTTAAATTTTTATTATTAATTGAGGCAAAATTTAAATGTTTACATGCATATTACTTTTAACTTTTTATTTATTACTTTTAATACTTATTTTTTAGTTTAGGTAACATATATTCTTACACATTTACCCCTATAAATATAAACTTGACGTCTATTCCAAACCTACCCCCACACATATATTTGACGTCTACCCCACACCTACTCCCACACTAGGTTGTAGATTATTTTATATTACTTTTATTTTACTTTTATTTTTATGTAAGGGATCAAATCTCTTAAGGTGCAAACCTTTTTTTTAAGTGCAAAACTTGAGGAAAGATTTGTACTTGGAGAGATTTGATTCCCCTTGTGGCTTAATAGATAAAAATTTTATGCGGGATTAGGTTGGTATAACTGTTAATAGTTAATATTAGCTTTTTTACGTAGTCCATTTTTTACATATGATGCAGGAGCATCTGCTTTAAGTCAAAAGCCCAAGAAGAAACCAGACCTTAACGTCTTGACATTTGTTCAAGGAGGAACTTTTGTAAAGAGACATTGTAAAACTCATGTAAAAAGTATTTTATTTCTTAGTGAGAATTGATAGGGAATATGCTTAGTTGTTAGGTGTCAATGAGTGTTGAGTTAATGTAACAAATCCCCTTAAGAAATGGGATATTAGAAAGAATATTTGTTGTTTATGCTAAGAAAATAGAAAAGTCATAACTTATAATTTCCTTAGAATAGAAGTGGTTACAAGTTTGTAGGAGTTGAGAGAGGGTGGATATGCTCTAGATTATATTATAAATTTAATTGTATATGTATAATTTCATTTCTTAATGAGAAATTGAATTCATGCGATTGTATTATGTTTGTGTTACGAGCTCAGTGATCCGTAATGAGAAATCTAGTTTATGTGTAATAAATCATTGTTTTATGAATTCTAATGAATGCTCAGCGAATGAATAAGTATTAATTTGTGAATAATACTTAAGGACTGGGTAGAATCATGTGTGGTTCCAGTCTGGAGAGTGGATGTGAGTGCAAGTCAGGAAAGAAACAAATCCAAATTCTAGATTTATAGAATTAAAACAGAATAGATTTTTGTATTTGTTTTGGGACAACGTCCAAGGTGTATGGAAAGTGTGGAAATTACAAGTGGGAATGAATGCATAAATAGAAGTAAGATTAGGAGGAAGTAGCGAGTAGAGTAAACGGAGTTGCAGAGTGGTGACAGCCGAAAACAAAGAAAAGATTAAGGCAGTGAACCCGTAGAAGATTTCCAAAGGAAGAGAAAAGATGATGAGGATTAAATCACAAAGATTTGAGTGAATATCGATGGTCGAGATGAAATTTTCAAGTGAAATTAGGGAAATTATGACATGGAAATGTGTTAGGAGGAGCATATAGGTGCACATCGCAATCGTCGATTGTTATATTCACCTGTTAAGCCATCACGAGTTAAATGGT
The DNA here is from genome assembly GCA_034641835.2 of Pinus albicaulis. Lineage (NCBI taxonomy): Eukaryota > Viridiplantae > Streptophyta > Pinopsida > Pinales > Pinaceae > Pinus > Pinus albicaulis. The sequence continues at coordinate 1,322,473,478 of CM076584.1, read as the reverse complement.
ATAAGTTGCAATGCAGTGAAGATTAGTCATGTGTCAGCGGGGTCCACGCACGTATCGCATATCATATTTGATATGGCACAATTAGTTAATGACAGAGGTTAAATTGTGCAGCATGAAAAATGTTATATTTTCGGAAGTGAGAAGTGATAAAGTTTTTTGAAGTGCGAAATGGTAAGTTTTGCAATTTTCGAATTGGAAAAATTAGTGAAACTACGATAAGTTGTAAAAAGCGCAATAAAGCATGAAGAAAAGGGTTAAGCATAGTGAAATGCGATGATTTCTTGGGCTGTAATATTGCAAAAGGTGATAAGGTAAGGGTCTTTGAGTTTATGAACGTATCTGAATGAAGAATAATTCGGAACATATCCTCTTTTATGAGTATAAAATTCTGGGAACGAGCGGAGAGTATTATGTTTCTACGTATGTGGGTATAAGCGGCCTTTTGGCTGCATAATTCGGTATCAGAGCGCGTAAATGAAAAAAGTTATTATAAATGAAGATTGTAGAGTGAAGCTATTGTAGAAGGATAAAGAAAGCACAACGATGGTTTTTTTCTTGTGGAGAATGGAGATTCAATAGGATGTGAAGAGTGGATGGACACTGCTTGTGAAATCATGTAGGTATTGTTTTATTTAATCTCTGATTTTAGTTTTGTAGAATAAAATACAAATTGAAGATTGATAGTTTTAGAAAATGAAGTATCTCAGCAAAAGAAGATCACAACCTTAAAAAACAATGATAAAGGAAGATGGTAAGGATTTCTGAGTGAAAGAAGAGTGTGGCCAGAACCAAGTATTTCATTTGGGATTGAAATACAAGAGGACAATTGTGTTCTCAAAAGTGCGGATGAATTGAAGCCTAGAAGAAGTAGAGGAATGCTTAAAGAAATTTCTTGAGAGGGGCCTAGTAGCCAAGTATAGAGGAAACCTTGGTAATATAAGTTGTAGTAGGGAGAACTTGCTATTGTAGAGGCTTAAATAAAACTCATAGTGAGTCAAGAACTCATAGAGATAGAGGAGAAGATGACTAATGATAGTCATAGCAGAGGTTATGAGAGAGAACATAACAATCTAGTTTTTGTTTAACAAACCACTGTTTTATGAATTATGATGAATGCTCAATCAATGAGAAAGTCCTACTGTGTGAATACGACTTAATGACTGGGTAGAATCATGTGGGATTCTAGTCTGGAGTGAGTGAATGTGAGTGCAAGTCGAGAAAGAAACAAATCCAAATTCTGGATTTGGAGAATTAAAAGAGAATGGTGTTCTGTATTTGGATTGACACAGTGTGCAAGGTGTACAAAAAGCGTGGAAATTCCAAGTCAGAATGAATGAAGAAATAGAATTAATATTAGGAGGAAGTAACGAGTGGAATAAATGGAGTTGCAGAGTAGCAGCAGCTGAAAATAGAGAAAATATTAAGGCAGTGAACCCGTAGAATATTTCCAAAGGAAGAGAATAGACTACGAGGATTAAATCGCGAATATATGAGCGAGGATCGATGATCCAGATGGAATTTGCTAGTGAAATTAGGGAATTTGTGAAGTGGACACATGTTAAATGATTATTGGAATTACTGAGCTCTCTCCTGTAAGATGATCTTTCTGCTTCGCTGATCCCCCTTTTATTGTCAATTTATTCCTTAATTATGGAATTAATCTCTTCCCTCTCAGAATTGTGGAGCTCATGTCTTCTGAAAGATGATATTTTTGTTTCTCTAGTCCTCTTTTCATGGTCACTTTCTTCTTTAATTATAGCCTTACCCTTCTTGTCCTTTTCCTTTTGGGAATTACTAATCTGTATCGCTAAACAAGATCTCTCTACTTCTCCTTTGATCACCTACTCTCATGACTTCTGAAGGTTCGTCGTTTGAAAAATCCAGAGCAACTAAATTTTCTTCGATAGAAATAGAAATAGGGGCATTTTGTGAAGAAGATGATGAACGTGCGGCCATAGTTCCCAATGTTTGGTGAAGATTTTGTATATAAATCCTCAGAGTTTTGGCCAATTGATATCTATGATGCAAGATAATCTCTCGACGCACCAATCACAATTAATAAATAATACTAGGCATAATTAAAAATAACTTTACTATAATTAATTTTAGAGTGGACAATATCATTGAACAAATATGATAATCTTTCTTTTTTAATATTTATTTAAAAAAATGTTATAAAATTAACTAAAATCAAATATTTATAAAATATTCTGGTTGTGAAATAATTTATGTTTTTTTGGGCATGTGGTATTCATAAGTCATGGTATCGGCCCATGGTATTGTAACAAATCTTATTTACATGTTAATAATATCCATGGTTAAGAATAATGTCATATTATTGTAAAATATTTTGATTGTGAAATGAGTTATTCTAATATCGAAAGGGGTGTACAATTGTACTCCTCATCCCAACACTCAATCACAGAGTGGAGACACAAAAGGAAAAGGGTGAGAGAATTAATGGATTACAAAACCACTTGGATACTAGTAGGATGGTCTCAAATTTCCAATCGAATCTTTTCCCCTTTAATGTTAACTAGTGTGCTTAGAACTTGTATTATAATACTTGTAAATAGTATTTTCATGAAATAGGTTCAATAACCAATATTATATCATCATGAGCCATCATTAAATGATCTAGAGATACTCCTTTTTCAACGAGGGAATCCACCATTGTGTTGAGGTGCCTTTTAGATTCCTTTTGAGGTGGAAGAAATTAACAACCTAAAAAGTCGAAATTTTCAAACTTATTATGTGCAAAATAAGAGAGAAAATTTGTGGCTATTTATTTTTTATATTGCACACCTATTGAATAACTATCATAAATACTGAAAACGATTAGATGTCTAATGTTTTTTAAAATTACCCATTCAAGCCCCTGCTATAATGCCAATAATTTGACCTAATTTTTAGAAATACAACCCAATCCCCAAGCATATTTGGTCTCTATTTCATTGGGGTGAAAATAACACCTACTTCTCCTTCCTCCCTTGTTACTTCTCCAAACTTTGAATTCCCTTAATTCCACTATGAGAATATATGGTGATTATATAGGTTACTTATGAATGAAGCTACTAGCTTGAGTTGGAAATTTTGCAGGATTGAGCCAATCTTTCTTTCTTCGAAACACATCACTCAGATCCCTTCATCACAACCTCTAGTAGAGATTGAATTAAAGAGTAACTGAGTTGCATTGGAGTCTGATGTAATTGAATTTAGATGAACATTGATAAATATAGATTGATTCTGAGTAATCCAAAATCCTTAGAAAAACAAATTGGTAAAACCATCCAAAATCTCATGGCTATTGAGTCAAATTTTCACTTCGATGGGATTTGAAGTTTCCATTTCTCAAAAATTTATTTTGAATTTTCTGGAATGGATGTGATATCTTTGCCCTTGTCCAAAGTGATTTTGTAGATCTCGAGAGTGAAGGATAATTGTCGAAATACATGAGGGGTGTATTGTTATACCTTCTCAGAAAAAACACAATGGGAAGGGAATTGAATATTTCTTTTCTTGAGGTTTTATGCTATCAATATCTTTGCAAAGAGTAATTCCTAATAGAAGACATTAAAGTTTGGAAATCCGTGCTTATTCCAAACTCTTCCCCATGTTTTCTCTAAAGGCAGGCGTATGAATTTTTGAAATAGCAATTCATATCCCACTCTCCCATTTTATATGTTCTTCTAACTAGCTATATATATACATCGAGCCAATCTTTAAGTAGAGATTGGGGTGAAAAATTTCATTTCTTTGACCACATTTGACCAATGATTTAGAATATTTGAGGGGACAATGGGACAGGGCCAACCAATCGAGTAACCGTTGAGAACCCGTAGAAATATATCATTGATTTTGTTGAATACCTTTAGCTCCATATATTGAGAAAATTACAATACTCCTTGATTCTCGATCAACAGATCTACTTAAGGAATTTTATCCTTCCAAAGACTAACATGCATTCCATTTCGAACCTCCTAACACAAATCATCCATGATAATAGATGCCAACACTTTACATAATTTCCAAATCTTAAAACCTTGGTCTAGCCATGCTTTTTTTTTGGGTCTAATGAGAATATTCTTATGGAAATATTTTTGCATAAAGGCCAACTTCTAGCATTCTTGGGAATATGAGAAAAGGAACTAAACTATAATCCCATCGAAATCTAGATTCATGATCTCAGGATATTTTACTGCTAATCCACCAAAGTTTCTAGGAAGGAACATGGTATTCCAATTCACTAAATGAAATCTATGTTCATTGTTCTTTCCTCCTTTCTAAAGAAACTTCTATAATAGGCCACCAATTTGGTGGATTATTCCATTGGGGACAAGTAAAATTGAACCCATATAAATTAGGAGACATGAAAACATTGATTTTATTAAGACACTCTTTCCTACCACATTTAACCAGTGTTCCCCCCCCTCCCCCCCAATATTTTATTCTCTTTTTTATTTTCTGCATGATTCCTCCCCATTCATCTACATTATATTCTCCTAGTGAAATTGGGATTCCTAAAAATTTGAATAATTCCACTTTGTGACAATTGGGAACTCCAATATCCTTGAAATCTCATTCAACATTGATTCAACACAATTCCAACTACATAATTATCATTTATTTCTATTGACCATGCTACCAAATAGATAAATGTAGGTGTTTATAATATTTTAAAGAATAGGACTATTATTTTGGTAGCACCACCCAAATTGAGAGTGTCATCTGAAAACTTAGAGTGATTTACACCTTTAACATTTTGTATGATACTCAATACCACCAAATTGTCTTCCTACCTAGATTTCTCCAAATTCATACTAAGGCTTTTAGCCATATTGATGTGATGGAGAGGATACAACGGGTAGCCCTACCTCAACCCTCAAGAGGAAACAAAAACAAGTTTGGGTTAGCCATTAACCAATGGTGCAATACATGCTTTTATCCACCTTAAGAATTCCCTACATATCCCCAAATTCTCTAATATAATGAAAACAAAATAGTTCCCTACTTGGTCAAAGGCATCGGCCATATCCAACTTTGTCACCATTCTTGGCTGACTAAATTTCTTGCTTGAATGAATTGCTTCCTAGACAAGAATGATATTATCCAATATTTGTCTCCATTGCATGAATCCTCACTGGTTCTTCGATATGACATCCAACAGTATTTCTTTTTCAATTTGGTCATCATGATCTTTGTTAAAATTTTATAAGGCGAATTAGAAAGAGAGATTGATCAAAATGAGGTGAAATTTACTAGAGACAAAAAGGACAAGTTAGTCATTTTTTTTTAATCTTCTCTTTACCTTGAGAATTATCCAATACCTGCATCATATAATTTTTAATCATATCCCAAAATCTTCTATAAAAAAGGTTCAAGAACCCATCAACGCCTAGGGATTTATCTAGGTCGAAATATTGATACAAGAAAACTAAACTAAAATTTGTGATCCCGACAAATTGAAAAAATAAATTTAAGGCTATCTTCAAGGGAGAAAGGATATAATACTTTGGATATAGGCAAGGAGGGTGGAATGTGAATTTCCTCACTCCTATCAAGAATTAGTCTTAGAAAAAATTCATTATTGTTAAGTGATGGCCCTCAATATTACAAGATGAATGTTGCAAATCCCAATGGGTCTCGACTATAATTGGCAACCGAAGGTTCATAAAAAATTAATAGGGTTTAGCACTATGTACGTATCATGTAATGTGTTCTTATTTTTTTATCTTATGAAGAGGAAATTAAATGAAAGAAAATTTGTAACATAGAGACCATTATGTTGCATATGCTACACAAAATACTAAAAATAATAGGAGAGTGAAAATAGCAAGAAAATATATTCTATTTGTAGGTAAACAAATACAAAAAATAATTCGCGCTAAAATAAAAGTAAATCTACTCTATTATGCATTTGAAACAATCTTGCAGCTAAAAGAAAACATTGAAACATCAAACCCTAATTTACAAAAAAAAGGAAGTTCTGCTACAGTAACTACGTCAAAGACTCTTTAAGTTTTATAGGCTTAAAAATTACATTCTTAGGGACTTGGTGACATTTTATTTTGCAAATTAAGTCTTACCATGCTTTGGCTACAAATATAATTTATCCTTTTATGCAAAACGCGAGATGCTACAAGAGTATTTTTGTTTCTATAGAATATACTCCACTAAGCATAAAACCATGTTTTGGATGCGATTTTGAGGAAGGATACGTTTAAGAGAGACTAAATGATGGTGAAGAGGTATTTTCCAAGTCCTTATGTCTATGAGGGATAAGTTTTTTCACCAAAAGAGTGAGTCGAGGGATTTTGTAGCTTTATAAAATGGAAAATTATGCAAAAACGAATGCAAAAATGTACGGAAAAAAGTAAGAAATAGTAATATAGACAATATTAATGCATGGGAATGAATTCTATATTCATAAATTAAATATTCCTAAAATTACTTATATAATATGCATAAAATAACTTCAAAAAACACTAACACATTAACTTGCAGAAAACAATATTAAAAACTAATATTACAAAAATGAATAGTCAAACTAATGCATGTAGAATAAAAGTAAAAAGAGGGATATTGACCACCTAGGTTGTTCCATAACCCAAGGAGTCTCATATCCCTGAAGTGGTAGCAACCTAAGAACCAATTTTTTTTTCATTTATTAGAAAATGTGTTGATACTGTTAGGTCCCTATATTACTAATACAGTTCCTTATTGATATTAGTGTAACCCCCTTATTTTTATTATTGTAGCCTTGTAACCCCCATTTTGTTATTATTGTGCCCTTAAATTCTTATTGTTAGGTCGGCTAGGATTACATTGTGGCCCACTAGGATTACATTATGGCCACATGGACTCCTATATAAAGAAAGGAGGTTTTGCAAATTGTATCATCCAAGAATTTTTCATTTATGTAATGTATTGGAGGTTGCACCCTCGAAGTGGCTTATTTCTAAGGCGTTGATATCTCTTTTCTTCTATTTTTGGAGCTGGTTACACAACATTTGGTATCAGAGCTTTGGATTCTAGGGTTTCACTGCTCCAAACAGGTCATCGTGGAATTTTCGCTATACATTGTTTTCTACGAAGTTTCAAAAGCTGAAATTTTTAGGGTACGAAGAAAAAATCCTGAGGAAGTCCTTCTTAAAATTTCAGAGCTTGGTTTGCAATATTTTCGGAGATATGATCTGTGGAAGTTAGGTATTTTTTCAGGCTCCTAAACAGGTCATCGTGGCATTTGCGCTATAATTTTGTTTTCTACAAAGTATCAAAAGATGAAATGCATAGGGTGCAAAGCCGAAATCCTGAGGAATATCATCAAAAAATTTTAGATCTTGGTTCGCAATAGTTTTGGAGATATGATCTATGGAAGGTAGTGCTTTTTCAGGCTCCTGAATTTCATCTCAAAGAGGTGATCGTGGGAAAATATTCATAACTCTCTCTCTGAGCCTCGGATTGGAGTGTCGTCAATTTTTTTTTCTATAAAATGGACTTTAGTTTCTTGGCTATCAATTTCTAAGCCGAAGGATGAAACAATGACACATGGCAAGTCGTACAAGTTCACTATACTGAACCCGTTCATAATTAGGTCATTGTGGGAGATTGCACACAACTTTGTCTTGGAGAATCCAAATTAGGTCAGTCCTGTGGAATTCGAAAGATAATTTAGAGGGCTACGTTAGTACTAAAATTCAAATATTGAAGTGCTTCAATTACATAAATAACCCAATTTCAATATCGAGCTCCTGAAAAGCAAGAAAAAGGTGTGTATTTGTTTTGCGAATTGCATAAGTCTTGTTTGAAGAATCAATTTAAATTGATTCCAAGGTCATATTGTAGAATATATATCAGTATTGGGTTCTAAAATATGCCCCGTAAAAATAATTCAACACCCATTAAGCCTTCAAAAGGCTCTACTATGACTCATGAAGATGAAGAATTGCAACATGATCTATCAAAATTACAAGAGCAAGTGCAACAAATTTCACTCTCGCAAAGAGCAAAGAAAAATGAAATGGAAGTTTTGAAGAAAGGCGTGGAAGAAAATATGGATAGTTTGAATAAAGGCATGGATGGCATGGAAGCTAGCATGGAAGCTAAGATGGATGACATGAAATACAACATGGAAAACATGAAGAATGATCTCAAAGTAGACATCGAAGGTTTGACAAAGTTGATATAAGAAATGTTTCCTAATGGTGAAAATATAGTAGAAGAACCTCATGATGAGAAAAAATAAATGTCAATCGTGATTTCATAAACTCTAATGTTGGCGGGAAGAACCACCATATTCCAAAAATGGATATGAGGAAGTTTGATGGAAAGGATCCTGTAACATGGATACTACAGATGGAGCAATATTTTGATCTCCATAACATGCAAAACATACAAAAGGTACGCATTGCAACTTTACATTTAGAACAAAATACATTTGTATGGTATCGATGGCTTTGCTCCCGTAAAAAAATTGTCACTTGGTCAATTTTTACTGAGGAAATGATAGCACATTATGAGGATACAAAGAGAAACACCTTCTTTAGCCAATTGATAAATCTCAAACAAAAGGGTTTAGTGGGGCAGCACATTGAGGACTTCCAAAAATTGAATATAAGGGTAACTGATATTCCAGAGGAACATAGGATCGATCTCTTCATGGGCACTTTAAAGGATAACATCCAACATGAAGTTCGCGTTTTGGAACCGGATTCATTGGAGAAGGCATTCAGGTTGGCAAGAAAAGTTGAATGTAAAATAATGGCGACAAGGAAACCTACCACTCAATTCTATAAAGAAGGAAGTGTTGCTATGCCTAGATTTCCACAACCTACAAGGTTGACACCACAACAATTGGAAGAAAAAAGAGCAAAAGGGCTTTGCTACAGTTGTGATAGCAAATACACTAAAGGTCATAAGTGTGCCGAGAATAAATTATTTTACATAGATTGTGAAGAGGAAGAAGAAAATGAACAAGAAGAGGATATACACCAGGAACCAGCCCTAGAAGAGGAAGAAATGAATCCGACCATATCGTGTAATGCACTAGAAGGAATTACCACTCCTCAAACTCTCAAGATAGAAGGACAAATCAAGAAGAAAAAGGTAATAGTGTTGATTGATTCAGGTAGCACCCATAATTTTATTCATTATAAGGTAGCCAAGGAATTAAATTGTTTCCTATACCCAGCACCAGAATGTCAAGTGATGGTTGCAAATGGAGGAACTATAAATTTCTATGGAAAATGCCATAATATCAAGCTAACCATGGGGGAATATGTATTGACTAGTCCAATGCTTTCCATTCCTATGGGAGGTGCCGATGTTGTACTAGGAGTACAATGGTTACAATCTTTGGGGACAGTAGCTTTTAATTTTCAAGAACTTTTCTTGAAATTTTTTTCAGAAGGAAAGGAAGTCAAATTACGGGGTATTGAAGGGAAGCCGGGAAGGATAATAAGCTCTAATGTCATGACAAAGCTTCTAAATAAATAACAATGAGGCGTAATTGCACAATTATGCTCACTAGAAGTTCCAACATCAAAATCATCTATTTCTGCAGATCTCCAACAAGTCTTGGACAATCATTCCAAGGTGTTTGAAACTCCCAAAGGACTCCCACCTATTCGTGATCATGATCATGCCATTCATTTGATTCCAGGAAGTGTTCCTCCAAACATCAGGCCTTATAGATATCCTTACTTCCAAAAGAGCGAAATTGAACGTATGATTGCAGAAATGTTAGAGGCGGTATAATTCAACCTAGTCAAAGTTCTTTCTCTGCTCCTGTAGTATTGGTACACAAGAAGGATGGATCATGGCGAATGTGTCCGGATTATAGGGAGCTCAATAAGCTCACCATTAAAGATAAATTTCCCATTCCTGTGATTGATGAATTATTGGAAGAATTACATGGAGCAATTTATTTTACCAAGTTGGATCTTCATTCAGGATATCATCAAATTAGAATGAAGACTGAAGATATTCCAAAAACAGCATTTCGAACTCATGAGGGTCATTATAAATTTTTGGTCATGCCTTTTGGCCTTACCAATGCACCTTCTACATTTCAAGGGTTGATGAATTCCATTTTCAAACCCTTCCTTAGAAAATGCTAGTATTTCTTGATGATATACTAATCTATAGGAAGTCTTGGAAGGATCATGTTGAACATGTTGACAGGGTGCTTCAACTATTGCAGGAGAAACAATTATATACAAAAACATCCAAATGTTTCTTTGGAGTACAAGAGGTGGAATATTTGGGTCATATTGTATCTCACAATGGTGTTAAATTAGACCCTAACAAAATTAAATCCATTAAGGAATGGAAAGTCCCCACAACCATAAAATAGTTGCAAGTATTTCTCAGGTTAACAGGGTATTATCGTAATTTTGTTAAGAATTATGGGAGAATAGCAGCACCTCTAACAACATTATTGAATAAAGATACATTTTCATGGACTCCTGAAGCAGCTAAGGCCTTTGAACATCTTAAAGAGGCAATGTGCCTAGCACTAGTCTTAGCTATGCCAGACTTCACAAAAACCTTTATTGTGGAATGTGATGCCTCAGGAAATGGAATTTGTGTTTTTTTAATGCAGGAAGGAAGACCCATTGCTTTTGAAAGTCGTCCAATCAAAGGAAAGTATTTACATAAACCTATTTATGAGAAGGAAATGTTAGCAATACTGCATGCACTAAAGAAATGGAGAACTTACCTAATGGGAAGACACTTCAAGGTAAAAACTGATCATGATAGTCTTAAACACTTTTTGGAACAAAGACTATCTCCAAAAGAGTAGAAAAAATGGGTCACAAAGATGTTGGGTTATGAATTTGAAATAATCTACAAAAAAGGAAAGCTTAATGTTGTTGCAGATGCACTCTCAAGAAAGAATGAAGAGGTGGAAGCATTGCTTTGTGCCATTTTTATTATCCAACCAGATTGGATAACCGAAGCAAGAGATGAATGGAAGAAGGACAAAGATTTATGGACACTCATTCAAAACTTGCAGCAAGATCCTAGTACATCTGATACATTTAGTTGGAAAAATGATTCCTTATGGTACAAAGATCGCTTATATCTTTGTAAGAATTCCCAACTAAAACAAAATATTCTTCTGGAATTGCACACTTCTCCTTTAGGAGGACACTCAGGATTTTTAAAAACTTACCACAGGGTGAAGAAAGAATTTTTCTGGGATGGCCTTAAATCTGATATTCAAAAGTTTGTGGCGGAATGTTTGGTTTGCCAGCAGAATAAAGTGGAGACAATTAAGACCCAGGACTTCTACAACCTTTATCCATTCCAAGTCAACGTTGGGAGGAGATTTCAATGGATTTTATCACAGGTTTACCTAAGTCCGAAGGAAAGAGTGTCATCATGGTGGTAGTTGATAGACTTATCAAGTATGCACACTTTTGTGCATTATCTCATCCATTTGAAGCAAGTACAGTTGCTACTACATTTATGGATAGAATTCAAAAGCTACATGGAAGCCCAAGGGTTATTGTGAGCGACAGAGATCCCATTTTTACTGGAAATTTTTGGACGGAGTTATTTTCTTGTTTGGGTACTCAATTAGCTCATAGCTCATCTTATCATCGTCAATCCGATGGTCAAACTGAGATAGTAAATAAATGTTTGGAAGGATATCTTCGTTGTTTTGTATCTGATAAACAAACGCAATGGGTCAAGTGGTTACCTCTCGCCGAATGGTGGTATAACACTTCATTCCATACTGCAGAAAAAATGACCCCATTTATGGCACTTTATGGATATCATCCACCATCCATCACATCATCTTTAAGAGAAAATTCGAAGGTTCAAGCAGTGGAAGATCACATCGAGCATCAAGAAGAAGTTCTCCAACTCTTAAAGGATAACCTGAATTTGTTACAAAATTGAATGAAACAACAGACAGATCAACATCGCAGCGAGAGAAGTTTTGATGTAGGAGATTGGGTATTTTTACGGCTACAACCATACAAACAAATGTCCCTCAAGCAAGCTAAGAAGGATAATAAATTATCGCCAAAGTACTATGGTCCTTACAAGGCGTTGCAAAAGATTGGTACTATGGCATACAAATTGGAGCTTCCTGCTTCTTCGCGAGTACATCCAGTTTTCCATGTTTCATGCTTAAAGAAGGTTATAGGTGAAAATCTTCCAGTTCAAACAATATTGCCAGAACTTGATGAGGAAGGAAAAATAATATTGGAACTTGAAGTGGTCATGGAAACAAGAACTCGACAGCTACGGAATCGATCAATTTCAGAGTATCTCATCAAGTGGAAGAACTTACCCACTGAAGATTCTACATGGGAGGATGAGAATTTTATACAGAAGCACCCGGAGCTACTCAAGTGTTGAGGACAACACTTTTTTTGGAGGAGAGGGGCATGTTAGGTCCCTATATCACTAGTATAGCCCCTTATTATTGTTAGTGTAAACCCCTTATTGTTATTGTTGTACCCTTGTAACCCACATTTTGTTATTATTGTGCCCTTAAATTATTATTGTTAGGTCGGCTAGGATTACATTGTGGCCCACTAGGATTACATTATGGCCCCATGGACTCCTATATATAGAAAGGAGGTTTTGTAAATTGTATCATCCAAGGATTGTTCATTTATGTAATGTATTGGAGGTTGCCCCCTCGAAGTGGCTTATTTCTAAGGCGTTGATATCTCTTTTCTTCTATTTTTGGAGCTGGTTACACAACAGATACATATGAGACTACAAGATTGGAATGCTATAAAAAATACTTCACTTGACTTTTTTTTATGCCTAAATTTAGAACTAGACTCCTAATGGGCTTACTGAAGCCTTATTTATAAAAAATGTTTGACGAGTAGCCTCCATGAAGAGGTGTTTTTTTCCCTTGAAAATACCTATATAATACAATCTTGTTCCCTCTAACCGCATAGCTATAGGGAGGAGTAGCAATTATCTTAATCCAACTTGGTTTGGTCATCCTACAATAAGGGATGAGTCTCATTCTTTTCTCTTGAATGGATTCCTTGTGATCTATACCAAATATCCTTGCTATCTTTCAAAATAAACACAATAGAAACATGAATTATGATAATAATATCAAGCCTTCCTAAGAACTTACTAAACCCAAGAAATATGTTATTAAGTGTAGAAGGAGAGGTAAAATGTGCATATGAAAGGTTATATCGGACTTAAGTTGTACCTGCTTGGGTGGCTCATCATACTCCCCTATTCAAACTATTGATCATCGTTAAGCAAACTAATCATATTCCTTTTTCTGATTTTCTTCATTTATTTTCCTAATGGCTTGTCTAACATCACATAGGGTGATAGCTGTAGTTTCCCCTACTAGATGAAAGCTTACATTTTCTTGAATTTCTCTCCATACCCTTGTTTCTTCCTCCTAACTTTGATAATATTTTAGGAATAATAGTAAGGGATTGCTAAATTGAATAATAGTAACTTTCAACCCATTGGAATCCAAGTCTCTAGATGATTCTTTTATACAAGGGAGATTTGGCCAATATAGTCATAAACCTATTAAGTGAATTGTATTCCCTGATCCTCATACTATGTGTCAATGTGTGCCATCTCCTCTTATATGCATGTAAGCTTCCCTCACATAGTAGCCCAAACGTATCCTCAAAGTGGAGGATTTCCTCTTCTTTCCTTTGTATGTAAATTGTTTCAAAATTAGTATCTCTTGTTATAAGTTCATGATTTTTGATGGGGAGATGTTGGGATGGATGCTCTAGCCTAAACCCTAACAGTTCCTCCTTTTCTTTGGATAATGATATAGCACCCTCCTCGAGCCTCATTTATTCATGCCTTGGCCATGACGCTAATGGCATCAATTTTTTATCACCCAAATGGAAATATTTGGCACCATATGTTGATTTCATGAAGCACCAATGATTGTGCATGTAGAATTATTAAATATTGGCCTTCTCCTCAATGTTCATCTAGAGGAAAAATAAAATAAATCCTCCAATATTTTTAAGAGGGAGACAACCATTTTGTTCTAGCAGTCTTATTTGGAATTGACACGATTAATATTTTAAAAATAAGGAATTGGTATTTGATGGGTGTCTACAATTTAGAGCTTCAATGGACAAGTGCGTTATAATGCATAGGTCGATTTCAAGAGTGGGAATTGGTTCTTCTTTCACGTGTAGCAGTATTTAGTGTTAGAAAATCAGAAAATTAGAAATATTTTATTGTTCTTGATTATTTAATTGTGATGTTCTTTAATTGTTATTATATTATTTTTGTCTTCTTTCTTCTTAGTTCATAAAGTAATTATCAAAGCAAAATCACATAGATCAAGGACACCATATGTAGGCCAACACCCACGTCAAAACCCCACTCTAGCAGAAAACCAAATAAGTAATTCTTCCTTAAATAGTATTATTAAGACTCTCAACCTTCACTCACACTTCCTTTGCACCAAGTTAGCCTTCATTTTGATCCTCCTTTTTGACCTAGCAACAGTAGAATAAAAACCAACACTATGCAACACGTCCTTCGACCTTAGTTCTGGAAATTTGATCTTGGATAAATGACTTTGGTCTCGATTCTAAGCATTTTATTTTATACTAATACAAATTCTCAACTCACCAAAACCTAGCAAAATCAATTTCGACCTATCCTCCTCTTGGAAGTAGCAACATGCAACAACTGGAAGCAACTGCCAACAACAAATAATGAGGAACTTCGAACTTCCAATCTACGGAATGAGAGAGAGAGAGAGACACCAAAAGTTTAGTTTTCCTTCAATCCTTCAACTTATCCAAACTCACACTTCTTTTTATGTTAGTGAGTTAGTCCTATAAATGATTTTGAGCTTCCACTAAATATAAGCTTGTGATGAGAACAAATTCCTCGATTTGAGGCCGAATTTATCATTTGAAGGTTGAATTGGTGTGGAGGCTCCATAAATCATATTTGACTGAATACTAAGCCTAATTAAATTATTCAAAAGCCCAGAATGGCTCAATTTAAATCTGTAATGACTCTATTAACTCATAATAAATCCTATCATTCCACAATCAGGACTTTGACCTAAAATAATACGACCTAAGCATGAAACCCATGATTTACAAAGTCATTTGATAATAATATAAAATTATTTTATTTATTATTTTGACAAGTACATATAAAGCCAAGGCAGGGCAGCCCAAGATAATCCACCAAATATGCAAGAAAATAACAACACCACGAAGGAAAAGAAGTACACCAGAAAGTGGTGCGACTTCCATAAGAGATCCACTCACAAGAGGGGTTAGTGTCAGGCCACACAGTATTGGGTCATCTTGACCTCACCAATAGGGGTGCCTGTGGACTGCCAACTCAAGCACCCAAATGATGATGCCCATGGGTGATTTAGTGAGACTGGGTGAGCACCCATATCTTCCCTTGGTGGATCCATTCAAGATTCATAGGTTTCAACTTATTTCTAGTTTGTTTTGTAGTCTAGTTGATACTGTTTATTTCTAGTTTGACCACATTTGACCAATGATTTTGAAATTTTATGGGACATTGGGACAATGCCAACCAACCAATTAACCATTGAGATCCCATCAAAATATATCATTTATTTTGTTGAATACCTTTAGCTCCATATATTTAGCCAATTATATTACTCCATTATTCTCGATCAATAGATCTACTTAAGGAATTTTATCCTTCCAAAGACTAACATGCATTCCATTTCCAACCTGGGAACACAAATCGTCGATGACAATAGAGGCCACCACTTTACATAATTTCCAAATATTAAAACCATGGTATAGCCATGTTTTTTTTGGGTATAATGAGCATATTCTTATGGAAATATTTTTTCATAAAGGCCAACTTCTAGAATTCTTGGAAATATGAAAAAAGGAACTAAACTATACTTGCATTGAAATCTAGATTCATGATCTCAGGATATTTTATCGCTAATCCACCAAATTTTCTGGGAAGGAACACGATATTCCAATTCACTAAATTAAATATATGTTCATTGTTCTTTCCTCCTTTCTAAATAAACTTCCATAATAGGCCACCAATTTGGTGGATTACTCCATTGGGGACAAGCAAACTTGAACCCCTATAGATTAGGAGACATGAAAACATTAATTTTACTAAGACACTCTTTCCTGTAACATTTAACGATTGTTCCCCACTAATATTTTATTCTTCTTTTTTATTTTTTGCATGATTTCCTCCCATTCATCTGCATTATATGCTCCTAGTGAAATTGGGATTCCTAAAAATTTGAATAATTCCACTTTGTGAAAATTGAGAACTCCAATATCCTTGAAATCTCATTCAACATTGATTCAACACAATTCCAACTACATAATAATCAATTTTTTTTTTTATTTACCATGCTACCAAATAGATAAATGTATGTGTTTATAATCTTTTTAAATTAGAGGACTATTATTTTGGCAACGCCTCCCAAATTGAGAGTGTCGTTGGAAAAATGAGAGTGAATTACACCTTTAACATTTCCTATGATACTCAGTACCACTAAATTGTCTTCCTACCTAGATTTCTCCAAATTCCTACTAAGGATTCTAGCCGTATTGATGTGATGGAGAGGAGACAATGGGTAGCCCTACCTCAACCCTGAAGAGGAAAAAAAAAAGGGTGGGTCAGCCATCAACCAAGGGTGCAATACATGCTTTTATCCACCTTATAAATTCCCTACATATCCCCAATGTTTCTAACATAAGGAAAAAAAATAGTTCCCTCCTCGGTCAAAGGCATTGGCCATATCCAACTTTGCCACTATTCTTGGTTTGCCTAATTTCTTTCTTGAATGAATTGCTTCTAGAAAAGAATGATATAATCCAATATGTGTCTCCATTGCATGAATCCTCACTGGTTCTCTGATATGACATCCAACAATATTTTTTTGAATTTGGTAATCATGATATTTGTTATAATTTTATAAGCCTAATTAGAAAGAGAGATTGATCAAAATGTGGTGAAATTTACTAGGGACAAAAAGGATGACTTAGTCATTTTTTTTTATCTTCTCTTTAACTTAAGAATTAGTCAATATTTGCATCATATAATTTTTAATCATAAACCAAAAGCTTCTATAAAAAAGGTTCAAGAACCCATCAAGGCCTAGGGATTTTTCTGGCTCTAAATATTGCTACAAGTAAACCAAACTAAAATTTGAAATCCTGACATATTGAAAAAATAAATTAAGGCTATCTTCAAGGGAGAAAGGATAAAATCCTTTGGGTATAGGCAAGGAGGGTGGAATGTGAATTTCCTCACTCATACCAAGAATTAGTCTTTAAAAAAATTCATTATTGTTGGCCCTCAATATTACAGCATGAGTGTTGAAAATCCCAATGGGTCTCGACTTTAATTGGCAACCGAAGGTTCATACAAAACTGATAGGGTTTAGCACTATGTATGTAGCATGTAATGTGTTTTTATTTTGTTTATCTTACGAAAATGAAAGTAAATGGAAGAAAGTTTGTAACATAAAGACCACTATCTTGCCCATGCTACACAAAATACTCAAAATAATAGGAGAGTGACAACAGCAAGAAAATATATTATATTTGTAAGTAAACGAATAAAAAAATAAATCATGCTAAAATAAAAGTAAATCTACTCTACTATGCATTGGAAACAAACTTGCAGCTAAAAAAAAGCATTGAAACATCAAACCCTAGTTTATAGAAAAAAGGAAGTTCTGCTACAGTAACTACGTCAAAGATTCTATAAGTTTTATAGGATTATAAATTACATTATTAAGGTATTGGTGAAATTATATTATGCAAATGAAGGCAAACCATGATTTGGCTTCAAATATAAATTAGCTTTTGATGCAAAACAAGAGATGCTACAAGAGTCATTTTTTTTTCTATAGGAGATACTCCAATGAGCATAAAAACTTGTTTTAGATGTGGTTTTAAGGAATAATAAGTTTAAGAGAGACTAAAGGATAGTGAAGAGGTATTTTCCAAGTCCTTATGTCTACGAGGGATAAAATTTTTCACCAAAAGAGTGAGTCTAGGGATTTTCGTAGCTTTATAAAATAGGAATTTATACAAAACAAAATGCAAAAATGTACAAAAACAAGTCAGAAAATAGTAATCTAGAAAATATTAATGCATGGGAATGAATTATATATTCATAAATTAAATATCCCTAATATTAATAACATAATTTTGATAAATTAACTTGTTAAAACACTAACTCATTAACTTGCAGAAAACAATATTAAAACGTAATATTACAAAAATGAATAATTGAACTAATGCATGTAGAATAAAAGTAAAAAGAGGGATATTGAGCACCTAGGGTGTGTCATAACCCAAGGAGTCTCATATCCCTGAAGAATTAGCAAGCTAAGAACAAAATTTTGTTTTCATTTATTATAATATGTGCTCATACATAGGAGACTACAAGATTGGAATGCTATAAAAAATCCTTCACTTCACTTTTGGGTATGTCTAACTTCAAAACTAAATTACTAATGGGCTTACTCAAGCCTTTTTTATAAAAATATGTTTGAGTAGTAGCCTCCATGAATAGGGTGTTGTTCTCCCTTAAAAATACCTATATAATATGATCTTGTTCCCTCTAACCCCATAGGTACAAGGAGGAGTAGCAATTCCCTTAATCCAACTTAGTTTGGTCATCCTATAATAAGGGGTAGGTCTCAGACTTTTCTCTTGAATGGATTCCTTGTGATATATACCAAATATCCTTGTTCTCCTTCAAAATAAACACTTTAGGAAAATGAATTATGATAGTAATATCTAGCCTTCCGAAGAACTTATTAAAGCCAAGAAATATGGTATTAAGTGTTGAAAGAGAGGTTAAATGTGCATATGAAAGGTTACATTGGCCTTAATTTCTACCCACTTGGGAGGCACATCATACTCCCCTATTCAAATGATTTATCATCATATAAGAAACCTAATCATATTCCTTTTTTCAGATTTTCTTAATTTATTTTCTTAATGGCTTGGCTAACATCACATATGGTGCTACATGTAGTTTCCCATACTAGATGAACGCCTACATTCTCTTGCATTTCTCTCCATCCCCTTGTTTCTTCCTCCTATATTTGATACTATTGTAGGAATAATAGTAAGGGATGGTTAAATTGATTTGAATCCATTGGAATCCATGTCTCTGGATGATTCTTTTTATACAAAGGATATTTGGCCAATGTAGTCATAAACCTATTAAGTGAATTGTATTTCATGATACTCATAGTATGTGTCAACGTATGCCATCTCCTCTTATAAGCATGTAAGCTTCCCTTACCTAATAGCCTAAATTTATCCTCAAAGTGCGGGATTTCCTCTTCTTTTCTTTGTATATAAATTGTTTCAAAATTAAGATCTCTTGTTATAAGTTCATGATTTGTGATGAGGAGATGTTGAGATGGATGATGTAGCCTAAGCCATAGTAGTTCCTCCATTTCTTTGGATAATGATCTAGTAACCTCCTCTACGCTCATTTATTCATGCCTTGGCCATGATGCTAATGCCATCAATTTTTTATCACCCAAATGAAAATATTTGTCACCGTATGTTGATGTCATGAAGAACCAACGATTGTGCATATAGAATTATTCAATATTGGCCTTGTCCTCAATGTTGATCTAGAGGAAAACTAAAATAAATCCTCCAATATTTTAAAGAGGGAGACAACCATTTTCTACTAGCATTCATATTTGGAATTGACAACATTAATATTTTAAAAATAAGCAATATGTATTTGAGGGGTGTCTGCAATTCAGAGCTTCAATGGACAAGTGGGTTGTAATGCATAGGTCAATTTCAAGAGTGGGAATGTGTTCTTCTTTCACTTGTAGAAATATTTAGTGTTAGAAAATTAGAAAGCAAGAGATATTTTCTTGTTCTTGATTATTTATTTGTGATGTTCTTTGATTCTTATTATATTTTTCTTGTCTTCTTTCTTCTTAGTTCATAAATAAATTATCTAAGAAGAAGAACATAGATCAAGGACACCATATCTAGGCCAACACCCAGGTCAAAACCCCGCTCTAGCGGAAAACCCAGTAAGTAGTTATTCCTTAAATAGTATTATTGAGACTCTAGACCTTCACTCAAACTTCTTCCATACCAAGTCAGCCTTCATTTTGATCCTCCTTTTTGACCTAGAAACAATAGCATAAACACCAACAATATGCAACACTTCCTTCGACCTTATTTCTTGAAATTTTATCTTGGATAAGAGACTTTGATCTTGATTCTAGGCATTTTATTTTAAATTAATACAAATTATCAAGGCACCAAAACCTAGAAAAATGAACTTTGACCTATCCTCCTCTTGGAAGTAGCAACATGCAACAACTGGAAGTAGTTTCCAACAAAAAATAATGAGGAACTTCGATCCTCCAATCTAGTGAATGTGTGAGAGAGAGAAACACCAAAATTTCGGTTTTTCTTCAATCCTTCAACTTATTCAAACTCACACTTCTTTTTACCCCTTCCTTGACTTCGCACTTTTTCCCTTATGCAACAAGAGATATCGAATTTTTGTGTGAGTGAGTGAGTCCTCCAAATGATTTAGAGATTCCTATATATATAGGCCTATAATGAGCCCAAATTCCTCGATTTGAGGCCGACTTTATCACCTGAAGGCTAAATTGGTGTGGAGGCTCCATAAATGATATTTGACTAAATACTAAACCTAATTACATTATTCAAAAGCCCATAATGGGTCAATTTAAATATCTAATTACTCTATTAACTCATAATAAATCCTAGAAGTCCACAATCATGACTTTAACCTAAAATAATATTACCCAAGCATGAAACCCGTGCTTTAAAAAGTCATTTAATAATAATATTAAATTATTTTATTTACTCTTTTGAAAAGTACATTAAATATTCACTCAAATATAATTTATGAATACCAAACCTAGTTACAATATTAAACAATCCTTCTTAACTAGGGAGGTAAACATAATATATATGTTCAAGTAATATCTCAACTATGTGAACTATGAATAATTTTTAGGCACATCAATGCCATGGACTAGGTTTGGGACCAGGGAATTCTATCCATTGGTTTTTCAATAATTTTTTCACTGCAATTCCATGGACTAGATTCGTGACCAAGGAAATATATCCAAGTGGGATTAATATGGGATAAATATTTTAGCCTCTATAGGTGACATCAGGCTTACTTAATTACCATCAACCCAGGAAATAAGGTCTGCATCCACTGAATGGCACCCTCCCTATGAGACATCAATAGAAAGTGTCAACCTGGTGTCTTTCGAGACGATCCTTCACTCATAAAGCCTTAACAAAATATATCTTCCAATAAGACTTATCAGTAACCTTTATAATTATCAAAACTTCTATATATTTACATATACAAACACAACCCCAATAAAAAATACGGTTTCAAAATCAAAACAGACCTTCAGGGTTTTGATGTTGCTCTTCAACTAATATCAGTAGGACTATTAGTCGAATATTTGAGAGAATATTACTTTTCCTACTTCTCACATTGTAGTAACATATCTTCTAGAATGTATCCCCCAATCCAAAATATATTTTTCCCTCCCACTTAACCATGGATATTACTTTTATCCATGCTCCCTCTTGATATATGGAGATTAACTTTTTGCTTCGGTGTTGGAGAATATATCATGGCTTGCATCCTTGTAACCATAATCATTTTGTGGAATTATTCACCAATATTATGTACCTTCAGAAATTAGACAACAAGTAAATATAATTCTATAGAATAACAGAAGCATTTAGAGTTTTCAAACATAATCAACAAGATACTATACTTCGATACTTCAACTTTTAGCTTAGGTTTGTTACAAACCCTCAATGACAGAATATTAGTTTTTCATATAGACATCCCTAGAATATAAGTCAAAAGAGAAATAAAAGTATCTAATAACTTTCATAAGTCATATGCTAGACTTTCAACTAGGATTTTATGTAAACACTAGATTTCACTCAATCAATCTGAGCATGATATGAATAGATTCTGCTAGGGCTTTATGTAAACCCTAGATTCTTCATCTATAAATTCTCAGAAAACATTAGATAGATTTAAATGAACACACCCATTAGATAATTTAACCATTTCTAGGGCTTAGTTGTAAAACCCTATACTTTTCAATCATCATCCTAGAACTTCAAACTTTGACTTGGGCTTGTTTCGAAAACCTGAGACTTATGACCATTATAAATTTCATCAACACATATATATAGCAGATAACCATCATGCATAAGATTATCATAGTGAGACAATATAAATTCATTATACATATACTAGGATTCAACCAAATGAATATATAACTAGTGTTTCATTCCTAGGACTTGACATACGTAAAAATGATTTTTCTTGTATGCCAAACCAAAACCTAGGATTTCAGTTCATATTAAAGAAAATCATTATTATATCGAATCTTCAAAGGTTCAGGGTTTTGTACAACATCACTTCAATCCTAATAATTTAGATATTCCATGATCATATAAAAACCCCAAACATGACATCATCAATATATCGGTTACAATATCAATTTCTTCGTGAATAGCCCTAAGTAGGTTTAGGGTTTCACACATTATTAACATACCATTAGGTTAGGGTTCTCTATAGACAATTTTAGGGTTATTTTCTGAAAAAAATGGAAATATAAGGTGATTAGATTCATCAGATGATGAATCACCCATGACAAGAATATTTAATATTAAAGAGAGATAGACACAACAATTGTTAGTAATGTATAATGGATATTCCCAAGGGAATAAAAAAGCTTTATGATCTAAGAGGTACCTTTATTTCTTCAAAAACCTTTTAACTCTAATGCTTTATCTTGTGAGGTCTTATTTCTTAATCCTTGAGGCCTTATCTCATGATCCTGGACCATTCAGAAATTCATTTCCTAGACAAGGAAATAGAGGTAGAAATGTGATTAGTATTTAATATAATCAAAACTTTAAACAAATATATGAAACCAAAATTGAGAGGGAATGTGGTAATTATCTTAAGTATTTGTTGTGGGCTAACTCCAAAGCTTTGAGGGATACCTAAAAATTATAAAACATGAAAAATTTATTTGCAAAAGTATGTTAAACCTAGAAGTAAATATAAAATATACAAATAAAATATAGGAAAAAGTGGCTTAGTAGTCTAAGTCCCTTATTTCATTCTCTTTAGCCATCCCTCTCTTGGGAGAGAATTTTTCTTTGACCACATTTGCATGATATCTTTATATTTTCTTGTTTCTAGGATTATAGGGAAATTGAATTCTATATAACCCATTTTATGGCAATGATATCATTCAATACCGGACATATCAACCTTCTTTATAGGCCCTTTCTTCTTGGATTTTCCATTATGATGAGAAACATAAGTATTTGAGACTGCTTCATTCTTGGTTACCAATGAGATTCTTAACTCTTCTTCAGTGCATGTTTTCCATAGCTCCTCAAAGGTGGGAGCTTCTTTCCAATTGTTCAGACCCGGAGAAATTTCAGCGCAAGAAGGTGGCAGCCCTAATAGGGTTGTGATCAGAAGTTTTCTTTATGTAACCATTTCATCAATGGAAACAAGATCATCTCGTTCTTGCTATATTCACAAAGAAAGTGTATACAATATCTTCCTTAGTCATTACTAGTTCTTATTTCAGTTTTAAAGCTTTCCACTTTTCTAATGTTTTTGATCATAAATATTTTTCATCTAGCTTCATACATTTCCTCGACGTGATAAATTTTTCCTATGTAAGGGACAAGGTTGTATTTTATACCTTAAACCACTGAATTTTACTTTATCTACATCATTGGAGTCTTCTCTGGGCTTCTTCAATTTTCCCTTTACCACATCTAACACCTCATTCTTCTCAAGGATGAGGTCAATCCTTCTTTGCCAAGATGTGTAGTTAGAATCTCCTTCAAGATTGTTCTCTCCCTTCATAGTCTTAGACATATTCCTTGAAGATAGTGAAACTTATTTCCTTAAAGAGTTACCTCTTATAAATTTATTATGTTTCCCTAATCGATTCCTTGAGACTTAATTTTCATTATTTCTTGGTCACTTGCTTCTTTAATGATGGCCTTACCCTTATTATCCTTTTGGGAATTACTAAGTTGTCTCGCTAAAGAATATTTTTCTTCTTCTCTGGTCCTCCTTTGATAACCTACTCACATTACTTGTGAAGATCCATCATTTGAAAAATCCAAATGAACTAAATTTTCTTTTATAGAAATGGGAACATTGTCTGAAGAAAATGATGAAGACTTACCAAACTTTGGAGCATATTTTGTGTATAATTTATCTGAGTTTTTTCCTGAGCTTTCAAATATAATTGATATCGATAATGAAAGATAATACATCACCACACCAATCCATGTTAGGAGAATTTATAAATAAATACGATAATATCCTTGCACACCCTCAAAACAAGGAGACAAGGTAAAACTGTTCTCGCACACCCACCAAACCCTAAGAATTTGGAGCCTGAGATGTTTTGAAAGAATTTGGAGCCCAACGTGTTTTTAAAAGTCCAAAAAAAATTCATTTCCTCCGTTTATATGGGTTAAAGTACAAGTTACAGTGAATTTCTTCCTTTTATTCATTTAAAATTCTGTTAAGACGAATGGAATGGTTGAGGATGTGGTTTATTTATTTTTAAAATTGTATTTAATGGTTATAAGAATAGATTTAATGGTTAAAAAAATAGTTTGTTTAATGGTTAAGAATAATATTATATTCTTATTAGTTTATATTCATTTTAATTTTTGATTTGTAAGTTTTTAAGAGGAATGAATTTTTTCAAGTTCTGAATTTACTTTTTGAGTGTAAAACTTGAGGAAATGATTGTATCTAGAAATATTTGGTCTATCTAGGTGCTTGATAGATCTCAAGTTAAGATGGATATAGGCTAGTTTAATTATTGATAACTATTAAACAACCTAGATCCATCGTAAACCCATATCCATCAAGTGCTAAGAGGGATCAAATCTCTTCAGGTGCAAACCTATTTTTTAGTGCAAAACTTGATAAAAGGTTTGCACCTCAGGAGATTTGATTTCTCTTGATGCTTGGTAGATTTAGGATTAACATGGATATATAAGTATTATATAATACTATATAATATACATAATCCTAACTACATGTTTCTTTCTTACACTGTCTCTATCTCACCCTCAACTCACTCCCCCCCTCAACTCTATCTTTCTCTCCCTCTCTCCCCTTATCTCTATCGATTCCTCTCTCTCTTCTTGTCATTCTCTCTCACCTCCCTCTGTCTCCCCCCCATCCCTTATCTCTAATTGTGTCACTATCTCCCTCCCTCCTTCATTCTCTCTCTTCCATCCATTTCTGTGTCTCCCTCCTTCTCTCTCTTCCATCCATTTCTGTGTCTCCCTCTTTCTCTCTCTTCCCCTTCTCTCCCTATCTCTCTCCTCTAATTTTCTCTATATTCCCTCCTCACTCCCTCAATCTATCCCCATCTCTTCCTTGTCACTCCCTTTCTCTTCTAGTCTCTTCGCAGAATAACTCTTTCGAGTCCCTCTATCCATTAAACTTGATTCCATGATATTTTTTTTAAGCAAGTATCAAAATTAAAAAAATCAATTGGTTGTAAATTTCAAGCCTATATTCTGTGTCAATCATATCAAAGAAAATAAAATAATGAAAAAATTAAAACAATAATGCACTATATTTCCTATATTATTGTTATTCAATTTTTTTTCCCTTGTGGCTTGGATCTTTAGTGAATATGAACCTATGTTGTTTTTAGTAACATTATTTATATTATATATATTTCACATCTTTATATATAAGGTATCCTCATTTTTAATTTTATTTAAATTTTGATTTTATTTTTATGAGAATTTGTTTAGTAGGTGTGAGGATAGAGGGTTTAGATATATCTTGAAAGTAATGATAATATTTTTCCTTTTAGATTTATTTAAATTTTTTTTATAAAATTAATTAAAAGAAAATATTTTTATTGTGAAATAATTTCTGTTTTTTGGGATGTTTAAATGATTAGCCATGGTATTGGCCAATGGTATTGTAACAAAGGCTATTTAAATATTAAAAATATCCACGCTGAAGTGGGGGTGAATATCCATGGTTAAGAATCGTGCCAAGGCTCTTCCTTCAAAGGCAAAGGATAGTTGTGCCCTTTTCACACCATCGTTGGCCACGTTCTACGCAGTCCATACTAATCTTGTGACAAACCTGAACCAATCCATGTAGTCATCCCCTACTCCCTTGAAGGTAGGTAGCTTAATGTGTGAGGCCATCTCGTCTTCTTGTGGGGGTGGAGGTACGAGTGAGTTCTTAACCCTGTGCTGGCTCAACGGTGGTGTAGTTGGAGGTTCTTACACAGGTGAATCCCTTACTGGACTATAGAAAAATATAACTCCTTCTTGGTTAGTTATGTAGTACTTATCAGTACATGTTGTACCATTATTCTGATCGCAGCTCATTCACTCTACATGGCTGCACAAAATTATCTTTTAGCACAATAAGATCTTAATCATTAATGGAAGAGTTTTCAGAAACTTACCCCAGAAACCCTTGAAGAACCTTTGTTCTGCCTAAAAATAGGACATGAATTGGTCAATTGTAGATTTCGTCACAAGTCCTCCCAACACAATATCTACCCAATGACCTACCGTATGCGTGATGGTATTATCAGTTTTTTCTACCTGTTGGATCAGATCTAGAGTCCATTACTTGATCCGTTTGTCCTCCTGACACGTCTGGAAATCTACGAGCCTTGCCAGCCACTCTTGGAGCTCAGTTGCGAATGTGACGAAGAAAATTTCGTAGATCTACGTGAAAATGTACTTATTCTTCCACTTCTCTATGGTCAACTTTGCTACAATTCTCTCTCATTGCAAATTCATAAACATGTTTTTGAAATCACTCTTCGATTTCTTTTTTCTATGGTTTGCAATGTTTTCATGGAATTAACCGATCTCTCTCTCAAAATGTTCCTGGTCCCGACAACAGAACCATTTTTTGGCTTGGGGGGTCCTGACCTAGGATTAGAGGTTAAGGTTTGCCAACAAACCCCTATACTATTGGCCCTTTTGGCAGTGACTTACTTACGCAGGCCAAAGTCTCACTCGAAACAGTATGGGAGGGTACTGGAACCAAGTTTCCGTACCCTGAGAGAGAGTAGGTAAGTCACACAGATCTGTATTTGCAGCCTAATGAGTTCACACTTAACGAATTTATTCATAGGACTGTTAAAAATATAATCACAAAATACAGATCTAATATTGTCCGTGAATCTAGTTAATAACTTTGCATCCATGTTCATATCAAGAGTGATCAACATAGAGTACCATAATGCATCATTAGTATATTAAAGCATACTATAACATAGAAAGATTCGCAGCATAAACATGTAACGAAAAATATTCATGGTTGATCCAATAGTTCGCATCAACAAAAATACATTAGATAAAATACCACAAAAGTACTTCAACCATATCTGCATATATTATCATCCAAAACCCAATACAATTCAACACAGCCTACGCACATAGCCAATAGGGTCTGCAAAAAGCAGGACTAAGGATCTTCGTGCACAAAGAACACAGGAGACATTACCCTAATGACTCAACAACAGATATAGAAATTCACAATTAGCATCAGACCTTAATCTTTCTTACCATAATACTCAAAAAATTTCATCTATTTATATCGACTTAGCCTACATTTTCAATGGTCCACAAACCATGGTTTGTGGACTATTGGTTTACCCTTCACACATTACAGTGCATTCAGAGCTTTGACCCAACCCAAAACCCCTGTGCTAGACTAAATAATATCAAAACCATACAAAATTATAAAAAATTCATAGCTTTTAGGGGACCCTATCCCAACAGATACATTTGTAAAAGGAGTGCCTCACTGGACCCCACCACAAGCCTTGCGCACTCCAATATGGGCCATACACCATCACCAAGCTTTTAGGGTGTTAGCACTCAAATCTACCTCAGGCTGAAATGAAGTAAAACTCAAGGCTACATCAAACCACGCTCAGCCTCGTAGCTAGCCCTACGAGGACAGGAGAGGGCTCTCTCCGTCAATCTCGAGAAAATAAGCAATAGGATGCGAGATGACTTACAATAAGAACTGATTTAGGCTAGTAAAGAGATAGGTATGTTTGATTTTTGGTTTTTTGGGTTTTCGCTGGAGTAATGGGAAAACAAATTTTGGGTCCGGGGATAAGGTCAGACCTTTGCAGAGTTCAAGCTGGGGCGAGGTAGTAGGTGATGATCTTGATGCTTCGAATTGGATTTTATGGATAGATTAGACTGACGAGGAGCTGAAGAGGGCAAAGAAGAACTTGGATCCTCTCGAAACAGCTGAAAACATATAGAACTAACTGAATTCAAAGGCTAAGCACTGTAAACAATGGATTCAACCTTAATCACTCATTCAACTTAGTTCAGAAGCATAATGAAACGATGGCAACATTAAACATGAAGAAACTTACAGTAAACAAAGGAGAAACATCATCAAGAATAGAACACCACAAGGATCCCAACAAGTGCCGCAAAACCCCTGATCTTTCCTTAGCCAAAATATGAAAAGTATGTACAATAGTATCAAAAGTGTCCCAAGAGTCCAACCTGTAGAATGCCTCAGAAATTACAATATATAGATCACTCTAACCCCTTTCCCCACCTCTAGGGGTCGAATTCCCTCTTCAGGGATCAGTTTCAACCAATTCTAATCATGGAACTACAATCTAGGCGGCTAACAACTTGCCTCTAAAAGAGTGGAAACTGATCCATTACATGATTTTTTACTCATTTGAGAGTGAATCTTCTAGAAGAGATAAAAACAAGCCAAAGTTACCTATCAAACATGAATTTACATCATAAAAACCCAAGAATTCTATCCATAGGAAAAACTGGTCCAAAATAGGCGAAATACTGAGCTGGCAGCTGAAAACTCAGAAAAATTCCTAGGTGGGTCGCTCCTGAACTGCGTGGGTCGCTCATGTTCCAGGCTGATTTTGAGGTAGCTCCCGACATCCAAATTGAGCTCATGATAGCGCGTTGGAAAGCCCTGGATGTCTACTTTCCAACCCAAGTGGAATTTCTGAATTTGGAGTTGATTTGACCCTCAAAAACCTCATTTTCCCAGAGGTACTTCCTGCTGGTGCAAAAGGTGGCAGCAAGGTGATTTTCATGGTGTTTTTGAGCTGTTTGACCATCCAGATTTTGTTGAAATGCTAAGTTGACTTCAGAGGATGCATAATTAACCATGAAAAATCCAAAAATGAAAAAATCTCCTCCAGCAAGTGTCTCAAAAAAATGCGAGCGCATGAGCGCGCGACCCACGTAGCTGCAAAACCTGTTTTTTAGACCAAAAATTTGGAAATGACAAAATCTTCTCCGAATTTGCCCAAATTCGGAGCGGAGGTCCTCCATCACGTGTCTTGCCCAGTCAATGAAGCCTCGGCCAAAATCTGAAGTGGATTAGGCCTTTTCCGCCGTCGAAGTGCCTTGCGCAACCTCCTCTTCATGATCCTCATCCTCGCTTTGCAAACATGCATGCGAGCCCAGTAATGGCCTTTCATGTGGCGAAGCATGTCTTTGTCTCAATTGGCCTTTGCCAATAGCTTCTCCAGATGTATATTCACCCGCGTGAGTACAGTATCTCTGTCAGCTGGTGTCATGTCACCAGGCCTCTTTCGATTCCACTGCCTGTCCTCACGGATTTGGCGCACCTCATAAAATGTGAGCTCATCCTCGAGCTGTTTGTTGCGCTGCTCCAAATAGTTAATCACCCACTGAGCCTTCTGCAATTGGTCTTTCAGCTGGTCATTCTCGGCCCTTTGCTCTTGGATGACTTCCCTCAGCTTCGAGCTAGGAGAGCCCGTATCAACATCAATGACTGTCATATCGGTGTCCCGGCCTCCTGATGGGCCCTCATCATGCATGGGCCTCTTGCCCCTGTCTTGTATCTGTACCTGCACTGAAGAAGAAAGCGAGACCCTTTCCACATCACGTGGAGATAATACTCGCCGTGTCGATGAAGTCGACAGAACCCCTTCCACCTCACGTGGAGATAGTACCCGCCGTGTCGCTGCAAATAAGGCCCTGTGGCCTCGCTGATATGTCTGAACCAAAGGAGTGATGATATGCTCAACCTCAAGCATGTCCGGCCAGTGTGAGGGCTCTCCTGCATCATGAACTGCCTCGGGAGGCTGTTGTGGCACTCTGAAAAAGTCTCTAGAAATGAAATCCTCCCAAGTGATGCCCTGCTCTGCCAACTGATGTGACACCAAGATTTTGATCAAAGCGAAATGATATATACTCCTGTACTGCTGCACTGGGCTCATCTTCTTCTGCACAAATGTAACCATCCTCTCTATGTTGCGGTGTATGAAATACGGAATATTCATCATACGCACGCTTGTGAATTGCATCAGCAAACGAACATGATATGAGAAAAGACGAGCATACCTGCCCTCACAACTAAAATACTAAATGATGAGCCTCATGAGTGGTGCATACTCATCTCTCAAGAATCTGAATGGAAAAACTCTGCTCAAGTAAGCCACATATCCAGTTTTAATGTATGGCTCATAGTGAAATTTCTCTAACTGCTTACCCTTGCTCCATTTCTCGCCTATGTTCGGTATGCCAGTGGCTTGAGCAATAGTCAAAGGCGATACAATGAAATCAACCCCAGCAAGATTTACCCGATCACCCCGCAAATGAAGAACAAACAAACGTGCTAATTCACGATGAGGTCGGGTTTGCACAACCATCTCACAAAATCTGAAACATGACAAGAATCGAAAACAATCCATAGCTAATGGACATGCCTGCAACCGAGCCAAAGAAGTAGGCTCCTCTCTGCGATGATCACCACTTCTATTTTCTCTGTGGGAACCCCGTGGCACATTACCTTCAGCCACCGAATCACTGCCTGATCCTGGCTCATATTCTGACTCTGTCTCTGACATATCTCTGATCAAGTTTTTGGCAATGTGTACACTGATATGAATGCAGTGAAAGCAAAATTAGGATGTATGTTTAACACTCAACCAATATTCCCATCGTCAAAGCACTATCAAGGAATCAAATTATGGATAAAATCTCAGCTTTAAAAGGACTGAAAAAGGCACCATCTCTGTTTTGAATGCAAATGAAATTTTGACCAAATAGGAGTAGGCAACCTTCAAAAGTTTGAACACATCTAGTCAAAGGAGAGCATGGCATTAATAGTAATATGTTTGTCTATGAGTAATGACCATAAAGGTTTCAATGGGCCATTTGAAACAAAGACATGAGCATATTTTTACATTGGGCAATGTGACTCATTACAAACATGGGCAATGTGACTCAAAGGGTTTAAACATGATATAACAATAGCAATGGTTGCAGTGGTATAATGGGTATGAGAGCAAATTGATTTTGATGTTATATGGAAGGCTGGCCATATCACTGCCTTAAGATAGCAAACACATTCTTTCCACCATTCATTTTCATTTCAAACCCTGAAAACAATAATATTATGACTGTGGGGTTTTAAATCCTCCATCTGAATATTGGAAACCACCCATGATGCCACAAATGCGTTGAAAAACATCAAACAATGGATAGAAACCTGTTTGAAGGCAGCTTGAGTCGATTCCAAGCCAAACTGGGCGCTCAAACTAAATTCCAAAACCCTGTGTCTGCGTGGGTCACGCAGGCTCTGCGTGGGTCGCGCAGCCCAGGTGGGTCGTGCACCTGCAAACCTACACTGCTGAACTGACTCTGCGTGGGTCGCGCAGCCCAGGTGGGTCGCTCTCCCTCAACGTGGGTCGCTCACCCTCTTGCCACATAGTGCATTTTTCGAGAAGCTTTTCGAGGCCTTCCCGGTGTCCAAATCGGGCGTGTGATGGCTCGTTGGAAAGATATTGGAGTCTAATTTCCAACACAAGTGGAATTATGCAATTTGGATTCCATTTACCCTGTCAAAAATCAAATCTCCCAACACTAGTCAAAATGAGCAGAATGAGGCTGCCTCAAGGCAGAGCGCTGTTGCAATCAACTTTTGAAGGTCTTCCTCAACTCAAAATTGAGCTCATGATAGCTCATTGGAAATTTATTTCTGTCTAGTTATCATTTGACTCATCAAGCAAGTCATTTGGCCAAACATGCTAGGAGAAAAATTGATTTTCCCAAGGTCACTTCAGAGGTGCATTCAATTCTCCTGAGGCAACGGTATTTTTGACATTTCTTCAAAACCATGATACCTGTGTAAAAATTGAAAGAGGTTTTTCTTCCTAGGCATGTTGTGAACAAAAACCTCTCTTAGTTTCCCAAATTTCATCTTTTATTGCTCTGAAACATCTTTTGAGTGAAACCGATCCCGATGTGTGGAACAAGGGATTTTGTCGAAATGAAGCGAAATGAAGGGGATAGGGGGATTCTAAATTCTTGGGGAAATTTTGGGAAGTAGGGAGGGATGTTAGGAAGTAGGGGAAAGTGGAATCACAGAGATTGAGTGAGGGGAAGGGGTCCAAAAGGGCGAAACACAGGCCTAGCCTAGAAAATTGCCAAGTTTTGGCTAGAAACTAGGGTTTGTGCAAAAATGAGGAAGTTGGGGGATCTCAGTGATGGGAAGTGTTTAATTAGGTGAATTAATGATAGGGGAAGGTGTATGAACATCAGGATACAAGTTTTTCGATGATTTGACCATCCAAGAGAAATTACCTCCAAAACCCTAGGAGAGGGAAATGGACCTTACCTAGGCACCACTGAAGCATGAACAATGTGTAAAATGACCCAACGGAACTTGACATGATGATGAAAACCCTATGAATGATGATACACTCAACTGAATGGTGACATGGACTGACATTTGGACAACTTTGGAAGGAGTGAAAGCAAACCCTAGACCTAATGCCTAGTGATCAAATTTTGCTTGAAGACTCATTGAAATGACAAAATTTGACCTTGACACTTTGAAATCACTTTGAAAGAGCATGTTTGATCACTGGAGGAAGGCTGCAAAGGCTGAATCTAACATTGGCTCCAATGGGGATGGTAGCTCCTTGGAGGTGCCAAGAACGGCAGATCTTTGGGAGAGCAGACCAGTGCCTTCATCCATTGGGCGATGGAATCATTATTTAAACGGATAACCAAAACCTTTGACACATTTATTGAATGAAAACTTGACTGAAAACTGACTAAAACTTGACTCAAACCGACTCGATGGAAAACTGAAATAATCTTGAAAAAACTGACTCAATAGACCAAACACAAATGACTCATGACTGACTTAAAACAAGACTTTACAAAGCTTTTGGAAAAAAGGCAGCAGTCCATCAAGATTTGAAATCATGATGACAACCACCTGCATACTAATGAAATATGTACAATCATGTATAATTGGCTTTCCAATGTAACCAATCCAGCAGATGGCTTCTTGACTGATTCTTCTGATCAGATCTCTTGGTCAACAATAGATACTGGTAACTGGGCATCCAAAAACATAATTGACCATGATCTCCTTCATCACTGAATACTGCAATACTCACCTTTACTGCTGACTGTAACAATTTTTCCAATGGATCATGAAAAACATGAAGATTTACCACCTGCTGAAGAAACAAGGTGTCTTTTTCTCCTGCTTCTGATCTGTCTTTATCATGTACTTCAGTAAAAGTATGCTCCTGGGCTTCAAGAAACTCTGAACAGGTAGATGAGCAGATCTCTTCTTGAGAAAACATTTCAACACATGAGACATATGAAGAAAATGAAAGGCAATCCGGAATGTTTTGATCTTTTGTACTCTGAAAGTATGATAGGTCATCTTCATATGATAGGACAGCCGGATTTTCATTATAGTCATCAATCATAAGGAAAGAAACTTGAGCTGATTTTTGATACCCAAACGTGACATCTCTATCATCTACCATAAATTCATCCAAAGGAGTTGTTTCACTTACTTGAATGAAGATCTCATCTCGTTGTTCATGAACTAACTGAATTACCTCTTCATGCAGGCTGTGTTCTAATGAACTGAAAACATTTGAGTCCATCCCTTTATCTTCTTCATTGCAGATGAACTCAACAACAAAGTTCTCCTTTTCAAGATTCAGCACAAGGTATTCTTGGTCATTACAATCTGAATCTGGATCTGATATTACTGAGTGGACATTATCACAATCTGCATTTGAAACTTGACTTTCTTGCACGCTGTCTTCTTCCATGGACAGATCTGAAACAAGCTCTTCTCTTTCATCATTTTCCGCCATATAGACATCTTCAACCTGCTGATCTATAAGGCTGCTTACAGGACTGTCATCCATTTCAGAAAAGGAAGAAGTTCCACCATCACTTTCTTTACCATGTGCACACTGCAGATCTATGTTAACTTGCGCTGGAACATGACCTTTCAATAGCTGATCTATCTCATCTTCAGACAAAGGAGACAATGCTTTTTGTTTTCTTTTGCTCAAACAGTGATTATCTTCATATGACAAGGCATTCAAACTATCATTCATAACTGAGTTAT
Organism: Pinus albicaulis; assembly: GCA_034641835.2. Lineage (NCBI taxonomy): Eukaryota > Viridiplantae > Streptophyta > Pinopsida > Pinales > Pinaceae > Pinus > Pinus albicaulis. The sequence continues at coordinate 1,322,438,954 of CM076584.1, read as the reverse complement.
TGAAAGGAGATTTATCACTTACTTGCACAAAGATCTCATTCTGATTTTCATGAACTGACTGAATTGCTTCTTCATGAAGGTTGTGTTCTAATGATGGGCTGACAGTATGACTGAGAACATTTGGATCCATTACTGTGTCTTCTGCATCCCAGATGATTTCAACAACAGAGTTTTCCTTGATGGGTTTCAACACAAGATATGCTTGGTCATCATGATCTGAATCTGAATTTGAAGTAGTTGTCTGGACATTATCACAATCTGCAATTGGAACTGGACTTACTTGCATGCTGCTGTCTTCCGTGGGCAGATCTGAAATGACATTCTCTCTTTCATCATTTTCAGCCATGTGGCCCTCTTCAACCTGCTGCAAAGTCTCCTGAGCATCTTGATGGGTATCCTTTAGGTTCTCTTCATTATGCTGAAATGGATTCTCGTACAGGGCCTCCATGATTTCATCATCCATGAAATTATCATCTTCATAATATTTCTCAAGGCTTTCAATAAAAGAAAAAGCATGTTTGCAACAGTCATGAACTAATTTTAACGATGGATAAGATGTTCGATATCTTTCAATGAACAAGGCATGAAAATCTTTCAAACAGTAAATACAGGCCATCGGCAAATTTTCATACCAAGATTGGGCTTCACCTTCCAGAGTGGCTAGGAATATCTTCATCAAACAATCTTCAGGAAAAGCCACCTTCAACTTGCGAATATGCATGTGAAATCTAACCAAATGTAAAGCAGCATCTTTCTTACCATCATCATTAAATGTAGGCAGATTCCCTGACCAATCTACCTTGGGCATCTTATTCGGAAAACCTGGAATGTGATCTCGGCTCATGGGAGCATATCTTCTCGTGATTCGGTCCATCTTGAAAATCTCACAGCTACTGATCTCCCTGTAGTGAAGTCACCATGAAGCATCGATTTCTGGATTTGTTCAGTGAATGAATTCGCCAAGTGAATGATTTCAGCCTTGCGATGTCTGACCGTTGTTCACCATCAACGACCAGATCTGAACTTAATACACGTACTGGGGCAATTTATAAGTTAAGTACTACGATTACAAGTTATACCGGAGATCGACTGAAGCAGCGTTTATCTACTTCGCTGATGCATAGCAACAGCGTTTCGAAGGCTACCTGGTGTGACTTCAGACTCCGTCTATAACAAGAAAACGTTTTGAGTTTTTCCCCAGTATGGTCGCCACTATGTTAGCACTCAAATCTACCTCAGGCTGAAATGAAGTAAAACTCAAGGCTACATCAAACCACGCTCAGCCTCGTAGCTAGCCCTACGAGGACAGAAGAGGGCTCTCTCCGTCAATCTCGAGAAAATGAGCAATAGGATGCGAGATGACTTACAATAAGAACTGATTTTAGGCTAGTAAAGAGATAGGTATGTTTGGTTTTTGGTTTTTTGAGTTTTCGCTGGAGTAATGGGAAAACAAGTTTTGGGTCCGGGGATAAGGTCAGACCTTTGCAGAGTTCAAGCTGGGGCGAGGTAGGTGATGATCTTGATGCTTTGAATTGGATTTATGGATAGATTAGACCGACGAGGAGCTGAAGAGGGCAAAGAAGAACTTGGATCCTCTCCAAACAGCAGAAAACATATAGAACTAACTGAATTCAAAGGCTAAGCACTGTAAACAATGGATTCAACCTTAATCACTCATTCAACTTAGTTCAGAAGCATAATGAAAGGATGGCAACATTAAACATGAAGAAACTTACAGTAAACAAAGGAGAAACATCATCAAGAACAGAACACCACAAGGATCCCAACAAGTGCCGCAAAACCCCCGATCTTTCCTTAGCCAAAATATGAAAAGTATGTACAATAGTATCAAAAGTATCCCAAGAGTCCAACCTGTAGAATGCCTCAGAAATTACAATATATAGATCACTCTAACCCCTTCCCCACCTCTAGGGGTCGAATTCCCTCTTCAGGGATCAGTTTCAACCAATTCTAATCATGGAACTACAATCTAGGCAGCTAACAACTTGCCTCTAAAAGAGTGGAAATCGATCCATTACATGATTTTTTACTCATTTGAGAGTGAATCTTCTAGAAGAGATAAAAACAAGCCAAAGTTACATGCCAAACATGAATTTACATCATAAAAACCCAAAAATTCTATCCACAAGCAAAACTGGTCCATACTAGGCGAAAAACTGAGCTGGCAGCTGAAAATTCAGGAAAAATTTCAAGTGGGTCGCTCCTGAGCCGTGTGGGTCGTTCATGTTCCAGACTGAATTTGAGGTACTTCCCGGCATCCAAATTGAGCTCATGATAGCTCGTTGGAAATCCCTGGATGTATACTTTCCAACCCAAGTGGAATTTCTGAATTTGGAGCTCATTTGACCCTCCAAAACCTCATTCTCCCAGAGGTACTCCCTGCTGGTGCAAAAGGGGGCAGCAAGGTGGTTTTCATGGTGTTTTTGAGCTTTTTGACCATCCAGATTTCGACGAAATGCTAAGTTGAATTCAGAGGATGCATAATTAACCATGAAAAATCCAAAAATGGAAAAATTTCCTCCAGCAAGTGCCTCAAAAAAAATGCGAGCGCAAGAGCGCGCGACCCACCTAGCGACAAAACCTGTTTTTTAAACCAAAAATTTGGAAATGACAAAATTTTCTCCGAACTTGCCCAAATTCGGAGCGGAGGTCCTCCATCATGTGTCTTGCTCAGTCAATGAAGCTTCGGCCAAAATCAGAAGTGGATTAGGCCCTTTCCGCCGTCGAAGTGCCTTGCGCAACCTCCTCTTCATGATCCTCATCCTCGCTTTTCAAACATGCATGCGAGCCCCGTAATGGCCTTTCATGTGGCGAAGCATGTCTTTGTCTCGGTTGGCCTTCGCCAATAGCTTCTCCAGATGTATATTTACCCGCGTGAGTACAGTATCTCTCGCGACCGGTGTCATGTCACCAGGCCCTTTCGATCTAATCGCTCATTCTCACGGATTTGGCGCACTCTCATAAAATGTGAGCTCATCCTCGAGCCGTTTGTTGCGTCGCTCCAAATAGTTAATCACCCACCGAGCCTTCGCAATTGGTCTTTCAGCCGGTCATTCTCGCCCCTTGCTCCCCGGATGACTTCCTCGCCTCGAGCGAGAGCTCCGTATCAACATCAATGATCGTCAAAATCGTCATATCGGTGTCCCGCCCTCCTGATTGGGCCCTCATCATGCATGGGCCTCTTGCCCCTTTCGTGTCCACTCGTACTCGCATCGGAGAAGAAAGTGAGACCCTTCTCCACATCACGTGGAGATAATACTCGCCGCAGTCGATGAAGCTTTCCAAGTAGACCCCTTCCACCTCACGTGGAGATAGTACCCGCCGTGTCGCTCGCAAATAAGGCCCGTGGCTCGCTGATATGTCATAAACAATGGAGCGCTGATATGCTCAATCCCAGAAATGCCAGGCTGGTGTGAAGGCTCTCCCGCATCATGAACTACTTCGGGAGGCGGTTGTGGCGCTGTGAAAAAGTCACGGGAGATGAAATCCTCCCAAGTGATGCCCTGCTGTGCCAACTGATGTGACACCAAGATTTTTGACCACAAATGACATATACTCTTGTACTGTCGCACCGGGCTCGTCTTCTTCGCACAAAATGTAACCATCCTCTCTACGTTGCGTGTATGAAATACGGAATATTCATCATACGCACCCTTGTGAAGTGCATCAGCAAACGAACATGATATGAGAAAAGACGAGCATACCTGCACTCACAACTAAAATACTGAATGATGAGCCTCATGAGTGGTGCATACTCATCTCTCAAGAATCTGAATGGAAAAAATCTGCTCAAGTAAGCCACATATCCAGGTTTAATGTATGGTCATAGTGAAAATTCTCTAACTGCTTACCCTTGCTCCATTCCTCGCCTATGTTCGGTATGCCAGTGGCTTGAGCAATAGTCAAAGGTGATACAATGACATCAACCCCAGCAAGGTTTACCCGATCAAATTTCCGTAAATGAAGAACAAACAGACGTGCTAATTCACGATGAGGTCCGGTTTGTACAACCATCTCACAAAATCTGAAACATGACAAGAATCGAAAACAATCCATAGCTAATGGACATGCCTGCAACCGAGCCAAAGAAGTGGGCTCCTCTCTGCGATGATCACCACTTCTATTTTCTCTCGCGGAACCCCCGTGGCACATTACCTTCGAAACAATCGAATCACCGCCGACCCCTGCTCATATTCCGACTGCCTCTCGACATATCTCCTCGATCAAGTTTTTGGCAATGTGTACACTGATATGACTGCCGTGAAAGCAAAATTAGGATGTATGTTTAACACTCAACCAATATTCCCATCGTCAAAGCACTATCAAGGAATCAAATTATGGATAAAATCTCAGCTTTAAATGGTCTGAAAAAGGCACCATCTCTGTTTTGAATGCAAATGAAATTTTGACCAAATAGGAGCAGGCAACCTTCAAAAGTTTGAACTCATCTAGTCAAAGGAGAGCATGGCATTAATAGTAATATGGCTCTCTATGAGTAATGACCATAAAGGTTTCAATGAGCCATTTAAAACAAAGACATGAGCATAATTTAACATTGGGTAATGTGACTCATTACAAACATGGGCAATGTGACTCAAAGGGTTTAAATATGGTATAACAATAGCAATGGTTGCAGTGGTATAATGGGTATGAGAGCAAATTGATTTTGATGTTATATGGAAGGCTGGCCATATCACTGTCTTAAGATAGCAAATACGTTCTTTCCACCATTCATTTTCATTTCAAACCCTGAAAACAATAATATTATGACTGTGGGGTTTTAAATCCTCCATATGAATATTGGAAACCACCCATGATGCTACAAATGCGTTGAAAAACATCAAACAATGGATAGAAACCTGTTTGAAGGCAAGTTGAGTCGATTCCAAGAAAAACTGGGCGCTCAAACTAAATTTCGAAACCCTGTGTCTGCGTGGGTCGCGGGCTGCGTGGGTGGCGCAGCCCGGTTGGGTCAAGCACCTGCAAACCTACTTGCATAACTGACTGCGTGGGTCGCGCAGCCCGGGTGGGCGCTCTCCCTCAGCAACGTGGGTCGCTCTTGCCTCTTGCCACGAAGTGCATTTTTCAGAAAGCTTTTGAAGGCCTTCCCGGTGTCCAAATTGAGCGTGTCATAGCTCGTTGGAAAGATATTGGAGTTTACTTTCCAACACAAGTGTAATTATGCAATTTGGATTTGATTTACTCTATCAAAAATCAAAACTCCCAAGACTGGTCAAAATGAGCAGAATGAGGCTGCCTCACGTCAGAGTGCTGTTGCAGTCAACTTCTGAAGGTCTTCCTCAACTCCAAATTGAGCTCTTGATAGATCATTGGAAATTTCTTTCTGTCTAGTTATCATTTGACTTATCAAGCAAGTCATTTGGCCAAACATGCTAGGAGAAAACTTGATTTTCCCAAGGTCACTTCAGAGGTGCATTCAATTCTCCTGAGGCAACGGTATTTTTGATATTTCTCTAAAACCATGATACCTGTGTAAAAAGTGAAAGAGGTTTTTCTTCCTTGGCATGTTGTGAACAAAAAAGTCTCTCATTTTCCCAAATTTCATCTTTGATTGCTCTAAAACATCTTTTGAGTGAAATCGATCCCGATGTGTGGAACAAGGGATTTTGTCAAAATGAAGCGACATGAAGGGGATAGGGGGCTTATAAATTCTTGGGGAAATTTTGGAAAGTAGGGAGGTATGTTAGGAAGCAGGGGCAAGTGGAATCACAGAGATTGAGTGAGGGTAAGGGGTCCAAAAGGGCAAAACACTGGCCTAGCCTAGAAAATTGCTAAGTTGTGGCTAGAAACTAGGGTTTGTGCAAAAATGAGGAATTCCAAATCTCGGTGATGGGAAGTATTTAATAAGGTATGTTAAGGATAGGGTAAAGATTATGTGAACATCAGGATACAATTTTTTTCGACGATTTGACCATCCAAGAGAAATTACCTCCAAAACCCTAGGAGAGGGGAAATGGACCTTACCTAGGCACCATAGAAACACATGAACGAGGTGTAAAATGACCCAACGGAACTTGACATGATGATGAAAACCCTCTGAATGATGGTACACTCAGCTGAATGGTGACATGGACTGACATTTGGACAACTTTGGAGGAAGTGAAAGCAAACCCTAGACCTAATGCCTAGTGACCAAATTTTGCTTGAAGACTCATTGAAATGACAAAATTTGACCTTGACACTTTGAAATCACTTTGAAAGAGCATGTTTGATCACTGGAGGAAGGCTGCAAAGGCTGACTCTAACATAGGGGATGATTACTTTGAGCTTAGTATTCCACTACTCCTTGGTCTACACCCATTGTTCAATGTGGATCACCTTCGACTCTACTTCCCACCTCTACTAGAGACATCCGACATGGAAGAACAAGTCACACCACCAGAGCTAAACCCATACTACATGGAACAAGCCACAACTGATCAGGTCATGGAAGCAAAGATAAATAACACCTGCTAGCAAAGGATCCAGCTATATCATGTTGCGAAAAGGCTAATTCTTCCTAGGGGTATTGGCTCTGCGAGGAGCAGTTCATCTGCGTTCCTCATCTCGTGGAGGAATTCTAGTCTGTGCGGGCCTGTCTTGGAGGGTGAGGAATTATTGTTGTGGATATTAGTTGCCACCCTTCTAATCCATTTGGACCCCACCATTTTTTCCTTTATTTTTTATTTTCCTTAATTGTAGCATAACTTACTATTTTTAGCAGTTTTTCGGGTCCTGAACTTCCCGAGCCGTTTTGAGGCCCTAAACGACGTTTTTTGGAGAATCACACCTCTTTATTAGAGAATGTGATCTTCTACTCCTCTTCTACTCAACATTGACTATCATCAATTTTATTCCTTGGATATATATTTCTGTGCTCGTTTATCATGAGCGTCAAACATAGATCATATGCAAAAGTTATGATCTCGAGAAATTGAGTACTAATTTAACCCAACGGGGCCCATAGTTTTGGCGCTTCATCTCCTACGGTTAGGTTTTTGGATGTTTAGAGTTTTGCATTGTTTCTCAACAATAAATAGGCCTTCGAGCTTCATTGTAACACACTTCATAGGCATGTAGCCACCGCATCTCTTCTCAGAGATAAGCTACCAGCGCCTTAGCTATTTTATTTACATTATGTCTGTAAGCATATTTATGTTATTTGATATTAATGAAATGAAGCATTATTTCTGCTGCACCTCTGTGTTTATGTATATTTATGTATTTTATTGCGTTCCTGCATAAATCTAGATCACATGAAAACACTGATATTATTAATATTCCCTTTCTACACATTTCACGATTTACCCCCCCCCCCAAAGTTGTATTTTTTTTTTTTTTTTCTGCAAGACTTCCCCCCATTCATCTACATTAGATGCTCCTAATGAAATTGGGATTCTTAAATATTTGAATAATTCCACTTCATGATGATTGAAAACTCCAATATCCTTGACATCTCATTCAACATTGATTCAACATAACTGCAACGATATAATTATCATTTCTATTTATTGACCATGCTACCTAATAGATAAAGGCAGGTGTTTATAATTTTTTTAAAGAAGAGGAATATTATTTTTGTGGAACCTCCCAAATGGAGAGTATCACTTGAAAACGCAGAGTTATTTACACCTTTAACATTTCATATGACTCAATACCACCAATTTTTTTTCCTATTTTACTTTCTCAAAATTCCTTCTAATACTTTTATCCATATCAATGTGATGGAGAGTAGACATAGGGTAGCCCTACCCTAAACATCATGATGCAAAAAGAAAAAGGGTGGGTCTACCATTAAACAATGGTGCAATACATGAATTTATCCACCTTATAAATTTTGTACATAAAACCAAATTTTCTAACATCAAGAAAAGAAAAGAGTTCCCTACACGGTCAAAGGCATTGGACATATCCAACTTTGTCCTTGTTCTTGTCTTACCTTATTTCTTGCTTGAAGGAATTTCTTCATAGAAAATAATGATATTATCCAATATTTGTGTCCATTGCATGAATCCTCCCTAGTTCTCTGATATGAAATCCAATAATATTTTTTCTCAATTTGGTCATCATGATCCTTGTTAAAATTTTAGAAACCAAATTAGAAAGAGAAATTGGTCAAAATCAGGTGAAATTTACTAGATTTATTTCATTGGAAACATGAGTGAAAAAGGAAAAGTTAATTATTTTATTTATCTTTTCTTTAATTTGAGCATTATTCAACATCTGTATCATATAATTTTTAATGATAACCCAAAATATTCTATAAAAAAATTTCAAGAAGCCATCAATGTTTAGGGATTTATTTGGGTCCAGATATTGATATAAAAAATCCAAACAAAAATTTTGAGATCTGAACATATTGAAAAGATAAAGTTAAGACTAGCTTCAAAGGAAAAAGGCTAAAATCGTTTGGATATAGGAAAGGAGGGTGGAATTTGAATTTCCTCACTCCTACCGAGAAATAGTCTTATAAAAAATTCATTACTGTTATGTGATGGCCCTCAATATTACAACAAGAATGTTGCAACTCCCAAGAAATATTGACTTTAATTGTCAACACAATGTTCATACAAACTTAAGAGTGGTTAGCACTATGTGTGTAGCATGTAATGTGTTATTATTTTGTTGATTTTAGGAAAACGAAAGTAAATGAAAGAAAATCCATAACATAAAGACCATTATGTTGCCTATGCTACAAAAAATACTCAAAATCATAGGAAAGAGAGAATAACAAGAAAACATATTATATTTGTAAGTAAAGGAGTAAAAAAAATCAATCATGCTAAAATAAAATTAAATCTATTCTACTATGCATTGGAAACAAACTTGGAGCTAAAATAGAGCATTGAAACATCAAACCCTAATTTACATAAAAAGGAAGTTCTGCTACAGTAACTACGTCAAAAAATATATAAATTTTATAGGCTTACAAATTAAATTCTTAGGGTCTTGTTGATATTAAATTATGAAAACTAAGGTTAACCATTCTTCGGTTGAAAATCTAAATTATTTTTTGATGAAAAACACAAGAGGCTACAAGAGTCATTTTTCTTCTATAGGAGATAGTCTAGTGAGCATAAAAACATTAGATGTGATTTTAAGGAATTATAAGTTTAAAAGAGCTTAAAGGATGTAAAATAGGTATTTTCCAAGTCCTTATGTGTATGAGGCATAATTTTTTTTCATCAAAACTATGATTATGGGGCTTTTTGTAGCTTTATAAAATAGAAATTTATGCAAAACCGAATGAAAATATGTATGACAACAAGTTATAAAATAGTAATCTAGACAAGATTAATTCAAAGGAATGAATGCTACATTCATAAAATATTTTTTTCTGAAATTACTAATATAATATGCATAGAATAACTTGTAAATACATTAACTCATTATCTTCTAGAAAAAAATATTCAGAAGTAATATTACATAAATTACTAGTTGAACTAATGCATGGAGAATAAAAGTACAAATTTGGGTCTTGAGCGCCTAGGGTGTGCCAAAACCCAAGGGGACTCATATATTTGAATAGGTAGAAAGCTAAGAACAAAAAATTATTTTCATCGATTAGAAAATGTGGTCATTCATTGGAGACTACAAGGCTTGAATGCTAGAAAAAATCATTGACTTGAATTTTGTTGATGTCTAACTTCAAAATTCAACTCCTAATGGACATACTCAAGCCTTATTTATAAAAAAAAATGGTTGAGGGTTAGCCTCCATGAATATGTTTTTTTCCCTCCAAAATAACTATAAAAGAGGATCATGTTCCCTCCAACCCCATAGCTAAAGGGAGGAGTAGTAGTTGCCTTAATACAACTTAGTTTGGTCATCCTACAATAGGGCATGTCTCCCAAAATTTTCTATTGGATGGATTCCTTGTGATATATAAAAAATATCCTCCTTATGTGTCAAAATAAACACGTTAGGAACATAAAGTATGATAATCATCTCTAGCCTTCCTATGAACTTATTGAAGCTAAGAAATATCTTATCAGTGTAGAAGGATAGGTTAAAAGTGCCTATGAAAGGTTATATGGGACTTAATGTGTACCTAATTTGGAGGCACGTCATACTCCCCTATCGAATGTATTGATCATCCTCTTAGAAATCTAATCATCTTCCTTTTTCTATTTTTGTTAATTTATTTTCCTATTGGTTTATCTGACACCGCATGTGGTGCTAGATGTAGTTTCTCCTACTAGATGAAAACCTACATTTTCTTCCATTTCTCTCCATCTCCTTGTTTATTCCTCTCATTTTGATATCATTATAGGAATAACAGTAATGGAGGCCTAAATTGAGTCCAATCCACTTGAATCCAAATCTTTTGATGATTCTTTTATACAAGTGAGTTTTGGCCAATATAGCCCTAAACCTATTAGGTGTATTGTATTCCCTGATCCTCATACTTTGTGTTAATGTGTGCCATATCCTCTTATAAGCATTTAATATTCCCTCACCTAATAGCCTAAAGGTATCCTCAAAGTGGAGGATTTCATCTTCTTTCCTTTGTATGTAAATTATTTACAAATTATGACCTCTTGTTATAAGTGCATGATTAACGATGGGGAGATGTTGGGATGTATGATCTACCCTAAAGCATAGTAGTTCCTCCATTTATTTGTTTAATGGTCTAGTTACCTCTTCTACCATTATTTATTCATGTCTTATCCATGATGCTAATGCCATGAATTTTGCATCACCCAAATAAAAATATAAGGCACCATATGTTGATGTCATCAAACACCAATGATTGTGCATGTAGAGTTGTGCATTCTTGGCCTTGTCCTCAACGTTGATATAGAGGAAAAATCCAATAAATTCTCTAATATTTTGAAAGGGAGACAACCATTTTTTCTTACATTCTGATTTGGAATTGAAACCATTAATATTTTAACAATAATGAATCGGTATATGAGGGTTGTCTGCAATTGAAATCCTCCATGGAATAGTGTGCTATAATGCCTAGGTCGATGTTAAGAGTGGGAACTTGTTCTTATTTCTCTTGTAGCAATATATAGTGTTAGAAAATCAGAAAGGAAGAAATATTTTCTTGTTCTTGATTATTTACTTGTGATGTTATCTAATTCTTATTGTATTCTTATTGTCTTCATTCTTTTTAGTTCATCAAGAAAATATCAAAGAAAAAGCATATAGATCAAGGACACTAGATATAAGCCATCACCCAGGGTAGAACCACACTCTAGTGGAAAACCCAGGAAGTAATTATTTATTAAATAGTATTCTTAAGACTCTAGACCATGAATCACACTTCCCCCACACCAAGTCAGCCTTCCTTTTGATCCTCCTTTTCGACCTAGAAACAATAGCAAAAACAATAACACTATGAAACACTTTCTTCAACCTCGAAACTTCGACATTACTTTTGTAACCTTGATCTTGCTTCCAGGAGTTTTATTTTCACTTTACACAACTTCTCAACCAACTATCACCCAACAAAATCAACTTCAACCTATTTTTCTCCTGGAAGCAGCAACATACAGAAACTGAGAACAAAAAAATAATGAGGGACTTTGATCTTCCAATCTAGGGCACGTGAGAGAGAGAGAGAGAGAGAGAGAGAGAGAGAGAGAGAATTTTCATCCTTTCATCAATCCTTCAGGTTATCAAAATCTCACCTCTTTTGACCCTTTCCTTGACTTCACACTTTTTCCCTTATGCAATAGTAAATATCAAATTTCTATGTGAGTGAGTGATTCTTCCAAATGAGTTTGATCTCCTTGTATATATAGGCTTGTGATGAGCTTGAATTCCTAGGTTTGAGACCAACTTGATTAGTTTAAGTCCGACTTGGTGTGGAGGCTCTATAAATCACATTTCACTCAATAAAGAACATAATTACATGATTCAAAATCACTGAATGGGTGAATTTAAATCCTTAATAACTCTATAAACTCATAATAAATCTTATAAGTCCACAATGGGGTATTTTGCCTAAAATAATATGACCAAAGAATGAAACCCATGCTTTAAGAAGTAATTTAATAATAATATAAATTTCCTTTCTTTATTCTTTTGACAAGTACATTAAATATGGACTCAAATATAATTTTAGAATGCCGAACCTAGTTACAATCTTCAGAACCCCCTCTTAACTAGTGAGGTATTCACAATATATAGGTTCAAGGAAGATCTAAGCTATGTGAACTAGGAAGAAATTTTAGGCACATAAATTCCATGAATAGATTTGTGACCATGGAAATCTCTCCATTGGTATTTTAACATTTTAGGCACCTTAATTCCATGGAATAGATTCCTCACCTAGGAAATTTGTCCAACTGAGACTAAGATGGAATAAATCTTTCAACCTATATAGGTACTACAAAGCTTACTTACTAATGATCAACATAGGGAACTAGGCATGCATATACCCTATCCTACCCTCCCTACTAGAAATCAATACGAAGGATCGGCCCGATGTCTTTCCAAGTAATGCTTCACTCACAAAGCCTTAAAAGAGAAATCTCTCTTAATCAAACTGATTGGTAACCCTTATGCTTATCAAAACTTCAAGAGATTTCCCTATACAAACATAATCCCAATAAGTAATACACTTTCAAAATCAAAATATACCTTCAGGGTTTTGATGTTTCTCTTCAACTAATATCACTAGGACTATCAATCAAATATTTGAGAGAAGGTTCATTTTCCTACTTATTGTGTAGCAGCGTATCTTCTAGAATGCATTCCCCAATAAAAAACTATGTTGTGCCCTGCCTCTTAACCAGGGAGACTACTTTTATCCAGGCTCCGTCTTAATGTAGGGAGATTAACTTTTTCCTTCTGTGTTGGAGAATATTTCACGGCTTTCATCCTTCTCATCATACTTCTTTTGTGGACTTCTTCACTAATATGATGTACCTTCAAAGCTAGACAATAAGTACATCTAATTATATAGAATAGAAGAAGAATTTATGCTCTTCAAACATAATCAACAAGAGACTTTACTTCCATACTTCAACTTTTAGCTTGGGTTCGTTACAAACCCTAAATGACAGAAGATTGATTTTGTCATGTAGAGATCCCTAGAAAATAAGTCAAAAGAAAAATAAAAGTATGTAATAATTTTCGAAAGTCATAAGATAGAATTTCCACTAGGGTTTTATGTAAACCCTTGATTTCACTCAATCAATATGAGCATGATATGATTAGCTTCTACTAGGGTTTGATGTAGACCCTAGATTTTTCATCTATAAATTCTTACCAAACATTATATATATTCAGATGAAGAAAAATTATAAAGAAATATGATGCGTAATTAAAGACAAGTCTACTTATAACTTAACTTTAAGCCGAAATTATCCTTAGACACCCCCAAAACCTAGAGAAAAGGGGAAAATGTTCTCGCACACCCACAAAACCCTGAGAATTCGGAGCTTCACGTGTTTTAAAAAGTTGGGCTCCAAATGGTCCAGGATGGTGTTTAATTATTGTTTAAATTGGATTTAATGGTTATAAGAATAGATGTAATAGTAAGAAAAAAGAGTTTTTTTAGTGATTGTGAATAAAATTATATTATTACTAGTCTAGATTTATTTTATTTTTCGACTTATCAGGTTTGAAGAGGAATCAAAATTTTTAAACTGTGAATTTTCTTTTGGGTGTAAAATTTGAGGAAAGGATTGTACCTGGAAATATTTGGTACATCTTAGTGCTTGATAAATCCCCAGTTTAGATGGATCTAGAATAGTTTAATTATTAACAAATATTAACCAGAATAGATCCATCTTAACCCTAGATGTATCAAGCATCGAGAGGGATCAAATATCTATAGGTACAAACCCTTTTTTTGAGGGAAAAACTTGAGGTAAGGTTTGCACCTTGAGAGATTTGGTCTCTCTTGGCATTTGATATATTCAGTATTAATATGTTTCTATGATGGTTATATAATACTATACAATATATATAAGTGTAGTTATATGTCTCTTTCTCATTCCCTCTCTCTATCTCACCCCCAAACATTTTATCTCTCTATCTCTCTCTCTCTATATATATATTGAGTCATACCTCTTTTCCTTCCTCTCCTTGCCGTTATCTCCCACCTATCTTTGTCTCTTTCCCCCCATCACTCGCTCTCTCTCTTCTATATAAATATGTCACTATTTCCCTCCATCTCTCCTTCTCTTTATTCAATCCATCTCTATGTCTCCCTCTCTCTCTCTTCCCTACATATTTATGTCTCACTCTGTCTCTCTCTTCCCCTTCTCTCCCTCTCTCTCTCCTCTCCTATTTCCTCTCTTCCCTCTTGTTGAGTATGGAGCCTAATTATCTTCTTTATTTAGATCTATCACAATGTTATACCCATGTTCTTAACAGGGTGGAAACGTTGCCCATCATTTAACGCTGCCTGGGGGGTCGAGGGAGGGGGGGGGGTGACAACGGATATGACTTTATGGAGCCCCCCTCCATGGCAATGGGTTTCGAGGGAATCTATAAATAGATGTAAAGTTTCCTTGTAAAATATTGTAATTTCTAGTCAATCAGGGATGTTCATTAGGTAGATAATTTGATGGTAGAGGTTATGTTTAATTTAGGATTTTTAGCCCTAGAAGGAAACCCCTCATTTTCTATGAGTGTATTTTATTGCGATTATTTGTTGTATGAGTTTTATGAGTGAGAACTAGAAAGGGGGACTATGAGAGAGAAAAAATGATATTATAATGGCTTTGTTTTAGTTTGTATCTCTCCATTTTGTTGCATAATAGAAAGGAAGGATTGGCTATTCAGGGTGGACGTAGCTCAAATTTGGTGAATCACATATATCTGCGTCTCTCTTGTTTTAAATGTTTTATGTGTTTGTGTTTCTGCATATATTTTATGTGTTCCATTTCTCTGTAATATATAATTTTCTAACACCTCCTCCCTCCCTCACACTCTCCCCATCTCTCCCTTGTCACTCCCTCTCTCTCTTAAATTTGATTCCGTGATATTGTGTTTAAGAAAGTATTGGAATTAAAGAAACTCAATTGGTTGCAAAATATTAGGCCTATATTTTGGATTAATCATATCAAATAAAATATAATAACCAAAAAATTAAAACAATCATGCACTACCTTTCCTCTATTATTGTTAGTCAATTTGTTTTCCCTCATATCTTGGATCTTTAGTTCAGATGGACCTATGATGTTTTTAGTAAAAAGAATTGTATTATATGTATTTCACATATTTATATATAAGATATTCTCATTTTTAATTTTATTGAAACCTTGATCTAATTTCTATGAGAATCTTCTTTTTCCTTTTAAATTTATTTAAAAAATGTTATAAAATTAGTTAAAATAAAATATTTATAAAGTATTGTGATTGTGAAAAAATGTATTTATTTTGGGCATGTGGTATTGATAAGCCATCATATGGGCCCATGGTATTGTAACAAAGTCTATTTACATGTTAATACTATCCATGATAAAGTAGGGGTGAATATACATGGTTAAGTTGCAAAATATTTTGATTATGAAATAAGTTATTATTTTTGAGGATGTGGTATTCATAATCCATGGTATTGGGCCATGATATGGTAACAAAGGCTATTCAAAAGTTAATAAAGAATAAAAATATAGCATTGAATTTAACTTTAAATTTTTATTATTAATTGAGGTCAAATTTAAAGATTTACATGCATTCGGCTTTGTATTACTTTTAACTTTTTACTTATTATTATTATTATTATTATTATTATTAAATTAGCCAGCATATGAATGTTAAATGTTAAAAATTAATGCCTACTTATTTACTCCTATACTTAGATGATATTGGCAATAGATTAAATTTGTTAAATATTTAATGTGAAACATTTATGCTTAGCATCTATCCCACGCTATGTTGTAGACCACCCTGATGCAATTAATAGTTATTTTATTTTATTTTTATCAAGTCAGAATGATCTTACCTCGAGATATGTGACCCCTTTAATTGTTAATAATTATTAACCATTTTTTTACATCTTTAAAAACATCGTCTGTATTCCCATTGTCTACATACTACTATTTTGATTAGAAAATGTTTATACTGCCTCTAAAAATATCCTAATACATCAACAAAATTAAAAAACTTAATTTAAAACTAGAGAAAACTAAATAACCTAATACATAAACAATCTAAAAAAACAAAATTTAAAACTAGAGAAAACTATCCTTTAGTATTGGGAAAAAATGTGAAGCTGGGTTACAGTTTTGTGAGAATCGGGGGTGGAAATTTTTTTTCGGCAATAGTTTGGCTGAAATTTATGAGAAAGTTCGACCAAACTCATTTTTCCATTTAGATTGATGGCACACTGATGGCGTGGGCAAACAAAGTTTTCGCCGGAGATGGGAAAACCAACAAGCGAAGTTCGACCGAACTTTGAGTTCGGCTGAAATTTTACTCTTAAAATAGTTCAGCCGAACTATTTCTTATAAATGTATTACCCGCGAAGTTCATTGTTTTCCTCCTTCTGTGTTTCTTTTCTATGTTTCTTCGTGTGTTCTCTCTGTTTCTTTGCTCTGTTTCTTCGCTCGTTTTGGCATTTCTGCTCTTTTCATTGAATTGTTGTAGCGCTGCTGCTAGTCTAGGGCTGCTTCCACTCTATTGGTGATTATCTCCGGAGATGTCAAGTGAACCACCAGGTAGGAATTCTTTATGTCGATGATTCTCCACCTGTGCATGGAAGTTTATATCATGTTGAAGTGTAATTCTGGGTTTATTTGTCTCATCTCTGTTTTATGATTCTAAACTAAGTAAAATTAAATGCTTTTAGCTATGGAACGTTGTCTCAGTGTATAGTTTTTTTTGTGTTTTTTGATGGATAATAATGGTCTTTCAATAATGAAAATGGTATTTCCCTTTATCTGTGCCACCAGCTGGTAATCAGTAGGTAGCTTGAGATCATCCTTGGTTTGCCGAGATTCAGTCGATAGGCTAACAAAACCATCCCTAGAAATGTCGATTAGCTGATAAACAGTGTGAAAAAATTCTTGCTATTCTAGTGGATCCGTCAATTTTATCTGCTCTAGTCGATTCTTAGCATGTTATGACACGCACAAAGACAGTTGGAGAGCAACTAAAGTTCCTCTCCCGGTTGAGCTCCTTGGTTATTATTGCGCCCAGGATGCTAACCGGTCAATAGCCCATATATCGTAGTCACATTATCAAAGGGTTTCCCCTTGCCATACACAGCCAATATGGATTCTCATTAAGTGCCCACCATAAGTTCATTCCTAGCCTAGGTCAGCCAATAATCTATCAGGGCTAGAGATCACTGGATTAGCAGCTCCTTCGGAATGACTAGTAATACCACTTAGGGGTGGATAGAACATCCACTCAGTGCCACTACCCACTTCTACTGAGGCTGGGCTTAATGGGAGCGACAACGAAGGTGAACCTTGCCTCTTCCCCAGAGTTTTCCTGGTCATCAATACGACCTGTCTCTAATAGAACCAATTTTATTATCTAAACAATATGGATTCTCCACCTATGCATGGATGTTTACCACCCCTGTTAAGCTTTTGCCATTACTGAGCCTTCTCTCGATTCCTTAATGCTGGAATGTACGACCTTTAGTATTTTTTGTAATCACTCATGGTGTCGATAGACTGTAGCTAAACGGCCATAATTATGCTTTAAATTTCATTACATTTTGTTGTAAGGTGTGTGTTGAATTTTTGGTAGTATGATATGCATTTGGTTGTTGCAATTGTTACTGTTCATGTGGATCCATCAATTTCATCCACTCTAGCTGATTCTCCACCTATGCATGGAGGTTTACCACCACTATTAATCTTATGTCATTACTGAGCCTTCTCTCGAATCCTAAACGCTGGAATGTGCAACCTTTATTATGTTTTGTAATCGCTCATGTTGTGGATAGACTGTAGCTAAACGACCATAATTAGGCATACGAGGATGAAGGGAACTTTTTTTTACAAGAGGAATGATTGAACTAGAATGATCTACTACTCTAATGTGACTACATATTGTCTTTTTCGGATGTGTTTTTGCATGAGGTAGAATTTGATCTTTTATAATTGATAACCTATTATGGTAATATCAAGAGGATTTTGTATATGAACTGTTATCAATATATGAAACAGGGTTTTTTCTACTTTGAAAAATGAGTTGAAATCATTCTAAATTCACATATGTTTAGTGGTGTCAGTGTTTCACTTCTGATATTATGTTTCTTACCTTGATGAATAGGTGGAAATCTGCTAGGAAGCCTCTCTGTTTTTTGACTCTTTTCTCATACTGTCAAAGGTTGTTATATGTTATATGAGCTATACTGTATAGTTATTAGACTACATATCTTCATATAGAACTTGAAAATAGTATGATGTAAACCAAACATAATAATGTATTAGGACATCACAACTTGCTAATTAGTTATTAGACTATATATCTTCATATAGAACCTGCATATATTCATATATAACTTGCAAATAGTATGATGGAAACCAAACATGATAATGTATTAGGACATCACAACTTGCTAATTAGTTATTAGACTACATATCTTCATATAAAACTTGCAGATAACATGATGGAAATGTGAACTTGCAAATAGTATTTTGGAAATGTGGATCTCGTGACTCTTCATGATTAATGCTTCTAGAAACCAATCATAATAATGTAGAAATGAAACATAATAATGTATTAGGACATCCTCCTTTAACTTTCAAATATTATGGTCGAAATTTGGATCTCATGACTCTTCGTGATTAATGGATCTAGAAACCGAACATAATTTAATGTATTAGGACATGATCCTTTAGGCTTGGTGGAGTTACCTTTTCTTTTTATTTCTCTCTTACACACATATATATATATGAAGACATGATCCCATTTTCTTTTTATTCATAGATCAAATATCATTTAAATACAAGATTTATCATAATGTACAATGATTCATTCCATATTAATCATAGATAAAATGTCATTTAAATACAAGATTTATCATAATCTACAATGATTCATTCCATATTATTCATAGATCAAATGTCATTTAAATACAATATTTATAATAATGTACAATGATTCATTCCATATTCATTTTTTAGATTCATGAGGAGTCATTTAAATACAAGATTTATCATAATGTAAAAGGATTCATTCCATATTCATTTTTAGATTCAAGAGGAGCTTTTGAGAATGTTATGATAATTCCAATAAAGAATGAGCTAGACTCATCTTCAACATCTATTAATTAGATATGAAAATTTATAATACTACCGTGTAAATTTGAGAATATTTATTTACATGTTCATATAAATTATATATGTACATGTATGTACTTTTTTTCATAAATTTTTCATTAAAAAATGAACCCTTTAAATGATGAACCTAGCTAATGCTTCTTCTTCATGAAGAAGACTACTTGATCTTTCAATCGGAATTTGATGATGGTCCTTTGTTATCATTCTTGACTACTTTGTTATCTTTGTTCACTACTTCAAATTATTGACACAATCATACGCTTCTTGTTACTCTCTTTATTCCTTCCTTATATTGTATTCTCCCCTTAGATATTGTGTAATCTCCCACATAGATATTGCACTCAATTTTTATGGTCCTTTCTTATATTTCTTGACTACTTCAAAGTATCAAATTATTGACAGAATCATATAAATATTGCACTCAATTTTGATGGTCCTTTTTTATCTTTCTTTACTTAAAATTATTGACACTTGATCATATATATATCATATAGATATTGCACTCAATTTTGATGGTCCTTTGTTATCTTTCTTGACTACTTCAAATTATTGACACAATCATATGCTTTTTGTTACTCTTTTTATTCCTTCCTTATATCTATTCTCGCCCTTAGATATTGTGTACTTTCACACATAGATATTGCACTCAATTTCATAGGCTCTTCTTTTGAAGTCAAATATATTGTATTCTCCCCCTTAGATATTGTGTACTCTCCCACATAGATATTGCACTCAATTTCATAGGCTCTTCTTTTCAAGCCAAATAAGTGACAATAATTTTCAAGAACTATCCCTAATTTGTTTCTCACATGTTCAAATGGTTCTCTAACAAGACAATTTACAAGAACTATTCCTAATTTGTTTCTCACATATTCAAATTCTTCTCTAACAAGAGGCTTTGTGGCTATGTATTCCATCTTCACTATTTTCTCAAAGACTTGTCGTGTGAGGAAGTCGTACTTTATGATGATAGTAAATAGTGATTGAAGGAAGTAGAATATTTTATTTTTTAAATTATTATTACACTTCTATTGAAACACTTAATAGATATATAGATTTACCTTAATACCTTTTAGAGCCCATTTCATCCAAAACACTCAAAAATAAATTTACCTTACCTTAATATCTTGTAGAGCCCATTTCATCTAAAACACTCAAAAAGAAGTAACTACTATGTATTCCACTTCTACTCTAGATAGAGAAAGTAATGACTCTTTCCTACTTAACCATTAAACCAAAGGCTCTTATAAGTAGAATTATACATTGTCCACTTGTACTTTTCAAAAGCCTAGTTGAATCTCTATATGTTCTCAGTGTAAATTTTTACTAGTAAATTTGTCAATGTAAATTTCCTAACTTCTACAAGTTCTATAGGAAAATTCTGTAAAGGGCCAGGTAGCCTTTGGATCTCATATTTTATGAAAGGTGACATATCTAGTAAATTCCCCTATAGTCAATCTCTGGAATAGATTTAAATAGAAGTTCTTCATTTTAATATCCATAAAACACAACCACTTTAAGGTAAACTATGTACATGTGTCATTTCTCCCACAAACTAAAGGCTTCCTCCCATTAATTTTAGATGTGAATTCTAGACCATAAACTTTTTAAGTCAAAATTTAAGATAAAACATGAACATGTCATTTACCTCATGATCTTGTGTCATTTCTCCCATGTCATATGTATTTTTTATTGAATTTTTTTTTCAGGGATAAGAAAACCATTAAATATGGTTGATAAATGGAAATTATTCATAGAAGTATCTTGCTATCCCAATCCATGGAAAGCAGTGATTAGATATGTGCTTTCCAATATTGCGACTAGCAAAGTCATCCAAAGGAAAATGAATATACCAGGAAGAACAAAAAAAGATGAGGCATATTATATTGGATTGATAGAAGGCTTGGGAAGAACGATGGAGTATGTATCAAATGGAATTGTAGTTTTCACCAATTTTGAACTTGTGTGCAGCCAGATGAATGGTGTGTGCCAATTTAAGAAGGACAGGCTAAAAGAACTGCATGGAATAACAAACAATATTGTTAGCCAATTTCAATTTTTTAGTATAAGACATTGTACAAATGTGAATAAGATGTCTGCTGATCTATTGCGTGGGGCAATGCCAATTCAGGATTCATATATAAAAGATGAATTAGAATTATATAGAGCAATGCCAATACAAGATTCATCTCTCAAATATGAACTGGTTATGAGTTTCTCTTCTTAAAAAATTCAAGATTCATCTCTCAAAGATGAATTAGTGTTCATACGCTCTCCAAAATTTATTGACGGACATTGTAACATATCTTGGATATGTGTGTGTTGTGTACTTATAAATGCGTATTTTTTTAATTTCCATGTGATTTTTTCAATTATATACCAAGTGTGCTCCCACCACACCATGTAAAGCGCAACTTTGTGAATTTCACATTTTTGTAAAATTAAAATGCGAGGACTTCAACAAATTTTTGTTTAAATGGAGTTTCTTTAAATGCAGTTTCACTTATTTTTTAATGACCATGTGTGTTTTCTATTTTATACCAAGTGTGCTCCCACCATGTAAAGCGCAATTTGGTGAACTTATCATTTTTATAAAAAAAAATTTCTTAAATTGAGTTTCACACATCAATTAGTGCTTTGAAAGTTGTGTTCTACATAATTTGTGTACACTAAATTACATTAATTTTTTGAAATTTATTTTTTGTAAATGTCCACCAATAGATATATATATCATTGAGGATGAACGAAGAAGATCAACCGAATCCCATATGAGGGATCAGGGATCGGGGAATGTTCATGGTATTTAAATATAATCTTAAATCTCCATATATGTGTGTACATGTGGAATTGATTTTTTATTAACTTTGTGAGTTAAATTAACTGTTAATAAGTTTCATTTTTTATTTTTTAGGAGCTAAGAGGAGAAGGGTCTTTACCCCATCCATGGAGCATGCCCATGGTTCACCCAATCATGGTATGGTTCATGCAATTTAATCAATGAATATGTACATGTATTTATATGTACACATGAATGTATTTTTGAATTGATTATAAATTCGTATTTGTTTATGAAGCTTCTCTCTCATCTCAAGAGGTTGGTGGTGTGAGTGGTAGCAGTTTGCACGAAGGTGGTGATATTTACTCCCCCAGAGGCCAATCAATAGCTTGGGGTGCCAGTTCTCGGTAGGGTCGTTCTGGGTCTGGTTCTCAGCAGGGTCATTCTAGGTCTCAACAGTTTGAGGGTGGAGAAGATGCTAACCGACCACGTCGAGGTTACCATCAATTTCAATATTTTTTTCATTGAATTTGTACAAATTTGTTTACATGTGTTTTTTCTAATATACAAAATTATATATAATGATGCAGAGGATGAAAATGTTCCAAATATTGGTCAAAATAGACACAGGGCATAACGCTACATTCAAGAAGAAAGTTGTCTACCCACCATAACTTATCCAGCCGACATTTCTAATATACCATGGGAAAAAAACATGGTGTAATACACCTTACAAAGGTGTCAAAAAATTCATGCAAAATTGCAGAGAGATATCATGGCTTTGACTCTACCTGCTGAGAGTCGATAAAGCCTCGAAATAGTTACACATTCATTGGGCGAAATTGTAAATGTGTACAAAAATATTGGGCCAAGGACTGATACATTTGTAGAAGTGATGAGAAAGAGAAAAAAAACAGTAATGGGTCCCAATAAATGGGAGGATGTAAAACAAAAATTTACAAAAGATATGGCGAAGTCAATGTTTAATTTCAAGGAAGAGCCAAAAATAAAAATGTTGAAGGTGCAATATTTCAAGCACCCAAATATAGCTCACTATTTGTATGATAGGCACCTTGCAACCTATGGAAGTCTCCCATGGAAGGAAGAGGTTCCTGTTTATTTTGCACAATTGTCTTACACATATTTTTTTTTGAATATGAAACCCAACTACAATGACCTTCCATCAAAATTTTTTGGTTCGGGGACAGGTCGATTGTATGACTGTAAGGGCGCTAAGCGAGATGTGGAATAGCCTCGCCCTGAGCTGCCATTAGTGAGTCAACCTTTTTAGGTCGAAACTCTGCAGTCAAATATGGATGTGACTTCTCAAATAAGTCGATAAGTAAGAGATGTCATGATCAACAATGTTTACAGCAGATTGGGTTGACTCAATGTTTGTCTAAATCGACAAAGAGCACTTGAAAATGCATGTGCCAATTTTGTGTATTGTATAGATGAAGAGATTGACAACATGAATGTTGAAGATCTCCGAATATATGCAAATAATTGTCGAAATGGTTTTCAAGACCTAATTATTCATGAGGAAGAAGGCATAGGAACGGTATGTGTTAATGACCTTAGGGTTCAATTATTTTAACATGTTTGCATGTGTACAATTCGTAATAAATACATGTGTATGTACATGTATACATTTATTTGTATGTACATTAATCTAACAAAAATGTATCATTATATGTTAAAACACCATTTGCAGTTGTCACGCATGATGAGTGACGAAAATTTTAATATCACGTTCGGGACCTCTGGTTCAAACAATGCAGCTGGGTCTCACCATCAACATATGTTGGAAAATGTTAGTGTTTTTTAAGTGATATTTTTAAAATAAATAATTGTACACACATGTAAAAGTATGTATATATAATGATAAAATGTTTTAACATATTTGACTCCGTCCGATGTTTTTGGGATGGCGGTACCTTCTTCTTCCTTGGGAGATGTACCTTCTACTTCCTTAGGAGACGTGCCACATCCACAACAAGTATGGACAAATTTTCACTTTCAAAATTAATTTTTAAGTTATATATATATATCCTCCACCTCAAAAAGTTCCATTATATATATATGTATATATATATATATATATATCTTCATTTATTTTAAATTTTTTGAATTTTAGGTTCTTAGAGACTTTTATTTGGAGCCTCTCCTAGGAGATGTCCCAAATCCACCTGCAGAAGTATTCAATTTTTCTCTTATATATATATATATATATATGTGTGTGTGTGTGTTTTTTAATTTAGTTATAATTTATAAATTTTTGTTTATTTAATAAATTGAGATCTTGACCTTGAGTTATTTTATACTTTTAAAATTTTGAATTTTAGGTTCCTATAAAAGATTTCTTTAATCCACGGACTCTAGCGATGGAGATAGGAACATCCACACCATTTCAACCATTTGAACAAGTTGTATAACTTTATTTTTAATATTATCGAAAATAAGTTTATATGTGTACACATGAATTTTCATTTGAAATTTTTTAATATATATATATATATATATATTGTATAGTTTACCATTGCAGATGTTCCCATGGGGGGGGCAACTTGTAGCAGGTGAAAAAATGGAGAGGGAACCTCATGAGGTATTGCATGATTTTTTTTTATATGTTGTTTTTTACATGAAGTTCTATATATATTTTCTTTCATTTTTAAAACATCAAATTTTAATGTTCAAGTACATCTGCATTGTGTACAGGTTTCCCATGCATCGCATGATAGTGCGCGGATTAAGACCCTGATAGGAAAGATTCTACATCCATATCTATTTGATGGACATGATTTGTACATTTGATTTCAAGATTTAGATAGTCTTAAATTTAGTTTTTTATATATGAAATAGATGCATTGTCATATATACATATAACTTGATACAATTTGATACTTGTGAGATCTACAATTTTTGGGCATATTTTATTACAGTGCTAATATAATTTCTTTTGTTCTAAAAAGTTATTTTTTGGATGGTTTTAGTACTTTTTCCATGTGAATGTGAAGTAATTTTGTGATATAATCAAGAAGTTTTTAAAACTTAGTTTTGAATACCATTTTAATCTATATTTGATGTAAATGACTTTAGTTTTGATTTAAATTTAAATGTTTTAAATGTAAATCCCTTTAATTTTGATTTAATATTAAATGTTTTGAATGTTTTGATATAATGTTAAATGTTTTGATCTAAGTTTTGGATGGTTTCAATCTACATTTGGCCTATGGAAGACTCCCATGCGTAGACATCGGATGCGTTGTAGAAGGGGAGCTGGGGTAGGGGTGGAGGGGGCATGAGTGCTGGCTCTCACCCACCTCTTTCAATCCATGACACAAGCAGCCACGCTCCTCCATCAAGCAATGTTGCACAATTTCACTTCACCAACGCTATGGTCAGACCTCGAATTACAACGATCATTTCTGTCTTTGTTTAGGAGGAGCCACAAGATGAAGGTGCCTTTGGTTCCAAGAAGAGGTGGAGAAATTCCACCATCCTAACTCATCAGCCCCAAGACACCAGGAAGCCGGTAGCTCTTCCAGCCAAATCTGGCTCGACAAGCTCCAACGGCGATGGCGCAAGCAGCGAAATCTCGGCCTGTGTGGAGAAAAATCTCAAAGATGACTATGGCTCCTGTTTCACTTTGGAGAGCTCCTCCCAGCACTCAAAGGGAGTAGATGATGATCCAGAGGACTAAAGTTGTCCAATTTTGGTGGAGAATCCTCCTACACACATCGATAGCTAGCCTGATGTCAAATCCTTTTTAGCTTTTTTGAACTTTTTTCATGTTTTGCAATCACTGTGCTTCTGAACACTCTATGTCTGTTGGTTTCCTGATGTTGGGTAGCATCTTATGGGCTGGTTTCCCAATTATGGGCAACCCCTTTTCTATTTTCTTGATTCATACCCCCTTTTCAGGTCCCGTTTTCTAAGTTTTGGATGGTTTCAATCTACATTTGGCCTATGGAAGACTCCCATGTGAAGTGTTGTTTTGACTTAATCAAAAAGAGTAAACAAGTAGTTATATGTAAATCGCTTTAGTTTTGATTTAATGTTAAAAGTTAAATTTTTTGATCTAAAAACTGGACATGTATTCAGTTGGTGTATGTATCCAGTACGTGCAAAAATTTTCATCAATGCACATAGAAAAACTAGTTCCAGTTAATTGCATTCTAGAACGTATATATTCAGTACGTGAATCATTTTTCATCAATGCACATAGTAAAACTACTTGAAAAATTAATTTCATTCTAGAAAATATATATATATCCAATACATGTAAACTTTTTCATCAATTCACATGTATAGAAAAACTACTTTCAGTTGATACTAGAGCACGTGCATGTACCAAAACAATTTGTACATGTTCAAACACTTGCACAAATAACATAAGCAGCTCAATTTTTAGTTGAATACTGGAAGTTCTAAAACATATTTAATCCAAAGGGAATAAATTGTTGGGCAGTTCAATCAAAAAAATTCCGATGGAATTCCACCTTCAATAATCCGTTCATGATCGGATTTTGACATTTTCCATTTCTTAATTTTCGTTTTTTTCTTTGATTGAACCTCTATCAACTTTATGCGTGCTGCACACACCAAGTGAATATATTGACAACTTATAAAATCAGGTTCATATTCTTCAAAGTAAACAAAATCCCCACTTTGATTAGTTTGTCTGAAAAAATAAACTTTCAGTATAATAGATCCTCTTTCATATTGAAATCCGTGATCATTATAGTTTTCTAATAATTTCATTTTTCATTCAGTGCAACGCATCAAATAATACTTCACATTTTCGTCATTGTCAATAGGTGCAATTACAAAAAAAACATCTCCTGCACAATAAAACAAACTTAAAAAAATTATACATATTTAAATTTATTTCTAGATCTTTAAATCATTAGAAATAAATTCAAATGTTACCTTCTCTAACAAGATCATAAACTCGATCACCATCAGATGATATTGTAGTTTCCTCTGATTGAATTTCTTCAAACATTGCAATAGACATTTTTCCCTTTGTATTTAGCTCTGTATGTTTCCAATCGATTACATACATATTATTTTCACAAACATCATTGGATTCTGTGTTGTCTATGAAAACATGACAAAAACAAGAATATTTTCCTTTATCCAATGCAAACACATTTCTGCATGAATTTGTTTTAATTGAATGCAATTTTTGAGTTTGTTTTATTGTTTCAACATCATTTACAATTGATCTATCTACTTCTTTGATCCCAATATGCTATAAAAACCTTTATATGGAAAATTCAAAGAAGAATTTAAATATGATATCAAAATACAATCAAAGATAATCATTGCAGAATAAAATTAGATTTCCAATAAAATTAAATTGAATGTACCTTCGCACTTCCGTTGATGGTTTCGTCTCATCACTTAGAGCAGCGATGCACCATTGAACAACTTCTTTCATGTCCACAAGTCAGCTTGCATAGGGGTTCATTTGATATCTTCGAAGTGCTCGTTTTATGCATGCCCCCGCACCATCATGTTATCCTTTTCCATGGCCAGTCTCAAAGAAATTCCAACAATGATCTGGAGTTGTGAGAACAAAGTATTTCTCATACAGAGATTGGTTGTAGGGGCATTTACCAGATATTTCACCTTTCAAAGAAAGGATGAATCCGGAGGCCACCTGGCCCTCTTACAGACTCTACCTAAAGAAATAAAATGTAATCACTGATATCCGATCAATGAAAGTATTTGTTTATGCAAAGTATTCATTAATCCAACTTTAATGTGTGAATAGGCAGTATTATGTATTCTGCAAATGAAGTATAGTTGTTTGAAGATGAACTAATAAGTTTTGTTCTCTGTTTAAACCTGCTTAGGAAAATTTTACTTATAAAAATTTATTGTTTAAAGGAGCAGAATATAAAATAATGCAGCAAAAATATACAGTATGATAGAAAATAATTGTTTAAGCAGTTCACCCCTCTTTTGGGCTACCTCTGCTGGGTCCAAAAACATCTAATTAGGCTTTTCCCTTTTTGATTAAATGCTCAAAATGTGAATACAACTATATATAAGCCTCAAAGGGAAAAATAAGCTACAAATTAAGATTCATAAGGCGGAAATCAATATAAAATGACTAATCAATCACCTCCATTGGAGGAGGATAGTCCAAAACAACTCTTCTTTCCTTAGGCCCTAGTGGCTCCACGAACAAAAACGTTGGTAAATTCTCTGATAGAGCACCCTGATGGCTCTACAAACACTCCCAACAGCTCCAGAATGATCCAATACCCCAAAAACAAAAAAAAAATTGTATCAAAAGGCCTTTCCTACCAAAGTTATGGCTCTTTTACTCCAACTACTAGTTTGGCCTAGAATCACTCCAGCTAAGTCTGGTGGAACTCCAGATAATCTGCCACAACAGGGAACAACCCTAAAATTGGGGGTCTGACGAATAAACCGCTAAAATGGAGGGGCTAAGGGATAAGCCCATGCATCCGCACCGAACGGACTTTATAAAAAAACTTAAGTTTATTGTGGCATTACATAAAGTTTGCAACCATATATTAAATCTCCTCCACTCCTGGCGCTGGTCCACGGGACCACGACCCTGCCACCTGCGCGCCAAATGAACATTCAAATGTTTAAAAACATATTCACGCAAATGGTTTAACAAATAAACTATTGTAGCCCATTGGTCGAGCCTATTCGTTGTGTCTGCCCTAACCCGGGGTCGAACCACACTGCGACCAAATTTTTACTCCACTCCAAGTAGGCACCATGTGCCTTTTAACTTTGCATGTTCCAAATTTTTGAACCATACGTTGGGTTTAACATGTTAATATGAAACCTTTGATATGTTATACCATACCATATTACACCTTTAAACTTTAACATGTGGTTTTTTAAACATTACATAACGTGCCCATAACCTTTGAACGATTAATATATATATATGGGGTTTTTATTTAGTTTTTTAATAAGGTTTAATTAATTTTTTTTTTTAATAATTAATTAAAATATATAATTAATAATATAATATATGATTTAATAAAAAACCATATAAAATATTAAAACTATATAATTTAATTAATTTATTAAACCTTAATAAAAAATAAAATTATCCCAACACATAATATTAAAAAAATTTCTTTCAAAATTGAAAGTTATTGGGCGATTTCAAAATGCAATATCTCCTCCATACGGCAATGGATTTGAGTGCCATTTGTGGCTACAGTATCATTTTGGCGAGCTCTTTCCAGTCGATCTATTTTAGACCAATTCTGAGCAACTTCATTTTCGAGCATTTTTCTACAAGGGACTTTGATCTCCTGATCACACCTCCCAAATGGGAAGCTTTTGGACCCTCAAAATATTTCTGATTACTAAAGCTGATGATTTGGAGACTGATTCTCCACTCTTCTACCCTTGAATAACTAAAATATATCCGATTTCATCAAATGAAGCTTTTGAGAAAATGATAATCTGTCTCTGGAATCAACTGATCGTCCATTGCTAAGATTGACGGAGTCATGATGCAAATGATTAAAATTTGCATAACAACAATTGTAATCTGCAGAAAAAAAAACTTTCTCTACATTGATCAAACTTTCCAAAAGACTTAAAATGACTTTCACCTTGCAAACTGTTCCCATGGTGAATTCTACCATTCTGAAACCAACTTTTTCCCATGCTAAATTTTGTGTCCTTCTTTCTTGCACTGCTTTTCTTTGAAACTTCATTCACTCCATTAGATGACCCAAAAGGTAATTTACGCAACATAACATCAGCGTCTTTCAAAGACAAACTGTTATCAAACTGAGACAAATCATTAGCTACATCATAAAAAGACGAATGCTCAAAATCTGGTCGTTTCAACATTAACAAAGTTAGACTTTGACTTGCATTAACTAGTCTTTTCAATTGACTTGCATGGAGTAAAGAAGATTCCAGCTTCTTCTTGTGAGCTCTCACAATGTACTCTTTACCATCTTTGAACAAGTGATACTTTTTTTCATGGTGATGAAAGATGGCCTTCCTGTCAAATAAGTAAGGACTTCCCAAAACAATACCTGAGATATCAAGTGGCACCACATCGAGTTCAACTGTGTCAATAAAGTGTGCAGTTATTGCAAAGCGCAATATGCACTTTCTTGAAACTTGCAAATTGGCATCCTTTCATATCCATCCAAGTGGATAAGGCTTTGGATATGGAATGGTCTCAAGTTTAAGCTGCTTGACCAAGTCTTCGGATATAAGATTTGCTTGTGACCCACTATCAAATAGTGTGTCAATTTTGGTAGGTTTTGAAATTACCCTCACATGGAAAAGCTCTATCCTCCTCTTTTCTTCATGAGTATTTTTGTGACAATTCAAAAAGCTAGAACTCGGAATTGTGTCCTGCACCACTTCTTTCCCCTTAATGTTCTTTAAAACCATGGCTATGCTTTTTGTCTCATCTCCTGAGTCTGACCCTAAGTCTTTATCAATTGTTGCTACAATTTTCTCCTTTTCTTTGGTATTGTTTTTGTTCTTGAATTTTTCTGGTTTCATTTCAGGATGAAGCTTCCAGGAATGATCTTCATCATGACTTCTCTTTGAAAAGTTCTTGCAAAAGAACTTTCCTTTGTCTTTTCTTGAATTTGCAACTCTCTTCTTTCCTTTGTTTTTGAAATTACTGTCCTCATCAAAAGTATTCTTTCCTCTAGCTTCTAAATGTGTAGCCTAGACACAGACTTCATATAAGATGGTAGGATTGAACAATAGAATAGTATGTCGTAGATAATTGTGAAAACCTCCTATGTATTTCAACAAGGTGTCTTGACTTTGTAAGTCTACTCCAATTAGAAGTGCTCTCCTTCTAAACTCTTGGGTATAATCTTGCACATTTTGACCCTTAAGTTGCCTAAAATTTTGCCAATTCATGATTGCTTTCTGAATATGAGCAAGAGGATAAAATTGTTTCTTAATAGCTGTAATAAAATCATTCCAAGTTAGAGTTATCTTACCATGCTTTTTAATTTCCTCCTTGGTTTTAGCTTCCCACCAAACCAAAGCTTCTCCATCCATTCTCAAAGAGGCTAATTGGATTTTAGTTTCATCGTCATGCAAATTCTAAATTCTTAGATAGACTTCCAGCTTTCTAATTCAGTTATCCAATTTTTCTGCATTCACATCACCATTAAACATCGGCAACTCAAACTTTACATGAAGCTTTAACAAAGGATTTTTAAGAGATGTTTTTGTTTTGTGTGACTGATTAACAGAAGTTGAAGAGGATGATGTGGAGGAAGAGGATGACGATGGAGATGAAGGATCACCATTTCCTCCATTCCCTTTCTTAGACTCATCTTTGTCTTTCTTCCCTCCTAAAGAACCTCCTTCTTCTCTTTGGTTTCTAGACCCTTCTCCAGCAATCCTATCATTTCTCTCCTGGTGTAGGATCCTAACCATCTCAGTCAAGTCCAAGAAAGATTTTCTAAAGACACTTTCTTCTTCCTTGGGGTCCATTTCCTCATGTACTTCTCCTTCTCTGGAAGACATTTTTGTGGTTGATTCTAAGGCTAATGAGGATGAAATGGAAGGTGGATGTAATGGAACTCTAGCCCTCCTTGGCTGAGGATTAACTTGTTCTCTAACCAATTGACCTTCCCCTCTTTGCAATTTCAACCTAGTAAGCATCAAATTTTGCTGAATAATACAATTTACTTGCACAAATTTCACAAAATCTTAAGCAAAACCTTGAGCTCTGATACCAACCTGATCTGGAATTATGAGAAAAAAGTATTTCTCATACAGAGATTGGTTGTAGGGGCATTTACTGGATATTTCACCTTTCAAAGAAAGGATGAATCCGGAGGCTACCTGGCCCTCTTATAGACTCCGCCTAAAGAAATAAAATGTAATCACTGAGATCCGATCAATGAAAGTATTTTTTTATGCAAATTATTCATTAATCCAACTTTAATGTGTAAATAGGCAAGATTATGTATTCTGCAAATGAAGTATAGTGGTTTGAAGATAAACTAATAAGTTTTGTTCTCTGTTTAAACCTACTTGGGAAAAGTTTACTTATAAAAATTTACTTTTTAAAGGAGCAGAATCTAAAATAATGCAGCAAAAATATACAGTATGACAAAAAATAATTGTTTAAGCAGTTCACGCCTCTCTTTGGCTACCTCTGATGGGTCCAAAAGCCTCTAATTAGGCTTTTCCCTTTTTGATTAAATGCTCAAAATGTGAATACAAATGTATAGAAGCCTCAAACAGAAAAATAAGCTGCAAATTAAGATTCATAAGGAAGAAATCAATATAAAATGACTAATCAATCACCTCCATTGGAGGACGATAGTCCAAAACAACTCTTCTTTCCTTAGGCCCTGGTGGATCCATGACCAAAAACGCTGGTAAATTCTCTGATATAGCACCCTGATGGCTCTGCAAACACCTCCGATAGCTCCAAAATGATCCAATACCTCAAAAACAAAAAAAAATTCGTATCAAAAGGCCTTTCCTAGGCAAAGTTATGGCTCTTTTACTCCAACTGCCAGTTTGGCCTAGAATCACTGCAGCTAAGTCTGGTGGAACTCCAGATAATCCACCACAATAGGGAACGGCCCTAAACTTGGGGGTCCGCCGAATAGACCACCAAAATGGAGGGGCTAAGGGATAAGCCCATGCGTCCGCACTGAACGGACTTCATAAAAAAAACTTAAGTTTATTGCGGCATTACTTAAGGTTTGCAACCATATATTAAATCTCCTCCGCTCCTGGTGCTAGTCCACGAGACCATGACCCCGCCACCTGCGCACCAAAGAAAAATTCAAAAGTTTAAAAACATATTCACGCCAATGGTTTAACAAATCAACCGTTGTAGCCCATTGGTCGGGCCTATTCGTTGTGTCCGCCCTGACCCGGGGTCGAACCACACCGCGACCAAATTTTTACTCTGCTCCAAGTAGGCACCACGTGCCTTTTAACTTTGCACATTCCAAATTTTTTAACCATACGTTGGGTTTAACATGTTAATATGAAACCTTTGATATGTTATGCCATACCATTTTACAGCTTTAAACTTTAAAATCTGGGTTTTTAAACATTACATAACGTGCCCATAACCTTTGAACGATTAATATATATATATGGGGTTTTTATTTAGTTTTTTAATAAGGTTTAATTAATTTTTTTTTAATAATTAATTAAAATATATAATTAATAATATAATATATGATTTAATAAAAAACCATATAAAATATTAAAACTATATAATTTAATTAATTTATTAAACCTTAATAAAAAATAAAATTATCCCAACACATAATATTAAAAAAATTTCTTTCAAAATTGAAAGTTATTGGGCGATTTCAAAATGCAATATATCCTCCATACGGCAACGGATTTTAGTGCCGTTCTTGGCTATAGGATATTTTTGGCAAGCTCTTTCCAGTCGATCTGTTTCAGACCAATTCTGAGCAACTTAATTTTTGAGCATTTTTCTACAAGGGACTTTGATCTCTTGATCAAACAATGTTTAATGCATGTTTTCTTATGAAGACAACACAACCAAAAGAATGATCGTGTAGATTTGAATTGACCTACATATCCATCTGACCATATACAATGTTCATTGAATGTTATTCCATGATTTTTCAAGGAATCATAAATTTTTCCAAAACAATGTTGTACAAAATATGTATCATGTGTACGATCATCACTAATCTAAAAGTGATATTCTTTAATGATCCGTCGATTTTCACTCGTGCTTTCTATATGATCGACGTTTTCTTCAGCATACCTATATAGAATATGGATGAGCATGGAGGCTTGGTCAGAATGATAGTATTCACTCTGAATTTCTTTTTGTGGAACAAATGTGTAGTTTTTTGCAAAATTAATCACTGACAAAATGGTCCCTGGTGGAAAAAATTCATGAGATTTTTTGAATTGCAAATCTTTCCATCGAGCTCTATGGGAATGCTTGGTGTATTTGTAAATTTTTGCCTCAAAATTTCTCAAAAATTCTATCACAAAAATTTCGTCTTCTCGTAATTCAATTATTTTAACACTATTTGCACCTTAAATTGATGTATGGATATATTCATATCTCTTCCATTTCACTTTCATGTTGGAAAATCATTGATCATCTATATCAGTATGATATTTGTTTTTAAATTTTGCCAAATTTCCACAATCATCGCATTTTTTACAACCAACACATTTATTTTTATAAAATAGTTCATCGCTTTCTTTTTCGCATGGAATTTCAGATATGAAATCATGGATATTGGAAGGAGGAGGTGAATCGTTCCATAATGTTCTACCAAAATCAAGGAATGTGTCATAATATAACTCAAATTCCACATTATAACGGCAACAACAAGTGTTGCGTACAGTGATAGGTTTTACATACCATGGTTTTTGTTGAACAAAAGCACTGATTGAAACATGAATTTCACGATTCTCTTCTTTGAACTTGTTGAATAACTCTATCTGAGTGGTTTCCAAGAAATATTTTTCATGTTATTCGTACTGATTTCATGCTATTCTTCTCCGCATCTCATGCTTTGTAGTTGGCGAAGCACGCGAATTGTTCTTCCAATATTCATATATTATTTTTTTAACATTTTATCCAACTCACTTGAAAAAGTGTCACTTCAAGA
This sequence comes from Pinus albicaulis, assembly GCA_034641835.2. Taxonomy (NCBI): domain Eukaryota; kingdom Viridiplantae; phylum Streptophyta; class Pinopsida; order Pinales; family Pinaceae; genus Pinus; species Pinus albicaulis. The sequence continues at coordinate 1,322,404,302 of CM076584.1, read as the reverse complement.
TATGCCTCCAACAAAAAAAAAAAAGTCACTTTAAAAAATACTTCCAGAAAATTTATTTTTTAAATTAAGCCCAAATCCATACTTTTGAAAAAAACAAAGCACAAAAAATATCAAAAAAAATGCATTACATACCTCCAAGAAATGTCCTTTGAATTTACGTCCAAAAAAATTCCTTAAACCCAAAACAATTCTTTGCAAAATCAGACTGCCTCCAAGACATGTCCTCCAAGAAAAGTCTTTAAACCCAAAAAATGTATCACATACCTCCAAGAAATTTCCTTTGAATATATGTCCAAGAAAAGTCCTTAAACCCAAAACAATTCTTTGCAACATCAGACCGCCTGCAAGAAATGTCTTCTAAGAAACTTCCTTAAACACAAAAAAATTCTTTTCAGAATCAGTCCGCCTCCAAGAAATGTCCTTAAACCCAAATTTCCAAGAATATTATTTAAACCCAAACCAAGACATTTGTAAAATCAGATCAAATGTGCGAAATGTGCAAAAATTATGAATGATTTCGCGGAAATTTATATTGTCGTGAAATGTATTTTTGGAGGGGCTCCGCGAAATTTTCTAGCCAACAGAAAATAAGGCACAAGTTCGGCCAAAATATTAAGGTGTGAGACTTAAAGGCCCATTTGCCCAAAAAATATTTTGGCCGATTTTTTTTTCAAAGTTCGGCCGAACTAACACGTCACCAATTACGCAGATCCAAGATCTGAATATGTTTCTGCAACTTTGGATTGATTAAAATCCATGAAAAATTCTGAATTAACTATCAGGACCAAGACAATCATTTTTGGAATTGAATCTACATTTAGGAAATATAACTTTTATGGAATTTCATAAATATTTACTAATTTTAATTAATTTTGCAATAAAATGGGTGCAAACAATTTCCGAGTGTCATTGTGATTCAGTGAAATCAAAATTCTGTATCTCCCAAATTACATTGTAAAAAAAATTGAAAAAATTATGGGGCATTGCATTGGTCCGTCGTCTCTAATGGGTAGCTTTTATATTTTTAGTTTATAACTTATATGTTAAGAAATTTCTTACGTCACGAAACATACTTGAAATATGTATTTTTTTCATATTGGACTTGTTCAAAAAATTCTAGTAATTATGATAGGCATCCATTGGCTTTGTAAATATGATGAAACCGAAGTAGACTCTATCTATATTGTTGTAACACATTTTTTTTTCTCAAATATGCAATTTTTCAAAGAATATAACATTGCGTATTACCATGACTTCTTATGAATCCTTCGATTGTTAAAAAACACACACTCAAAGAAATGCTAAGTTGACATATCAAATATGCATAAAAAAATTTCAAATAATAAGTAATAGAAAGCTAAAAAAATTCTAACAACTTTTATTTTTATCACAAAATGAAATTCTAAACAGAAAAACTGTTATAGTTTGTAGAAAGTAGAAGAACAAAAAAAAATTAAAGTTTTTTCTCAAAAAAGGGCTAAAAGTGTAACCCAACTTGACATTTTCACCCTATTCTCAAAAGAAAAAATATCCTAGGGTTACACTTTTTGCCCCTTTTTGAGAAAAACATATCAATTTTTTTTGTTCTTCAACTTTCTGCAAGCCAAAATAATTTTTCTGTTTAGAATTTCATTTTACGATAAAAACAGTTATAAGAAATTTTATTAGCTTTCTATTACTTATTTTTTGGAACTTTTTATACACATTTGACATGGCAACTTAACATTTCTTTGAGTGTGTGTTCTTTAAAAATCAAAGGATTCATAAAAAGTCATGTTCAAATGCGTTGGTGTATTCTTTGAAAACTTTGTGGTTTTGAGAAACAAAATGTGTAACAACAATATAGACAAAGTCTACTTCGGTTTCGTTATATTTACGAAAACAACTGATGTATATCATAATTACTAGATCTTTTTGAACTAATACAATATGAAAAACTTCATATTTTGAATATGTTTCGGCTCGCACAAAATTTCTGAACATATAAGTTATAAAATAAAAATATAAAAACTACCCATTACAGACAACAAACCAATGTAATGCACCCTAATTTTTTCAAAATTTTTACATTATATTTTGGAATATACAAAATATTGATTCCAGTGAATCATATTGTCCTTGAGAAATAGTTTGCACCCATTTTATTACAAAATTTGCTAAAATTAGTAAATTTTGATGAAATTCCATAAAACTTATATTTCCTGAAAGTAGATTGAATTGTACAAATGCTTGTCTTGGTTTCCACTGTTGATTCATAAAGTTTCATGGAGTTTAACTAGTCCAAAGTTCAAGAAATTTGTTCAGAGCTGAGATGCTGCGCAATTGCAGATGTGTTAGTTCGGCTGAACTTTTAAAAAAGTTTGGCTGAATTGTTTTTGGTCCCAACAGTGTCAATTCTAACGACACAAAATTTCGGATGCAGTTTTTACAAAATTTTGCCAAAATTTTAATCGACCTTATGTCAGACAGAATATTCGATGAAGCTCCTCCAAACAAACATTTCATGGCTATATAAATAGCCAAAAAAAAAATCATTATTTAAGCATAATTTCACACATTTCTTCATTTGCACTGATTTTTCAAAGGACTCTTTTTGGGCTTAATTTTCAAAGGACTGTTTTTGGCTTAATATAAAAAGGACATATTTTGGAGGTATGTGATACATTTCTTGGAGGAATGTGATATTTTTTTACAAGATTTTTGGACTTAATTTTCAAAGGACGGTTTTTTGGAGGTATTTTGTCTTTATAGATTTTTGGGCTTAATTTTCAAATGACATTTTTTGGACTTTCTTTGGACTTAATTTCCAAGTGACTGTTTTTCGACTTAATATTCAAAGGACATTATTTTTGGTATTTTTTGAAGTGATATTTTTTTAAAGGATTTTTGGGCTTATTTTTCAAAGAGAATTATTTGGAGGTATTTTGTTTTTAGAGACATTTTTTAAGATGTTTTTGGGCGTAATTTTGAAAGGACATTTTTAGGAGGTATTTTTTAAACTGAAATTTTTTAAGCAGTTGGGCTTAATTTTCAATGGACATTTTTTGGAGGTATTTTTTGAAGTGAAAATTTTTTAGAGTACGTGTGTTGGGTTGAAGTAAATATTTTATAATGATGTTTTGAAATGAGTTTTTTTCGAACTTTTTTAAATGAATTTTTTTTACAGGACTTGGAAGGAAATATTTTGAGCTTCATTTCATTTTTAGAAGGCATTTTTTTCTCGGATTTTTTTAAAGTAAGTGTTTTGGATCGAAGTAGGTCTTTTGTGAAATTTTTTTAAAATGAGTTTGCTTTTAAATTAAATCTTTTGTGATGTTTTTCTAAATTGATTTTTTGTCTAAATTTTTGAATGAAATTTTTTGAGCTTCATACTCGATTATTATACGAAATCGAAGGAATTGCAAGAGAAAATATAATCGAACAAGAGACCCTGAGGAACGTAAAGAAGAAGGGAGAGAATATCGCAAAAAAAAGAGAGAAGAATGCTCAAATATTGAAAATGGAAAATCAACCTTAACTAGAAGATGAAGCAGGTATGTAAATGTAAATATTATAAATTTGATATTTAAAATTTTTCTAGTGTAAATTGTGAAACTTAATTTTTCTTTGATGAAGTAATTTAAAATATATTTTGCAACATAATTAGAGAGAGATATTCCTCAAAACATCGATGATGAGATAAAAAAAATTGAAATAGAAAGTGAAAGAGATATTGAACCAATGATTGAAGATGGTGAAAATGTTGAAAGAAATTCAAGTGAAGAAATTGAATCACTAGGTATATATATATGTGTGTGTGTGTGTTGAACACATGTTTATTATTGAAATTATACATATTTATTAATTTAGTTATCTATTTAATATGTAAACTTATTATGTAATTTTAATTCTAATATGTACATATGTAATCAATGTCGATGATGAGATGTTAGAAAATGTTGACACTCAGACATATGGAGATAAAAATGATGACCATGTTATAATATATCATGTTTATCACATTATTGATTCATTCTTCAAAAATGAAACTGTGGTTGTTCAAGCCCAATTGTTGAAAAATATCTTAACATGAAGGAAATTAAAAAAACTACGACTTTATTGGGTATTCGAAGATCAACAAAATTAAAAAAATGATGGAAAATTTTATACAAAATATAAATAGTGCTCTAGAATCAATTATAAGATATAGAAATAAAAGTGTTTCAGATGCACGTAGATTAGTACATATGGAAGTGGTTTTGTCAAGTACAAAAGAGAATCAGTTGGTCAAATCTATGGCACGAAGCATTAGGAACCTCACGAAAAATGTTTCACAAACATCTGAAATTCCATTTGCAAATAGATGTAAATGATGAAATCGCTTGTTGGACAACTATTCGTAGGCAACCATACAAAGATATACTTGGAGAAAATTTTAAATAAAAAATATATGAATATTGGATGAAAAATTCACGTGTTTTACCAAAAGAAAGGGATGCGATGCAAAGAAGACTAGCATGAAATCAATACGAAGAACATCCAAAACATTTCTTGGACACCACTCAAATATATTTTTTCAACAAGTTGAAAGAAGAGAATCGTGAAATTGATGTCTCAATCAGTGTTTTTGTTCAACAAAAACAATGGTATGTAGAACCTATCACTGTACGCGACACTTTTTGTTGTTGTTATCATGTGTAATTTCAATGATATTATGATATATTGATTAATTTTGGTAAAATAGTTTGGAAATATTCACCTTCTCCTTCCACTATCCTTGATTTCATATCTCAAATTCTATGTGTAAGAGAAAGCCATGAATTATTTTACCAAAAGAATTTTTTTGGTTGTAAAAAATGTGATGATTGTGGAAATTTGACTAAATTTAAAAACAAATATCACACTGATATAAATGATCAATCATTGTCCAACATGAAAATGAAATGGAAGAGATATGAATATATCCATACATTGATTCAAGGTTCAAGTGCTGAAAGAATTTATTTAGAAGAAGAAGAAATTTTTATGATAGATTTTTTGAGAAAGTTTGATACAGAAATTTATAAATACACCAAGAATTTCAATAGAGTGCGATAGCAGGAATTGCAATTAAAAAAATGCTGTGAAGTTTTTCCACCAAGGACCATTTTTCAGTAGTTGGTTTTATAGAAAGCTACACATTTGTTCCACAAAAATAAATTCAGAGTGGATACTATTATTCTGACCAAGTCTCCATGATTGTCCATATTTTATATAAACATGTTGAACAAAATTTTTATCATATAGAAATCACCAGTGAAAATCGACATTTTATTAAAGAATATCACTTTTATATCAATGACGATCATACACATGATACATACTTTGTACAACACTATTGTGAAAATATTTATGAATCCTTGAAAAGTTGTGGAATAAAATTCAATGAAAATTGGATATGGTCAGATGGATGCACATGTTAATTCAAATCTTCATGATCATTCTTTTGGTTGTGTCATCTTCATATGAAAAACTGCATTAAACATTGTTGGAATTTCTTTTAGACTGGTCATGGAAAAGGAAAACATGAGGGCGCAGGGGCATGCATAAAACAAGCACTTCGAAGATACCAAATGGACCACTCTGCAAACTGACTTTTCTCAGTTAAACAAGTTGCTCATTGGTGCATCGCTGCACTAAGCCATGAGACTAACCGATCAAGGGAAGTATGAAGGTACATTCAATTTAATTTTTATTGGATAAATCTAATTTTGAATAGTATCTTTATCAAAATTATTATCATTGATGGTATTTTGATATCATTTTTATATTATTCTTTGAATTTTCCATATAGGTTTTTTTTTCATATTGGGGTCCAATATGTAGATAGATCGAGTGGAGATGACGTTGAAAAAATAAAAGGGACTCAAAAATTGCATTCAATTAGTACAAAGTTTTCCACAAATGTGTTTGCATTGGATAAAAGAAAATATTCTTGTTTTTTTCATGTTTGCATAGACAACACATAATCTAATGATGTTTGTGAAAATAAAATGTATGTAAAATATTGGAGACATACAGAACTAAATACAAAGGGGAAAATTTTTGTTGCAAGCTTTGAAGAAATGCAATCAGATGAGTCTAAAATATATTCTGATGGTGATCGAGTTTCTGATCTTGTTGGAGAAGGTAACATTTCAATTTCTTTCAAATGATAGAGATCTAGAAATAGATAATAAAGTCAAGTATACATGTGTTAATTTTAAAGTTATTTTTTCATGTTAATTATGATCTAAATTTAAATACAGAAGTTTGTTTTATTGTGTAGGAGATCTTTTTGTTGTAGTTGCACCTAATATGAATGATGAAAATGTGAAGCATTATTTGTTGCGCTGCACTAAATGAAAGATGAAATGATTATAAAACTACGATGATCACTGGTTTACATATGACAAAGGGTCTATTCTATCGAAATGTTATTTTTTCCAACAAACTAATCAGAGTGAGTATTTTGTTTACTTTCAAGACTATGAACCTGATGTCATAAGTTATCAATATAGTCACTTGGTGTGAGCAACACACATAAAGTTGATAGAATTTCAATCAAAGAAAAAAAAATTAAGAAATGAAAAATGTCAAAAGCCGATCATGAAAGGATCATTAAAGATGGCATTCAATTGGATTTTTTTTTATTGAACTGCTAGAACTCAATTAAAAATTGAGCTACCTTTTTATGTTATATGTACAAGTGTTTGCACATGTACATTGTTTTGGTACATGCACACAAGTAATTTATACACGTGTACACATACACATGTCTAGATTATCTGGTCTAAACGATTTCATACATTCTCTGGTGCAATTTTTCATAATGTAATTGTTGCAAAATGTACATATTCATGTATCTAGCATGGTTCATATAATGCAAATTTGATGTTGCGATTTTGTTTTAGACACGTGTCTATTAAAAGTAAATTATAATATTCATTCTTGAATGAAAAATGTGTGGTACGTGTTTTGTAATTTCAAGTTTACTATAACTGAAAGTAGATTTTCTATGTACATTAATGAAAAATGTTGTGTACTGGATATATATGTTTTAATGCAATTTTAAAATTTTATGATTGTTTGACACATCTAAGAACACCTAGAATTTTATGATTTTTTTTAGATATATACATCGATATGTATTGTACTTCAATCATTTTAACATATATTCAAACATGTACTTCAATCATTTTTATGTACATATATTCATGTGAATTTTTTTTTGTTTGAAACCTGGGCTAAACTATATTAAAAGCATGAAAAATTGTACGGAGGCAATAAGAAGAGATGGCAAGCAGTGCTTAGCCTATCCATGTATTGGTAGTGTTAAAAATAAACCAAGTTTGGGGCTGACTCAAAGGAGTAAACTAGCCCCCTAATATTGTCATCCAGTCTTGTAATACAAAATATTTAGTGGCCCATATAAAAAAAGAAGAACGGAAGTATATTTTGAAGTGACAATCATGGAGTTCATTCATCTTCATCTGTCTCCTGGTTCTCTTCCTCTATCATGCACCCATATTATCTAGTAATGGCTTCCTCTTCAGTTTTGGGATTTCGAGGAGGCTTCAGAGGGTTCACATGGACAATGGGAGTGATTGGGTACTCTACATCGTAATCTCTGGCCCAGACACCATCCAAGTCCACAACCAAAACACCTATCTCCTCCATTGTGGGCTCATAACCTGGAAGCGGGTTCATTTTCCAAGTTAAATGCTACACAGATTGCAGAATAGTGGATTTCCTACCTCTTCTACCCTTGGGATTCTCGGAGGCAAAACAGTATCCCCATGAATGCTATAAAATGCTTGAGGAGCCAACACCTCATGGCTATCTGATGCAAAGCCCTCGGCAGATTCTAATCGTTGGTCATTGCAACGGTGACACCAATTTGAAAATGCACCTCTCTAACTACCTCTGATGGGTTTCTGATGTTGGTGTGGAGCCATGCTATGGATTTTGACATGTACATTTTATGATTGTTTTTATATTTTAAAACATCGATATGTATTGTACTTAAATATCACCTAAATAATAGATGTACATCCTAAAATTATATAACATTCACAGACATGTTCAAATGCATAACATACATACCAATGTATGTATGTCTTAAATGTAATTTGAAATTTCCATCTAGATTCATTTTATATTTAACAAATAAAATGAAAACTTGAGTTTTAAGAACAAAACATTATATCACAACATGTGAGAACATACCAAATGTAGTTCAACTATCCAAAATATACACATTTATGTGTAAATTGTAATTTGAAATTTCCACCTAGATTTATTTTATATTTAACAAATATAATGCCAACTTCAGTTTATATTTAACAAATATAGTGTCAACTTGAGTTTTAAAAACAAAAAAATTATATCACAACATGTGATCACATGCCAAATGTCGTTCAACTATCCAAAATATACACATGTATACATGGTTTGTAATTCGAAATTTCCATCTAGAGAGATTCATTTTATATTTTTAACAAGTTTATAAAATGACAAATTTTTAAAAACAAAACATTATATCACAATCACATGTCAAATGTAGTCCAACCTTCAAAATAAATATACACATTGTGAAAATGTAATTTGAAATTTCCATCTAGAGATTCATTTTATATTTAACAAATAAAATGACAACTTGAATTTTAAAAACAGAACATCATATCGTAAAACAAAACATTATATCACAACATGTGATTACATGCCAAATGTAGTTCAACTATGCAAAATATGCACATGCATGTACATGGTTTGTAATTTGAAATTTCCATCTAGAGAGATTCATTTTATATTTAACATTTATAAAATGACAAATTTTTAAAAACAAAACATTATATCACAATCACATGCCAAATGTAGGTCAACCATCTAAATATACACATTGTGAAAATGTAATTTTAAATTTCCATCTAGAGATTCATTTTATATTTAACAAATAAAATGACAACTTGAGTTTTAAAAACAAAACATTATATCACATGCCAAATGTAGTTGAACTATCCAATTTAAAAACAAAACATTATATCACAAGATGAGATCACATGCCAAATGTAGTTGAACTATCCAAAATATACACGTGTTTTTTTAATTTGAAATTTCCATCTAGATTTGAATTTTATATTTAACAAATAAAATGACAACTTTAGTTTTAAAAACAAAACATTATATCACATGTGATCACATGCCAAATGTAGTTCGACTATCCAAAATATACACATGTACATGTGTTTTGTAATTTGAAATCTCCATTCAGATTCATTTTATATTTAAAAAATAAAATGGCAACTTGAATTTTAAAAACAAAACATTATATATCACAACATGTGATCACATGCCAAATGTAACTATCCAAAATTTAAAATCATTCTTGATAAAATTAAATGTAGTTTAAAACTATATCCAAACCTTAAAATATGTCCAAAATTTGTATCTCACATGAAAAATAAAAGTAAATGTATATATCTAGTTCAATGTATAGTGTTACAAGTATCAAGTTATATAGAAAATTAAATATGACTGCATATATAAGACTATATACAAAAAAATTAAATTTAAGACTAGATCTATCAAATATAATGTTGCACACATGTGCATCATCCATCAAATATAGATGGATCTAGTGTCTCTGCCAGCAAAGTCCTGATCCTCGTGCTATCCTGTGAAGAATAGGGAACCTGTACACAATGTGTACAAACATTAAAATTTAAAAAAAATGAAAAAAATCACGCAATACCTCATGTGGTTCCTACTCCATTGTGTTTTTGCCTCGTCCATTAAAACATCACCCATAGAAACATCTTCCACGATGCTTCGTACAATATACATATAAATTATATATATATATATATATATATATATATATATATATATATATATATATATATGTATGTATGTATGTATATATATATATATATATTAAAAATTTTCAAATAAAAATGTATATATAAAATAATTTTCAATAATATTAAAAAAAAACTTATACAACTTGTTCAAATGGTGTGGATGTTCCTATCTCCATCATACACTCCATCTCTAGAGTCCGTGGAGAAGGAAAATCATCTCCAAGAACCTAAAATTCAAAAAATTTAAAAATATAAAATAACTCAAGATCTAGATCTCAATTTATAATAAAACTTTTGAACTTCAATTTATAACTTATAACTTAAACATATTTAAGTGAAAACTTGAATACTTGTGATGGTGGATTGGGCACATCTCCTAAGGGTGGCTCCAAAAGAAAATCTCCAGAAACCTAAAATTCAAAAAATTTAAAACTGTAAAATAACTCAAGATCTAGATCTAATTTTTTAATGGAAGTTTTGAGCTGCAATATATAACTTAAAAACATATTTAAGTGAAAAAAATTTCATACTTGTGATGATGGATTTGACACATCTCCCAAGGAAGAAGAAGATACCTCCATCCCAAAAACATTAGACGAAATTTGAATCTGTTAACATTTAATTATATACATGTACATGTGTGCACAACTATTTATTTTTAAAATTTGTCATCATGTTTTGATCCTTTTCACTTTTAAAACACTAAAATTTTCCAACATATCATCTTGATGGTGAGAACCATCTTGATTATGTGAACTAGAGGCTTTGACCATGATATTAACATCTTCATTCATCAATAGTGAGAACTAGAAATGGTGTTAACATATATCACACATTTTTGTTAGATTAATGTATACAAATAAATTTATATCTATATATATATATATATATATATATATATATATATATATATATATATTACAAATTGTACATGTGTTAAAATAATCAGCCTAAGCATTAACACATACTGATCCCATGCCCTCTTTCTCATGAATAATTAGGTCCTGCTAACCATTGCGACAATTATTTGCATATGTTCTAAGACCTTCAACACTCGTGTTGTATATCTCTTCATCTGTATGATACACAAAATTACCACGTGCATTATCTCATGCTCTTTGTCAATTCACACAAACATCAACTCCATGCAGTCCACTCTGAACATTCTCAATGATGGAATCCCTTGCTTCTCAACTAATTTGAGAAGTGACATCCATATTTGACCGCAAAGTTTTGACACGAAGAGGTCGACTAACCAATGATGGCTCAAGCCAAGGCAACTCAGTATCATGCTTAGCACCCCTATGGTCACATAATCGACCTTTCCCAAGACCAAAAAATTCAGAGGGAAGGTCATTATAATTGCGCTTCACTCTAAAAAATAATTCTGCATAAAATAATTTTTTAAAATAATGCATAACCTCGTCATTCCATGGAAGTCTTAAATAGGCTGAAAGGTGCCTATCATACAAATGGACAGTTATATGTGGGTGCTTGAAATATTGCACCTTTAGCATCTTTCTTTTCAGACTTTCTTTGAAATTAAAAATAGAGTTGGCCTTCTCTGTTGTAACTCTTTGTTTGATAACCTCCCATGTATCAAGACACATCACTGTTTCCTTTATTTTTATCATCACTTCAACAAAAGTATTAGTTTTTGGCCCTGTTATCACCCTAGTAATTCTTAGGTCATGGTATTTTGGTTTATAGTTAAGAAAACCAGGGTTAACCAAGAACCTCTTTTAGAATTCAGGATCTAGCCTTCCTGAGTTCTGGAGAGGGATCTCTCCTTAAGATTTAGCTTTGTTTTGAAATGGATTTTAGGCTAGCTATGAGTGGAAAATATGGTTGTATTTTCTAAGTGTTGGTGGGAATAAAGGACTACAATAGAAACCATAGAAATATCTACCTAACCATTGGGAAATGGAGTCAAATTTATAGCAAACAAGACTAGAAAAATAAGGTCAAAAGAACAAATATATTAAGGGAAAGAGAGATGATCTTCAAAGGGTTTTAAAAGGATATTTTGATGAAGTGGTATGATCTAGACTAAGGTCAGTTAAGAATCCTTAGATCACAGAAAATGAAGAGGAAAATTGAGGTCAAACAAGGCTAAAGAGAAATTAAGAATTCTAATGTCTGGAAATCAGCAGAAAACATAAACATGAAAACTAGTAATAACAGAGAGATTTTTAAAATGATTCTATAATATATTTATAGTTATTCATTTAAGATGGAAAATAGCACAAAATTTATGAATGAAACTTAAAGAAATAAATAATGAAAACTGGAAGATACGATACTCATCTGATCAGCACGAGGATCATTAGTTATGATGTCTATTTGATTCAGTTTCCAGCCTGCTGCTTAAAATTAACTCACATAAAATCCCAATGTTTTCAACAAAAAACTATATATTAGTCTTTATAATTTTTATTCCACCCTTAATACCTCAAAGAGTGAAGTATTTATACAAATTCTAAACTAGAATATCTTGAAAAAATAGCAAGATTGGTTCACAAATATCTCTAACTGTTTTACATAAATAGAACTTAAGTAAAGGACACTCAAGACTAATGCATCTATTTGGCACTATTTTTTATGGATAGGTGATGACTAAGAGGATAATTGGAATTTGATCCAACTCTTATTTGATGATGAGGCATCCAAGTCAGTAACTGCTTCCTTTCTTTGTGCATTCTGCTCCAACAATTCTGCAAACTTCGGGTCCCATGATATCTTTTTATTTCTCAATTTGTAATATATATGTAAAAATTGAAAGATTTTATTGTATATAAATATGATTTTGAGATAAACCTCTTTTAGTTTCCTAAAAGTATGCTCCAACTGTTCATAATAGGCTCTGCAAAACGATGTGTAAAACAGAGTTTTACAGAGTCTGAAAAATAGTATGTAAAGATATGCATGTATCTCTCATTCGGAAACGAATGTGCAAAAAGTGAGATAGGTTTTTTATATGGGTCGCTTTTGAACAAATGCCTCCTTCATTTTTATAAATTGTATTTCTGATTAGCCAAAATCTTCTCTGCAAAATGATGACTTAACATGAATTTTCTGGGAAAAGTTATCTCCAATATTGTTTAATATTTCCCAATATATAATGGATGTTACAAAACTGAGAGAATTTTTTGTAGATATACCTATTACTAACATAAACCTCCTTCATTTTTTCAAAATTCATCTTGGATTGGTCACAATAGTTTTTGCAAAACAATGGCTTAAACATTAATTTCTGCAAAAATGTTCCTTCTTGTTGTGTTTTCATCTCTTCACCCTTTTGTTCTTTTTACTATTTTTCTTTCACCTTAGATAAAATTCCTTGTTGGTGAAATTATTTTCATCTCTTTTTACCATTTATTGCCTCTATATTTAATTTTACTGTTTACTGTTGACTACTCTGTAACTTTGTTTTAACTTTCACTCTAATTTTTACCTTATACACTTTAACCACTCATACTCTTTGACTATTATGTTTCCAGTGTCACTGTGAATTATGATCTCACTTTTACCATTCACTGTGCAAATTTCATCATTATGATCTCTCTCTGACTTGATTTTATTCTTTCTTTGTATACAAACTGTTTGTTGAATGAAGCTTTTGATTTAAGATCTGAGAATTTGGGCAAACAATTTTGTCAACTAGTATTGAAACTGTTGGCCCAAATCCATATTTTGATAATAACCTGCAAAAATCAAACTATTTGTTAATGAAATCCAGGTCTGCAGGGAGGTGTTTGAAGGATTTTTGAAAGTTCTGTGGAATGGGATATTTCTTTGCAGGTTTTAACTCTGTTTTTTAGGCATTTTGGGTAGCTACTACAAGATTAGACTATTTGTATTCACTTTAACAAATATGAAACATATCAATGTAGGCTAAAGATGGCTTCTTTTGGGCATTTTTGCTCAATTAGTTTTTTTGAATGGGTTTGATTGAAAACAGGAAATATCAAGGTAATTCATAGGTTTTAGTTGTTAAGATCCTTGAATTTAATCTTTAAACTGTGAAAATTGATGAAATTGGCTTTAAAAAGGTTCACAGTTGAAAACAGTGCTTTCTGGGTTTATATCAGTCTTCAAACTGGTCGCATTTTCTTGGTGGAAGGTGCGGAGAGTATTCAGAGGTGAATTTTAGAGGGGAAATGGGTTTTAGGTTCGCAAAGGCTTAGCAATGGTGTTAGGAGTAGCTTTTTGAAGGACGAAGGCACAAATTATATCAAAACAATGCAAAACTAAGGTTAAGACCTTATGTTTATTTGATATGCAGGGTATTAATTATAGGTCAAGTTGACATGGCAGGAATGGTTTTTTAATTGAAAGCGAAACCAGTGGTGGTTATCACATTTCTCTGGGGTAGTAACCGATTTTTAAAATTTTCAATGCGATCCAATAATAATATGACATGTAGCAAGCGGTGGTTTCATAAAATAATTTTTATCACAAAATTATTTTTGAACATCGCTTGATCACTTAAGAAATGCGATATGGGATCCATGTCGTCGGATTCAGTTGGGTGAAGCGAACGGCTGAGATGCGTCAGGAAGCCGTGGGAAAACAATAAGGTAGGGTTGAGCTATCATTGTGAGCCGTTGATCTTAAAAGTTAAATATCTACGGTGTCAAATAAATGCGATAGGAAATGGTGGGGGTGGGGGCAATGAGTTATCAGGCTTAGTTTGGACCATCGGATTAAAGAGATCAAGATGATAGGAGGGTCGAAAATGAATGCAAAGATGATTCATTTTTTTTTAATGAAATTTATGTATAAAAGGGGTTTATACATAGAATGGGTGGGTTATTAAAGGTCTATCAAAACACGGTTTAGACTGTGATAAAATGATATGTATCGGGAAAATGGGATAATTTTAAAGCTTTAACCATGGGTAAAGCTTATGAGGGGAAAGGTGAATAAACTCTTTTTCTTTGTTGTTTTATATATACAATGTGTAAATAAATTGCGCATTTTTAATATCATTTATATTATATAGTTTTAGATTTATCAAAGGTCTTAAACTGTAGGGGAGAGGGAATATTTTATTATAGATAAGTTTCATGTCAAAGGGGTAATTTCGGGATGCTTTTCAACATGTGTTTAATATCTTTGACATAAAAAGTATATAATAAGAGGGTTTTGGGAATATTAAATAAGAGGGAGCTATATTAATAGGACTAAGATAATTGATAAGGAGTTAATAGAATATGTTAAATGTTAATATGAAAAGGGACAATGAATACTCAAAATTCATAAATAAAACTAAGGAAAATGAAAATTAAAGCAAAGCTTCATTATCATAACTTAATCACTTTTACTTAGGATATCATGTTTTTGAGGGTTTTATGTCTTGTAAACGGGAGGAAGTTAATCAAATCGGTATTTATGTAACACTTAAGTAAGAAAATTTTTCCCACTTATGAAGTTAAATGGTGATGAGTGCATGAATGGGTAAATAATGAAAATTTCTAGGATTAATATAGAAACTTAACATTTTCAACTAATCAATCATTGAGCCTTGGGTCTGGTCCCAACAAAAGTCAAAGAAATGCCTTGAGGCTCTTTGACTGATAGTATAGAATATCAAATTCCTATGGGGAGGGAGAATTAGTTATTTATAGCATGGTGAAATATATTTACAATGATGCTTCCCACCTTCTGCCACCTACCTAGTTATCTCTTCTAACATTTTTTCCTTCAATTTTAATCAGGTGCATTTGAACTAGCAACCTTACAATTTTTTATTATTTTTTTGAAAGAAGTAAACTACCTAATTCTACACTTATTCCATCCCAGAATCCAGATTAAACTGTTTGATTATTTTATTCTCTACCTAACTACTGAATTGTCATGATTAAACTGTATGACAATTCTTTATTGACTATCTACAAAACTTGAAATTGAAAGATGACAATTCAAGATTAAATTGTTCAACTCATCACATATTATGGAATTTATTGACACTCTACCATAATCATCTGAAAAAAGTAAAAGTAGTGGCATTTAGACTTGCACACTTTCATGCTTTATTCATATTTTCTCTTTTGGGGTATATTATTTTTTCTAAGTCCTTTGATCTTTCTTTTAGGACTTTTTACCCTCTTTTTTGATTTTTTATTTTTTACAAAATACGGGAAGACAACTTGCAGAAAGAAAAGCATGTACATATTTACAAGACTATCATCAGTTAATTCGAAATTATGAATCCTATATTTATAGGTTTCTAACATCGGCTTCACCCGGGGATGGCATTTCCTAGTTAAATGTCAAGAACTTTGAGATCAGTAGCCTTCATCTCTGATCTTTGATGGTCTTAGTAATTGTCTTCTGTCTTCTGCAAACTGAAATTTGATCTGAAACTAAAACAACACACAACAATTTTCAAACCAACTTATAGATCTTAAAAATCTTTAGGACCTCATCCTTGGCTTTAAGTCTTAATGAAAAAACTAGCTGAAAATTAAAAACTAAAAAAAAATGCTCAAAATTCTGAGCTTGTTAGCACTCATCTACCTACTCTAACCTACTAAAAATCTTATTGAATTAGGTAATACAAAAATGTCAATGAAGCTAATCAAGTAGCTGTAAAAATAAATGAATAACGTGATTGCTTGTGATCAAAATTGGAAGTATATTATGATCATGTGCCTTTATAATAAATGATATGATGTGTAAAGGCCACTTTTCATGTATTTTATCTTTATAGAGAAAACATGTTCGTAGATTTGAGCTAAAAATATTCTCCATATAATCTGATATAGGATCAATAAAAGCATGATGTATGTTATTTACTTCTAGGCCTTCAATGACTAATTGTTCAGTTGAATTATGAATATTAGACCATGAAACTATTTCTTCAACCTTGTGTTTGAAAGAATAATCATCTTCAATATGCAAGTCAAAAGGTATTACAATCTCTTCTTGCTTTGGAGAAGGAAGATTTTCAAAGAATTCTTTAGGATTTCAGAAATTGTATGACTGAATTTGAGAATGCAAAAGTTTAATTTCAGTTTCATAATTTTCAGAAATTATATCAAGAAGCCATTTTTTAACTTGAGTAGAACATTTTCTTGATTTAAAAATAAGAAAAAGAACGTTATAAATTCCTCATCAAATTGAAAATCTAATATCTCATCCTTCAAACTAGCTAGTGTTTGTTCTATGAAATTATCTTGAATTGGGAGAACATAATTATCATCAGACTGATCATGTTTAGAAAAATCTTCAGAAGAAGGAATTTCATCAATTATAAACATTGGATCAGCAAATTTCTCTTCCAACAATCCTAACATTTCTTGATTAGATTGGTTGCATTCTATTTGAAAGTCATTATTTTGCTCAATAGGAGTGCTATCAAGCAATGGGCCTTTTTGGGAAGGTAGAATAACATGACCATCAAATTGTTCTTCTGTATCTTCATGGATAAAAACTTTAGTACATTCATCAACATTAAAATAAGTAGAAACAATTTCTTGTTTATGTAAATATTTTGAGGATGGTTGCATGTTTAGAAGAAAATTGATTTCTTCTTCAGTGGGGGTGGGTGGGGGGCGGAATCTCTGAATTCTTAGATTTGAATAACAATTATTTTTTCCCTTATGTAAAAATTGATCTTGAGGTTGAATATTTTCTTTAAATTCATTCAAAACATTAAATGAAACATCATTTGTTTATATAGAGGGGCTTTGGGGATCTTGATTCATCTCCTGATCTATTTCATCTTTGTTTAAATCCTCTTGATTATTATGAAATTTATATTGAGAATGGAAGTTCTGGACTTCTTCTAATAAATCTTCAGGATGCCAATTTTCAAAATCATCATCAATATTTTTAAGTTAATGTAAAAGATCTTCAGCTTGATAACAACAATTTTCAGCTAAGGACAAAGATGGAAAATACTTTTTGTAATGCTCATAAAATACCTTATGAAAATCTTTTAGAGAGAAAAAACTTGTAGGTTTGATAGCTTCATACCATTCCCATGCTTTTCCTTCTAAGGTTGCCATGAATATTTTCATGAGGCAATCCTTCTGCCAATCACCCTTCAATCTTGATGAGTGTATATGAAATTTAATGAGATGTAGTAAAGGATCATCAATGTTCTCATCTTGAAGCATGGGTAGATTGTTACTCCAATTTACCTTTGGGAGCTTGTGCAGAAATCCAGTTATGTGATCTCTGCTCATGGGAGCATATCTTCGTTTTATTCTTGGATCATATTGAAAATTAGCCATAACGAAAGGCCATTGTATATGTACAACCAAGTTAGATCCTTATATAAAATACAATACGTATTGAAAAAATTTCTTAACGAGAAAGAACACAATGTCTTGGATTAATATCCAAGTTGAAATCTCAATCTTTTGATATTGTTCTTCAGGTTCATTCCTCCAGTGGAGTCCTGATTGTGAAATTGTTGTGGAGTCACCAGATGGATGATTTTAACCTTTGTGTGTCTAGTCACTGTCCAACATCATAGATCAGATCTGAACCTGTAAAATATTTGTGAAGAAAAGGTTAGTTTCTCTAGTAGAGTTGTCATTATATTACCCACAACCTTTAAACTTAATCTTAAAGTAGAAGAGATATGTTTTAAAAATATTCCTATAAGATTAAACTTAAAACTGGAGAGTGGTTAGTTCCTCAGTATGGTCGCAAGTATTTTATCACCCTAGTAATTCTTATGTCGTGGGATTTTGGTTTATAGTTAAAGAAAACCAGGGGTAGCCAAGAACCTCTTTTACAATTTAGGTTCTAGCCTTCCTGAGTTCCGGAGAGGGATCTCTCCTTAAGATTTAGGTTTGTTTTGTAATGGACTTTAGGATAGCTATGAGTGGAAAATTTGGTTGGATTTTCTAAATTTTGGTGGGAATAAAGGACTACAAGAGAAACCATAGGAATATCTACCTAATCATTGGGCAATGGAGTCAAACTTATAGCAAACAAGACTAGGAAACTAAGGTCAAAAGAAGAAATATACTAAGGGAAATATAGATGACGTTCAGAGGGTTTTAAAAGGATATTTTGATGAAGTGGTATGATCTATACTAAGGGCAGTTAGGAATCCTTAGATCAAAGAAAAGGAAGAGGGAAATTGAGGTCAAACAAGACTAAAGAGAAATTAAGAATTCTAAAGTCTGGAAATCAGTGGAAAACATAAACATGAAAAATAGTAATAACAGAGAGATTTTTACACTGATTCTGTAATATATTTCTTATTTATTCATTTAAGATGGAGAATAACACAAAATGTATGAATGAATCCTAAAGAAATAAACAATGAAAACTGGAAGATACAACACTCATCTGATCAGCACGAGGATCATTAGTTATGATGTCTATTTAATTCAGTTTCCATCCTGCTGCTTCAACTTAACTCACATAAAATCCCAATGTTTTAGAAAAAAAAGTCTATAGTAGTCTTGATAATTTTTATTCCACCCTCAATACTTCAAAGAGTGAAGTATTTATACAAATTATAAACTAGAATATCTTGAAAAAATATCAAGATTGGTTCACAAATATCTCTAAGTGTTCTACATATATAGAAATTAAGTAAAGGACACTCAAGACTAATGCATCTATTTGGTACTATTTTTTATGGATATGTGATGACTAAGAGGAGAATTCGAATTTGATCCAACTCTTAGTTGATGATGAGGCATCCAAGTCAGTAACTGCTTCCTTTCTTTGTGAACTCTGCTCCAAAAATTCTGCAAACTTGGGGTCCAATGCTATCTTTTTATTTCTCAATGCATAATAGATATGTAAAATGTGAAAGAGGTTATTGTAGATAAATATGTTGGGAGATAAACCTCTTTCAGTTTCCTAAAATTATGCTCCAGCTATCCATAATAGGCTCTGTAAAAATATGTGTAAATCAGAGTTTTACAGAGTCTAAAAAATAGGCTGTAAAGATGTGCATGTATCTCTCATTTTGAAATGACTGTGAAAAAATTGAGATAATTTTTTGTAGATGGGTCTCTTAGGAACCAAAAAATTCCTTCATTTTTGTAGGATTTATTTCTAATTGGCGACAATATTCTCTGCAAAATGATGACTTAACAATAATTTTCTACAAAAAGGGCTCTCCAATATTTTTTAATATTTCCCAATCTATAATAGGTGTTTCTGGGTTTATACCAGTCTAAAAAATGGTCGAATTTTCTTGGTAGAAGGCGTAAAGAGTATTCGAAGGTGAATTTCAGAGGGGAAATGGATTTTAGGTTTGCAAAGGCTTAGCAATGGTGTCTGGAGTAGCTTTCTGAAGGATGAAGGCGAAAATGATATGGAAACAATGCAGAGCTAAGGTTAAAACCATAGGTTTAACTGATATGTAGGGTATTAATTACAGGTCAAGTTGACATGGTGGGAATGGCTTTTGTATTGAAAGTGAAACCAATGGTGGTTATCGCACTGCTCTGGGGCAATAACCAGTTTTTAACTTTTGCAATGTGATCCAATAATAATATGACACGTAGCAAGCGGTGGTTTCACAAAAAAAAAATTGTCGCAAATTTTTTTGTGAACATCGCTTGATCACTTAAGACATGCGATATGGGATCTGCGTCATCGGATTTGGTTGGGTGAAGCGAACGACCGAGATGCATCGAGAAGCTGCGGGGAAACAATAAGGTGGGGTTAGGCTATCATTGTGAGCCACTGATCTTAGAAGGTAAATATCTACGATGTCAAATAAATGTGATGGGAAATGGTGGGGTTGGGGGCAATGAGTTATCGGTTTTAGTTTGGACCGTCTGATTAAAGAGATCTAAATAATCAGAGGGTCGGGAATGAATGCGAAGATGATTTGTTTTTTTTTTAATGAAATTTATGTATAAAAGGGGTTTATACGTAGATTAGGCAGGTTACTAAAGGTCTATCAAACCAGGGTTTAGACTGTGATAAAATGATATGTATAAGGAAAATGGGATAAGTTTAAAGCTTTAACCATGGGTAAAGCTTATGAGGGGAAAGGCGAATAAACTCTTTTTCTTCGTTGTTTTATATACACCATGTGTAATTAAATTGCACATTTCAATATCATTTATATTATATAGTTTTATATTTATCAAAGGTCTAAAACTATAGGGGAGAGGGCATATTTTATTATGTATAAGTTTCATGTCAAAGGGGTAATTTCAGGATGTTTTTCAACATGTGTTTAATATCTTTGACATAAAAAGTATATAATAAGAGGGTTTTGGGAATATTAAATAGAAGAGAGCTATATTAATAGGACTAGGATAATTGATAGGGAGTTAATAAAATATGTTAAGTGTTAATATGAAAAGGGACAATTAATACTCAAAATTCATAAATAAAACTAAGGAAAGTGAAAATTAAAGCGAAGCTTCATTATCATAACTTAATCACCTTTACTTAGGATATCATGTTTTTGAGGGTTTTATGTCTTGTAAAATGGAGGAAGTTAATCAAATGGGTATTTATGTAACATTTAAGTAAGAAAATATTTCACACTTATGAAGTTTAATGGTGATGAGTGCATGAAGGGGTAAATAATGAAATTTTCTGGGATTAATATAGAAACTTAACATTTTCAACTAATCAGTCATTGAGCCTTGGGTCGGGTCCCAGCAGAATTCAAGGAAATATCTTGAGCCTCTTTGATTGATAGTCTAGAATATCAAATTGCTATGGGGAGGGAGAATTAGTTATTTATAGCCTATTGAAATATATTTAGAATGATGTTTCCCACCTTCTTCTACCTACCTAGTTATCTCTTCTAACATTTTTTCCTTCAATTTTAATCAGGTGCATTTGAACGAGCAACCTTACAACCTTTTATTCTTTTTTGAAAGCAGTAAACTATCTAATTCTACACTTATTGCATCCAAGAATCCAAATTAAACTGTTGGATTCTTTTATTCTCTACCTAGCTACTAAATTTTCATGATTAAACTGTAGGATAATTCTTTATTCACTATCTACAACATTTGAAATTGAAAGATGACAAGTCAGGATTAAATTGTTGAAGTCATCATAGATTATGACATTTATTGACACTCTGCCATAATCATCTGCCAAAAGTAAAATTAGCGGCATTTAGACTTGCACACTTTCATGCTTTATTCATCTTTTTTCTTTTGGGGTATAATATTTTTTCAAAGTCCTTTGATCTTGCTTTTAGGAATTTTTACCCTTTTTTTTATTTTTTATTTTTTATTTTTTATTTTATACAAAATATGGGAATAAAACTTGCAGAAAGCAAAGTATGTACATATTTACAAGACTATCATCAGTTAAGTCAAAATTATGAATCCTATATTTATAGGTTTCTAGCAGGCCCAAGCCTTAGGTACACATCTACTAGTTCACCTAAAGAGTGAGTAACTATTTCTAAGCTTTCTGGACTCTCAGCAGGGAGTTTCAAAGACACAAGATCTCTCTTCAATTTTGAATGAAGATGTTGACACCTTTGTAACATGCATTGCTTCATGTTTCATTCCCAAGGTATATCGGAAATGTCAGACAGATAAGTCATGGTTGGTGTACAATCTTCTTCTTGAATAATGCATTCTGTCCTATGTCTTTTTGGAGCAACATTTTCACCCTTTGAATCAATATATAAAATTTTGTATAAATAAAATACATGTAAGAAAATTTGTACAAATTGAATGAAAATAATAGTCAGATTAATGGCCACCTCAATATGGTTGACCAGCATCATGCCCACCCTGAGACTGTTGAGAACCAGAGTGACCATCGATTGGTTGAGAACCAACATGACCATCCATTGATTGGCCTCTGGGGGAATTCATATCACCAACCTCGTGAAATTTTCCACCACCTGTTGATGGGCCTCAAGGGGAATGTGTACGACCACCAACCTCACGTGACAAGAGGGAAGCTTGATAAAAAAATATGAATTTATAATCAATTCAAAAATACATTCATACATATAAATACATGTACACATGATTGATTAAATTGTGTGAACCATACCACAATTGCATGAACCATGGCCATGCTCCATTCATGGAGTAGACACCCTTGTCCTCCTTAATCCTACAAAATAAAAGATAAAACTTATTAAAAACTAAATTAACTCACAAAATTGATAAAAACAAATCAATTCCATATGTATACATGTATGTAAATGGGGATATATATATATATATATATATATATATATATTCAATAAAAAATTTAATTCGACATGTATACAGACATGCACACACATGTATGTATGGATATAAGATTATATAAATACCATGAACATCCCTCGATCCATGATCGCCCTCTGTCATAGAGACATGGGATTCTATTGATCTTCACATCTCATCCTACATGATATATATGGATATATCTATAATGGATATTTAAAATTATTCTTAAATTACTATTTAAAATAAAATAAAATAAATTCCAAAAAATAATGTAATTTAGTACAAAAATAATGTAAAACACAACTTTCAAAGCACTAATTGATGTGTGAAACTCAATTTCAAAAAAAAATTGCTGAAGTCCTCACATTTTTTTTTTTTTTTAAATGTGAAGTTCACCAAGTTGCGCTTTACATGGTGGGAGGACACTTAGTATATAATTGAAAAAAATACATGGTCATTAAAAACGACGCATTTATAAGTAAGAAAAACACACATATCAAAGATATGTTAAAATGTCCATCAATAAATTCTGAAGGAGAGCGTCTCAACACTAATTCATCTTTGAGAGATGAATATTGAATTGGCCTTGGCGCACACAATAGATCACCAGACATCTTATTAACATTTCCACAATGTCTTATACTAAAAAAATGAAATTGGCTAACAATATTGTTTGCTTTTCCATGCAGTTGTTTTAGCCTCTCCTTCTTAACTTGTTACACACCTTTCATCTCATTCCACACAAGTCATAATTGGTGAAAACTACAATTCTATGTCATCTATACTCCCTAGTTGTTCCCAAGACTTCTATCGATGCAATATGCCTCATTGTTTTTTTTTCTTCCTAGTATACTCATTTTCCTTTCGAGGACCTTGTTAGTCGTAATATTTCAAAGCACATATGTAATAATTTCTTTCCCTAGATTGGAATAGCAACACACATCTATGCATAATGTTCATTTTTCAACCATATTAGTGGGTTTTTTATCCCTGAAAAAAAACAAATTAAATAAAATATATTAAATTAACATTTATTGCAAATGCAAGGGAGAAATGACATGTGCATGGTTTTGCTTAAAGTTTATGGGAGAAATGACATAGAAATGACATGCATTAAATTTTTCCTTAAATTTTATGGGAAAAATGACAGATGTATGGAAGAAATGACACATGTACATGGTTTTCCTTAAATTTTTCCTTATATTTAATGGGAGAAATGAGATAGAAATGACAGGTACATGGTTCCAAAATCACTAGCAAATGTTGTGAATTTTATGGGAGAAATGGCATGTACAAAAATGGATATTACAATGAAGAAAATTTATTTAGATCTACTGCAAAGATTGACTGTAGGGGCATTTACTAGATATCTCACCTTTGAGAAAGGATGAGATCCAGACGCTACCTGGCCCTTTACAAACTCTACCTTTAGAAATTGTAAAATTTAACACTCAATAGAGTGACTCAAATCCTATGGAAGTTGAACCACTTTAGGTTCCTACTAAGGTTTTTATGCCTTAAATTTTTCCTTGAGTTTATGGGAGAAAGCCTTCAGTCTGTGGGAGAAATGACATGTGAATAGTATGCCTTAAAGTTTTCCTTAATGTTTATGGGAGAAATCACCTCTACAAATGACATGCCTTAAAGTTTTCCTTTCCTGGAGTTTAAGGGAGAAATTCCATGTACATGGTTTTCCTTAAAGTTTGTCTTATAGTTTATGGGAGAAATGACATAAAAATGAAAGAGAAATGACCTATAAATGACATGCTTTATATTTTCCTTAAATTTTATGGGAAAAATGACACATGTATGGGAAAAATCACACATGTACATGGTTTGCCTTAAATTATATGGGAGAAATGTCATAGAAATGACATGTACATGGCTCCAAAAACACTAGAAAATGCTATAAATGACATGTACATGGTTATACTTCAAGTTTTCCTTAATTTTATGGGAGAAATGGGAGAAATGGCATGTATGTACATGGTTTGAGTTAAAGTTTGACTTAAATTTTATGGGAGAAATGATAGAGAAATGGCATGTACATGGTTGCAAAAACACTATCAAATGCGTTAAATTTTTTCGGAGAAATGGCATGTAAAGATATGGATATTACAATGAATAAATTCTATTCAGATATGTTCCAGAGATTGACTGCAGGGGAATTTACTAGAGATGTCACCTTTGAGATAGGGTGAGATCTAGAGGCTACCTGGCCCTTTACAGACTCTGCCTTTAGAACTTGTATAAGTTAACACTTAACAGAGTGACTCAAATCCTATGGAAGTTCAGACACTTTAGGTTCTCACCAAGGTTTTTAGGCCTTAAATTTTCCCTTCAGTTTATGAGAGAAATCATTTAGTTTGTGGGAGAAATGACATGGGGATGGTTTGCCTTAAATTTTTCCTTAATGTTTATGGGAGAAATCACATCTACAAATCGCATGCCTTAAAGTTTTCTTCACCTAGAATTTAAGGGAGAAATGGCATGTACATGGTTTTCCTTATATTTTATGGGAGAAATGACATAGAAATGATAGAGAAATGTCATAGAAATGACATGCCTTAAAGTTTGCCTTAAAGTTTATCCGAGAAATGACATATGTATGGGAGAAATGATACATGTACATGGTTTTCCTTAAAATTTATGGTAGAAATGACATAGAAATGACATTACATGGTTCCAAAAACATTATTAAATGTTACATGTACATGGTTATCCCTAAAGTTTTCCTTGAGTTTATGGGAGTAATTAGAGAAATGACATCTATGTACATGGTTTACCTTAAAAATTTTCTTAAATTTTATGGGAAAAATGACATAGAAATGACATGTACATGGTTCTAAAAACACTAGAAAATGCCTTAAAGTTAATAGGAGAAATGCCATGTACAAAAATGGATATTAAAATGAAGACCTTCTATTTAGATTTGTTACAGAGATTGAATGTAGGGGCATTCAATGCATATGTCACCTTTGAGAAAGGATAAGATCCAGAGGCTACCTCGAACTTTACAGACTCTACCTTTAGAACATGTCGAAATTAGCACTCAAAAGAGTGACTCAAATACTATGGAAGTTAAGCCACTTTAGGTTTTCACCAAGGTTTTTAGGACTTAAATTTTGCCTTGATTTTATGGGAGAAAGCCTTGAGTTTGTGGCAGTAATGACATGTGCATTTTTTTCCTTAAAGTTTGTCTTAAAGTTTATGGGAGAAATTACATCTATAAATGACATGCCTTCAAGTTTTAATTCCGTAGAGTTTAAGGGAGAAATAAAATGTACATGGTTTCCCTTAAAGTTTTCCTTATATTTTATGGGAGAAATGACACAGAAATGACATGTACATGGTTCCAAAAACACTGCAAAATTATATAAATGACATGTATATGGTTATCGTTAATGTTTTCCTTCAATTTATGGGAGAAATGGGAGAAATGACATGTATATAGATGGTTTCCCTTAAAGTTTTCCTTAAATTTTATGGGAAAAATAACATATAAATGACATGCACATGGTTCCAAAAACAATAGAAAATTCCTTAAAGTTTATCAGAGAAATGACATGTACAGAAATGGATATTATAATGAAGAACTTCTATTTAGATCTGATCCAAAGATTGACTGTAGGGGAATTTAGTAGATATTTCACCTTTAGAAAAGATGATATCCAGAGGCTACTTGGCCCTTTACAGACTCTGCCTTTAGAACTTGTAGAAGTTAACACTTAACAGAGTGACTCAAATCATATGGAAGTTTAGCCACTTTAGGTTCTCACCAAGCTTTTTAGGCCTTAATGTTTGCCTTGATTTTATGGGAGAAAGCCTTTATTTTTTGGGAGAAATGACATATTCATGGATTGCCTTAAAATTTCCCTTATAGTTTATGGGAGAAATCACATCTAGAAATGACATGCCTTAAAGTTTTCACCTAGATTTCAAGGGAGAAATGGCATGTACATGGTTTTCCTTAAAGTTTGCCTTATATTTTATGGGAGAAATGACACAGAAATGACAGAGAAATGACATAGAAATGATACGCCTTAAAGTTTACCTTCAATTTTATGTGACAAATGACACATGTATGGGATAAATTACACATGTACATGGTTTTCCTTAAATTTTATGGGAGAAATGACATAGAAATTACATTACATTGTTCCAAAAACACTAGCAAATGCTACATGTACATGGTTATCCTTAAAGTTTGCCTTGATTTTATGGGAGTAATGGGAGAAATGAAATGTATGTACATGGTTTGCCTTAAATTTTTCCTTAAATATTTTGGGAAAAATGACATAGAAATGACATGTACATGGTTCCAAAAACACTAGGAAATGCCTTAAAGTTAATTCGAGAAATGACATGTACAAAAGTGGATATTACAATGAAGACCTTCTATTTAGATTTGTTCCAGAGATTGATTGTAGGGGCATTAACTGGATATGTAACCTTTGAGAAAGGATGAGATCCAGAGGCTGCCTTGACCTTTACAGACTCTATCTTTAGAACATGTCGAATTTAGCACTCAACAGAGTGACTCAAATACTATGGAAGTTCAGCCACTTTAGGTTCTCACAAAGGTTTTTAGGCCTTAAATTTTTCCTTGAGTTTATGGGATAAAACCTTGAGTTTGTAGGAGAAATGACATGTGCATGGTTTTCCTTAAAGTTTTTCTTAAAGTTTATGGGAGAAATCATATCTAGATATCAGATGCCTTATAATTTTACTTGCGTAGAGTTTAAGGGAGAAATGACATGTACATGGTTTCCCTTAAAGTTTTCCTTATAGTTTCTGGGAGAAATGACATAGAAATGACATTGAAATGACATGCCTTAAATTTTGCCTTAAATTTTATGGGAGAAATGGAACATTTACTTGGTTTGCCTTAAATTTTACGGGAGAAATGAAATAGAAATGACATGTACATGGTTCCAAAAACACTATAAAATGATATAAATGACATTTAAATTGTTATCCTTAAAGTTTTCCTTCAGTTTATGTGAGAAATGGGAGAAATGACATGTATGTACATGGTTTGCCTTAAATTTTTCCTTAAATTTTATGGGATAAATAACATAGAAATGACATGTACATGGTTCCAAAAATAATAGAAAATTATTTAAAGTTTATCAGATAAATGGCATGTACAGAAATGGATATTACAATGAAGAACTTCTATTTAGAATTGTTCCAGAGATTGACTGTAAGGGCATTTATGGGATATGTCACCTTTGAGAAAGGATGAGATCCAGAGGCTACCTCGCCCTTTACAGACTCTACCTTTAGAAATTGTAGAATTTGACAGTAAAGAGAGTGACTCAAATCCTATTGAATTTCAACCACTTTAGTTTCTCACCAAGGTTTTCAGGCCTTAATGTTTTCCTTGAGTCTATGGGACAAAGGCTTGCGTTTGTGGGAGAAATGACATGTCCATGGTTTTCCTTAAAGTTTATGGGAGATACCTCATCTACAAATGAAATTCCTTAAAGTATACCTTGCCTAGATTTTAAGGGATAAATGACATGTACATGGTTTTCCTTAAAATTTATGGGAGAAATGACATAGAAATGACAGAGAAGTGACATAGAAATGACATGCCTTAAATTTTGACTTAAATTTTATAGCAGAAATGAGACATGTATGGGCGAAATGACACATGTACATGATTTTCCTGAAATTTTATGGCAGAAATGACATAGATGACATGTATATGGTGCCAAAAACACTAGAAAATGCCTTAAAGTAAAGTTTGGCTTAGTATTTATGGGAGAAATCACATGTACATGGTTCCAAAAACACTAGAAAATGCCCTGAACCATGTGCATGGAGTTTTTGTGTGAATATGTACATTACCAAATTAAAAATTAGGTAATCAATATTCTATATCTCAATAAATATTAGATCAACATTAATCTCAATGCATTTCCAAGTCTGATATAAAGAAAAAGGTGTGAGAAAATTTTACATAATCTAGGTACTCAATTAAATTTTCAAAATGTTAAATCTATTTCTAAAACAATATTTCACTATATTAACCAAAAATAAAATAATTACATTATACCAGCTCAATCAAGCTTAATTATGGAAATCCTGAAGAAGCCCATGCTACAAAAACACAATTAACTGAAGACAAAGTACATTTAGTGGATTTTTAGAGCATAACTGATGCGACGTGTAATGTAAGAACACTAGTAAAAAAGCTTATTGGAAAAAAGGCTAATGCTGGTACCTTGATGGAGACAATAATCCTACTTTGCATTAATCTTTCCAGTTGACACAGTTTACACACTACATTTTCACCAACAATATTTTTATTGTTGTGTTTTCATCTAGGACAGAGCATTATTGAGCAGATATTGCTTTTCATTTTACTGTTGTGGTTTTCTAAGGAGATAGGTGGTCTAAATATGCAGGAAGTCTCACTATTTAGAGAGATTATATTTTTTTATGAAAAATTTGGGTGAAGGAAACATTATTACAGTGGAATGATGTAGATCTGCATCAATTGACTGCAGGATTGAGAGACACACCCTGTAGAGTGATGCCACCCTTAAGACTAAATAGATATTTTTTCAACCTCTTTCTCGACCTCATTAAGATGACACATATATAAATCTCATGATGTCAAGAATAATACTTGTTGACTCCTATATATTTGATATGACATGAGGAATAATACTTCTATCTATAATATAGATAATCTAGGGAAAACAAAGCATGTCGAGTTCATATTACAGGACCAATATTATCAATAAATAAATGAAAATGGTATCTATGCTGCAATTATTAGGAAATTACACAGATCTAATATAGATAAGATATGATGAACAAAGCATGTTGAGTTCATATGATAGGAATAGTATTATTAATAAATAAATGAAACTGTTATCTAAGATGCAATGATTATGAAATTACAAAGATCTTAAGTGCAATGAATCAACAATATCAATGCTTCTTGCTTACTATCCCTAATATTGGTTATAGCTTCTATGACTTATTTACTTGCCTCCATGTAGCTCCTAGCCATCCAACAAACTCCAATCCATGTTTTAGGTCTCATGAGCATATTAAAGCAAGTAAGAAATTAAGGAAGTCTGTCCATGAAGCAAAGGAGATTTTTTTGTTTTACATTTTCCTGTTGTGATTTGATGAGGAGATAATAGGCCTAAATATGCAGAAAGACTCACTCTTTAGAGAAATTATATTTTCTTTTTAATGTAAAAATTGGGTTAAGACAACAATATTACAGTGGACTGATGTATATCTACATCATATACTGAATAGATATTTTTTCCAAGTATATAACAAAGGAATCTAGTGGCTTATTTTATATCACCATTCATCTGACTACTCCTAAAAAATATACATTTTGGAGACCTCAAGGTTATTGGAACAATGCCTAATGCTTGTACCTTGATGGACACAATAATCCTACTTAGCATTAATCTTGCCAGTTGACACAGTTTACATGCAACGTTTTCACCAACAATAGTTTTATCAATACGTTTTCATTTAGGACATAGTAGTATTGACCATATATTTTTTTCCAATTTAGTGTTGTGGTTTGATGAGGAGATAGGTAATCTATGTATGGTGGAAGGCTCACTTTTTAGAGAGATTATATTTTTTCTATTCAAACATTGGGAAGACAATAGTATTACAATGGATTGATGTAGATCTACATCACATTGGCTGGAGGATTGAGAGACACACCTTGTAGAGTGATGCCACTCTCAAGGATGAATAGATATTTTTTCCAACTTTGTATTGACCTAATTAATATGGCAAATTTCTAAAGATCATGATAGAAGGAATAATAATTTGTCCATCCTATAGAACTAATGTGACTTCAGGAATAATAATTCTATCTATAATATAGATAATTTAGGGAAAACAAATAATGCTGATTTCATATGACAGGACCATTATTATCAATAAAAAAATGAAACTGGTATCCAAGCTGCAATGATTAGGAAATTAGACAGATCTAATATAGTTAAGCTATGGAAAACAAAGCATGTTTAGTACATATGAGAGGACCAGTATTATCAATAAATAAATGAAATTGTTATCTAAGCTGCAATGATTAGGAAATTACACAGATATTAAGTGTAATGAATAAGCAACACCAATGCTTATTGTTTACTGTCCATGATATTGGTTACAACTTCTATGACTTATTTACTTTCCTCCAGGAAGCTCCTAAATAGCCAAAAAACTCCAATCAAAGGTCTCAAGAGCATATTAAAGAAAGTGAGCAATTAATGAAGTTTTTCCATGAAGTAAAGTATATTTTTTTTGTTTTCCAATTTACTGTTGTGGTTTGATGAGGAGATAAGAGGTATAAATACGCAAGAAGACTCACTTTTTAGAGAAATTATATATTTTTTATGTAAAAATTGGGTGAAGACAACAGTATTACAAGGGAATAATATAGATCTACATCACATAGATATTTTTTCCAATTATATAATAAAGAAATGTAGTGGCTTATTTTACATCACCATTCATTCGACTACTCCTAAAGAATCAATGTTTTGGAGACCTCAAGGTTTGCACACCAATGCAAGGGTCTCATAACAATGTGATTTCTCATGAGTTATTGTAGAAAGGCTTACATAAAATCGCACAAATGCAACTCCATAGAGATAAACGCAGGGTATAAAATAGAGTAGTCTAAATGATCTACGTTCGAATCACATGATAAAATTCACAAATTACTTTTCAATCCTATATTATGGCATATACTATAAATTTTATACATTCGAATCACATGAGAAAATTCACAAATTAGTTTTCAATCCTATATTTTGGTATGTATTGCGAAGAAAATATCTTCACTTTAGCACATCTCTAGAAGGGAACATGACCATTTCAAAAAAATCAATTGAAAATTTCATTATCCCACTCTCAATTTAAAAACAGAAATTTTAAGGGAGGACGGAAGATTATCGATACATGATGCATCATGTATGGTGCGTAACATGACATAAAAAAATGTTAATTATTCATGAAATGAAACAGAGGTCTATGAATGAAACGTTTTTTTTTCTACCTGTAAATTCGAGAAACTGAGACACTGAGGCCACAACGAGACAACGAGACGAACCACAGATTACGGAGGAAGCATATTATAAATAACCTGTGAAAACCAAAAATAAAGATTAAAAACTAGAAAAAAAATAAACAAAAATAATAAACCATAAACAAAACAATTCTCACCTTCGGTTGCTCCCCTCCTCGCCCTTGCAATAGTGAACATAAACATAGCACCATTGTAATAGCAAACATAAACAGAGCGAGACAGAGTGATACAACAATGACAACAAAAAACATAGCGAGATAGACCGAATCATTAAAAAACCAAAACTTGTTCTGGTCCACGGGCCCGCATATTTATAAAAAATAGTTCAGCAGAATTATTTTCCAAAGTTTGACCGAACTAATAGTTCGGTCGGACTATTAGTCTGATCAAAAAAAATTTTCCACTTTTCCAACCTTCGGCCAAAAATCTGTTTACCCACGCCGTCAATACATCGTCAATGTAAACGACACAACTAGTTCGTCTGAATTATTTTCGAAACTTCTGCCGAACTTTATAATAGTTTGGAAAAACGTTTATAAAATTTCGGCCAATCTATTGGGAAAATGAAAATTTTGACCGCGTTTCTCGTGGAAGTGTAACCCACCTTCGCATTTTTACCCAAAAACTTAAAAAACATAATTTAAAACTAGAGAAAACTATCCTTTAGTATTCATCCCAACATAATACTGACTTTAGAATTCATAATCTGAAGTTGGGAGGGAAGAGAATTCAAAGCCATAGTGTCCTCTCGAGTTGCCATCACCGGAAGAGATGGAACTTCACTTTGATTTTCAATAAAATTTGTATTCAATTCCTTTTCCACCTCTCTAATACATCCTTAAATCAAGGAGATCAATTTATCCATATTTAGACGTAGAGTATCAAAATCCATTTGTAGCCTTTCTACATTCATCTATAACAAGTTGGTTTTTTATGCAAGAGAAAAAGTTGGTCTTGAAATTCAACCTTTCCCATATTCCTAGTTTGGATATCAAGGTCAGAATGCACTCCATTGAAACCATCAAATACTCCAATTGTTGATTAAAATCCTCCTTCTTAGGATTTACCGAGCACTCCATTTTGTTTATCACTCCATAATCTACCCTCACTACTAAAATTTTGAACAGACAATCTCTAATTTTGGCTAAAGCCAAAGTGCAATAGTAGCCCTTATATATTTCTGAGTCTGACTTATCTAGCTTGTTACCTTTCAATGTTTCAATGAAATAGCAATCAACCTCACACATTATCTATCACAAAAGCACAACCGTATAATTAATGTCTCTCGATTTGAAATCCTGTTTCATTAAAACTATGATCATCCAACATGTTGTTTTAACTTCAACGATTGAAATACTAAATATTTTCCTCCATTCATATTTAATAACAAGAAAATGAACCTTAAACCTATCCCCTATTACGTCTAATATCCTATGGGGTGTGCACTTTTACTCTTGATCTCAACACCTTGCCATGGAGTGGAGCCACTAAATCCATAGGGTGAGAGAATGAATGGATTACAAACCCAATTGGATACTAGTAGGATGATGTCAAATTTCCAACTACTTGTAGCAACTACAACCACCCTCCAAAATTTTTCCATTGCTTAGATTTTGGTCCCTAATTTCCCTTAACAGGAGCTTACCTCGCACTATTATCAGGGTTCATGCTTTAACCATTGTTTATATTTTAGTTTTTCTTATGTTTACTTTCTTTTCCACTTTGAAATTTTTCTAAGTCTCAAGTTGACCTCCTGTCTAAGTATTACATAGAAGTTCTGGGTTTGCCTTTCGAAAATGTGCAATTCATAAATCTAGTCTTGTCCTTGCTGATCAGAATTATGCATTCATTACTATAAGCCCATCCTTAAGCTCAAATTGCACAGTAATGACAGGAAGCCTAGTACTAACCTTTGAAATTGCGTAATCACTAACTGGCCTCAAAAACTGCGTAGAGCACTGAGCTGGGAGATGATTGTTCCCCAGAACTTCACAATCCTTCCTAGTGAGGTGCATAGTAATTTTTCTAGGAAAAAGTAGAAAAGAAAAAAAAATTAAAAAAAAACATCCCTAAAATCTAGGGATCTATGTTTAGTAACTCGAAGGTGGCACACTTTCTATTTTTGGAAACTATCGCCAAGTGTCTCTCTTCCCTTGATTTGTGCCATGCATGTCATAAACCTTAATTTCTCATGTCTATTTAATAGACTCCCCTATAGCTCATTCTCACATTCCATCTTGGAGCTCTAGCATTCCTAAGGAGATCAAGGAACCTTCGGTGCCATAGTCATTTCTTTTCGAAGTGATTTTTGCATTTAATTCTTTTAGTTGCTTTTTTGTCGCTTTTTTCTATTTCTCTTTCATGAGTGTTGTTTTTATTTCTTCCCTACATGAATATTTTTGTTTTAGCATGATTTAGACTATAAAATTATCGTTTTAAGTTTTCATTTTCCTTTCACAAGGGTCACATTGGTTCCGGAATTTTTGCACCGATGGTCTTCATTGCGACAAATCTCCTCGCTGATCTCGTTCACTTCTTGTTCTTTTAGTTTTTGCACTTTTTTTTACTTGTTCCATAAACATTTAGTCAAATATGCACTCATTCCTTCACCATCTCTCATATATGCTCATTGTCACACTTCCCTTGGGCATATTCGTCTTTCCCTTGGCCATAACATAGTTTTCCCAATTGGGCATTGCACCATATGGAAGCTAAAGCTTCAAGCCTCACCTCTGGAATTGTGTAATTCATAGTATTAGTTAGATTCACTACGCATTGAAGAGTGCTAGGACTTAGCCTACAACTTTGGCCACTAAGACTACAGAATGTGCAGTCTCTCCTGACTCACTTCTGAGGTTGAACTTCCTATTGCATAGTCTCAAGCCACATGCCTTGAAATTGAATTCTAGGACTGCATACTGCATATTTTCCCCATCCTTCATAGCCTCTTCCCACAGGAAATTAATTAATCCTTCCTTTCATTTTCCCAGTGTGCTGCATGAACATGTCCTGAAAGTTGTTTTTCTTATAGTTGACATTTTCTTGCCATCAATGTCTTTTCTATGCCACAGGTACAATAGTTGTTGATCATCTCTGCAACAGTGACTTTCACAATGGAATCAAATAGAGCTACCTCAAAGGAGACCATTGAAAAAGGTACTAGGGAGGAATTTGATCAAGTTTCAGTTAACGTGCCATTTTACTCGTACACTCAATTGTTCATAAAGAAGGGATCTAAATTGTTATGGAAATAGGATTTTTAGGGAAACTTATAGGACCTCCAGGTGTATCTCATTATAATGCAGTCACAAATTTACAAGGTTTCATTCACGTATCAAACCTTCCCATGTGTGGATGTAATCAGTTTACATATCTCAAATATTAATGTAGAAACCATGAATTTGAACAACACTAGTGGGAAGAAGCTTGCTACATTCCTGGTAGAAAACTTCAAACATATGTACCATATTCTTGAGCTAGTGAAGAACATGAACTGACTATATTATGCCTCTAAAAGCTACATAAATATGAGAAATATCATCAAGGGCTAGGTGAAGGAGTGAAACAAGTTTAGACAGAAAATCGCCCACATGTACAAGATGAGTGCTCTCAAGAAAGCCTATCAGCTTTTGGTCACACTAGCTTACAGAATCTATGGATAGTCAGAACCAAAGGACCCTCTTGAGGGGTGGGAATATCTTACTGAACCAGGTAGTTAACAAGGGGAATCATTTTAGCTGGCTAGACCTATTGGATCATCAGTTGAGATTCCATGTTAAAAAAACTCACAATCAACCCAAGGGCTAGCAAGAACACTTCTACTTGTCTACATACTTCTTGGATGCAATTTGTACATATAACCAATTCATTGGCATGAAATGGACATGGACACCAAGACACCTTGCCATAATTTTCTATTTCCAACTGATCTTGAAATGTAGTCGTCATGGAGTTATGGATAAACTTTCTAGTCACTTCATTATCCTGCTCTATAGGCTCATCCTTTAGGAGGACCCACCTTGCATGTCATGAACACCTATTGAAGCGATATTAGATATTTTTGATTGGTGCGCCTTACCAAATGACACATTCAACAGGGTATTAAATGGGTAGAAGTTGCCACATATTTTATTGAGATATGCCACCAACAAACTAGTAATGTAAGAGATATATTATCACCTCTCCAAAATATTGTCAACAGAAATGCAGGACGAAGAACACACCATGGCCAACTCTTCCTTTGCAGTTTGGATTATACAAGATTAATAATATCAAGTTCATAGATGTCAAAGGAAAATACATGGAAAAATTCAAGTTCAGCACAAAGAGTTACAATCTCTATGATCTGAGGGGAATTTGTAAAGAACACTATAAGAGAGCGTACCTAAGCTAGATTGGTGGGGTATACTAGCGGCTGGAGGAGGAACCATGGAAGAAATTTTATAACTCCTCCCAAACCCATGATATGATCAACACATCTAGGACTTCTTAAGTTTCTCTGTAGGTGGCAGCAGTTCCAGTAGTAGAAACAACAATAGGATACAGTCTGGCGCATGAAAAAGGAGAGAGGAAGGTAACAGATCATACGAAAGAGAAACAAATATGAAAAATGAAATAATATCCTCTCAATGAGAAGGTATATTTTTAAATTTAAATGAAGAGGGAATAAAGGCAACAAAGAGTAGAGTGAAGAAAAGGAGATATCAAAAGCTTAGAAGAAGTAGTACAAAGAGCACACTGAGCAGAACAAGAGTCAAAGGAAGAATGAGATCTTAGAAGAAGAGAGAAAGAGGAGAGATAGAGGAAAGAATATGAATAAAGAAAATCTTCCACAAAAATAGATATGACACCTATATAGGTTGAAGAACAAGTATAGGATCAGCCGATAGTAGAAGGAGTTAGCGAACATATGTAGGAACAAGAGTTTTCTCAAGAGATTGAACAAATGATTGAACTCATAGATATGGAAGTAGGACTCGAGAAATAAAGAAAAAATGTGGACTTGATTCCCAATGCACCCCAAGCTACCATTCCAACTCCACCACATCAATTCAAAGAGAAAGCACAGAATGAGAAAGGGGAGGTTATTCGCGTTGATGATGATCCAGTCATGGACGTGTACAATCTATCATTTTATTATTTGTAGAAGAACTTTGTATAAGCGTGAAGAAAATTTTTCCCGGATGATCATGCATCACTCGCATTCATGAGATAAAGAGTGATCATGGTATACACGAGAAGGAATGAAAATTCCATTGCAGATGCTAGATGGACCTTCATAGGAGAGGAAATATTAAACACCCAGTGCTTGCTGGCTGGGAACAAACAGTTAGCATAGAACATACAAAAAATTTTGCAAGACAATGAACAAATTTATGCAGCACTACAG
This sequence comes from Pinus albicaulis, assembly GCA_034641835.2. Classification (NCBI taxonomy): domain Eukaryota; kingdom Viridiplantae; phylum Streptophyta; class Pinopsida; order Pinales; family Pinaceae; genus Pinus; species Pinus albicaulis. Next base: position 1,322,366,826 of record CM076584.1, on the reverse strand, counting down.
AGTGCATCATTAGCACAAGTCTACTACGAGGAGATAAGAGCAACTATACTTGTTTAAATATCCACACTTGGAGACACTATGTGCAATTTGTATGAGGAGTTAGTAACTATTCATAAGGCAGCTATCCACCTGAATGACTTGCTATCATAGAGTAGAGAATTTGTTAGGATCCTTAGGAATATACAAACTTTGATCATTTCCATGCATGATTTGAAAATGAAATACAAGGTTGCACCGCCCTCATTGGTAAAGAAGATGAAGCCACAAGCATATTATAGAAATCGAGAATTTAGATGCTAATCCAGAACAACAATAAACTCACCTCGTTCGTTATAATAATTCAGGCCACATATGGACATATATATGGCAACTTGGATTTGATGGTGAGAACCCACCGGATCACATAAATTGGTACACTCACCGAGGCTAAAGACAAGTAGCAAGTCCAGCAAGAGATTAATTAGTACAAGAAGTAGTTGGAGAAGATGGCCACCCAAGATGAAATGGATATCAATATGCATATTTTGAATACCTACATTTGTGTCTCGGTTCATATAAAAATGATTTTTCACCTGATTGAAGAATAAGTGAAGATTGGTGCTAAGAGATTGTACTTGGATGCATTGGAGGTGAGATTCTACTTCTAGATTAATATTATCTCATGGTTTGGGAAGACCATTACACAATAGAAAGCTTGGTATGAATATGTGAATGAGATACATCAAGTCCAAGAGTCATGGCTTTATTTCACCCGAACACCAACATCATAGTAGTTTGTCTTGTTAGGTTGTCATGCTGTCTCTACCCTATTTTGTCTTATGTGGTTACTAGTGGAAATTGTAATATTATTTATAATTATAATATGAGTTAAATTCCATGTTTCCATGATGGAATGTGAAGATTCATATGTAATGTGAGGAGTCATGAGGGGATTCCAAGAGTCACAAAGGGGGAATGACAAGATTCACACCCATTTTTTTATAAAGGCATCCTCATAACTCTTATAAATTGATTTATGCAGCAAAGAGTTTTGCTAAAATTAGGCTTCGAGAAGGCTTGGGAGTTTTATGTTAGCCTTGTCTTATCCATAGTGTAGAGGGAATATATTTCTTTAGGAGAAGCAAGTATGGTTGACTTCATGTTCCAATATTAGGGCAAGTGGTTCATCATTTTGTATGTATGAATGAAACTTTCACTTATAATATGATCAGAGTCAACGTAGCTTCATGTATATATTGTAGATGTAGTTGTACTATTTTACTTATGTTTGCAATGTATGTTGTTTAACTTATACATATGCTTATGAACTATTTCGTTTCATTTGTACGAACCTTTCTGAATGCATTCTCATGTTTTAAATCATCACCTTAAACTTGTAGATTATTCTACTTTTATTTTCTGTGATTTCTTTGCATCTCATGTGTTCCTTTCAAGTTGTAGAATATTACAGGCTTCTCATGAGCTGGCTTCCTTCCCCCTTTTTCTGTTAGAATTTCTCATGCATCATATTGAATTTCTGGAGGGTCACACACTAGCTTTAACAAAAGACATCGTACACCAATCTATGCTTTTTGAAATCCAAGCCATATCATTAAACATCCCACTGTTAGGACTCCTACTCGAAATGATGTGAGGGCTAGTTGGGACTTCATAACGGTGAGATCCCATGAATGTTGGCGGGTCCAACACCATGAACAAAATCTAATATTTTCCCCTTTAATGTTTATTAGTGTGCTTATAGCTTGTATTATCATATTTTTAAATGATATTTTCATGGAATATGTTTAAGAAATAATATTATATCATCCTGAGACATCATTCCTTGATCTAGAGATAATCCTTTTTCGACCAGTCAATCCACCATTTTTTTGAGGTGCCTCTTGACGTGGAAGAAATTAACAACCTCAAACATTGAAATTTGCGAACTTATTCTATGAAAAATATGAGATATACTCTACGCCTATTTATCTTTGATATTAGATACCTATTGAATAAATATCATAAATACTAAAAACCATTAGTTGTCATATGTTCTTTTTATTACCAATTCAAGCCCATGCTATATTGCTAAGAATTTGACTTTAATTTTAGAGTATGCCAAAATCTCCAAGCATGTTTGGTCTCTGATTCTTCATTGGGTTAAAAAAATCCCTCCTTATATTTCCTCTCTAGGGCTACCTTTACGAGATCCATTAAAAATTATTGAGAAACAACCATTACTGCTTCTTTGATTTAATAATTCCTTTCAGTCCATTCCGAGAGTGTATAATAATTTGATAGGTTACTTGGGAATGATGCTACTAGCTTGATTTGGTAAATTTCCAAGATTGATACAATATTTCTTTCTTGGAAACAAATCACGTACATCCCCTGATCATAACCTATATCGAAGATTGAATTAAAGAGTATCTGAGTTTCTGTTGAGTCTAGTGTACTTGAATATAGATGCACATCGTTAAATATAGATAGTTGATTATGAGTAATACAAACTACTTAGATTTTTTTTTTTATAAATCCATCCAACATCTCATGGTTATTGAATAGAATTTTCACTGCCATGGGATTTTAACTTTCTATTTCTCAAAAATTTCTTTCCAATTTTCTCGAATGGATGTGATATATTGGACCTTGTCCGAAGCGATTTTGTAGATCTAGAAAGACAGGGAGAATTTCCGAAAGATATGAGGGATGGCTTCATATGCCTTCTCATACATAACACAACAGGAAGGGAGTTGAAACTTTATTTTCTTGATGTTTTATGTTGTCAACATATTTCCAAAAATCAATTCCCAAAAAAAGAGATTAAGTTTTGGAAATCCGTCCTTATTCCAAATTCTTGCCCATGTTTTCTCTGAAGGTGAGTGAAATAATTTTATAAGTAACAATTCATATCCTACTCTCGCAATGTATATATTCTTCTTACTACCAATACATATACATTGATCCAATCTTGAAGTAGAAATTGGGGAAAAACTTTGAGTTATTTGTGTATCTTTTACCATTGATTTTGATGATTTGAGGGGACATTGGGAAAATTCAAACCAACCCATTAACCAATGAGATCTCATAAAAATATATCAGTGATCTTGTGGAATCCCTTTACCTCCATCTAATTACCTTACTCCTTCATTCTCTCTCAATAGATCTAGTAAAGATATTTTATCCTTCCAAATACTAATGTGTGTGCCATTCCCAACTTTCCAACCTAAAAGGTCCATGATTATCAAGGCTCCCACTTTATATAATTTCCAATTTTAAAACCTTGGTCTATCCATGCTTTGTTCTTGGGTCTCAGTGAGCATATTCTTATGGAAATATTTGTGTGTAAAGGCCAACTTCCACCATTCTCGAGAATATGAAATAACGAACCAAAATATATTCACATCGAAAGATGGATTTGTGATCTCAAGATATATTATCTCTAATCCACCAAAGTTTCTAGGAAGGCACATGGTATTCCAATTCGCTAAATTAAATTCGTTTTCATTTTTATTTCCTCCTTTCTAAAGAAACTTCCTGAATATGCCACCAATTTGATGGATTAATCCAATGGGGTCAAGTAAAATTAAGCCCATATAAATGTGCAGACATGACAACACTAGTTTTATTAACACATCCTTTCCTACCACATTTAACCATTATGCTCGCCAAGATTTTATTCTATTTTTTATTTTATGCAAGAATGATCTAATTAAGGTATGTTAGTAATGATGTGCTAATTCATCTTTTAAATTCTGAATCCAATTTTTTACATGTACTTAAGGGTTCAAGTTATCTTGCAAGTTGTTGAGTCTTATGAGTGATTTTTATGTTATTTTTATGAGAAATTTAACATAAAAGAAGTACTGAACATAAGAAAATAAAAGTACAGTAAATCACCATACAACACATCAAAACATGGATTTGATGAAGCAGTTCACCCCTGCTAGGCTACATGTCCTTGGTCTAGCTTCCATGGTTTGGGCTTCTATATTATTCTCAAATTTGCAAAATGATGTGTTTACAATGTGTTTATGCTCCTGAAACCTACACAAATGAGTTCAAAAGTCTAAAAAGAGGTACCTTAGCCTCTTTATGATCCTGATTTGGTTGAAAAATGACTGAGTTATGACCTCGACCAGTTTGGTTCACAATTTCCTCCCTAAATTTAGCTAATTGGCACTAATCTGACCTAGTGGCCACGAAAAATAGTAACTCCGTTGGATTTAGTGGGACCACTAAGTTAATCCAATTTAAATTAATTAAATAGAGTAGAATTAACTAATCCGTTCTAACCTTTAAACTTGAAATTTTGTTGATAACCTACATTAACAATAATTAAATGAGGTTAGTGTTAATTAATCATAGATTACTATTGATTGAATATGATTAAGGTTTAAGTGCCCAGTGCTTCCTCCATGGTCTCTAGTCTTGGTCACGCATATTAGGGGTTGGTCCCACAATGTTGGCCCCCTCTCCCACCATTGGGAATTTTGATAAAATTTAAATACATATGGCAAGCATAAGGGGTAAGAACCAACACCCAAGCGGGCTGGTGGCACGGCTCATGAGCTCGGCGAAGGTCTTCTGTTCCATCCCCATGGTATCCTTCCACTCCATTAGAACCATTTTAAACAGCAGTGAGGAGGGCATATGGCAGCCCTAGGCTGAGTCACATGCCCCCTCCACATTGGCCCAATAAAAACCAATAATAAAATTCCAGCACACCAAAATCGCACAAATCCATAGCTACCACTTGGAAGTCACCCATTAGTTGGACGATAAATTGACAAAAATCGACCTGTGCTATCACCATTTCCACATAGGCATGTCGAGTCAGCAATACGGATTGTTGAATGGGTCTGTCTACACATTTTTTTAACAAAATTTGCATCTTCTTAGAAAATGGACAAACGTCATTTCTGAAGCCATACAGAGTCCATTTTGTGTGGAATGAGTTGTGTTGGATTCATTACGACAATAAATATGTGGTTGTTCAAGTTTTGAGTCATTCTCAGAAATTTGATTTTTGAGCATAATTCTGATTACCTCATCATTCCTCCCCACTTGAAGCTTTTGGACCACAAAATATCACATTGAGATGTTGAACAGGTGAGGGTATAGTTCCATCGCCTTCCCAATTTCCATCCATTTGGATTTTGAAGGATTTATTCCTTTGAGCCTGAGTCAAAGATAGTCGACACTTCCTCTTGTCTATGTCCTTGTTCTTCTATCAAGTGTGGTATCTTTATAAATCTCAACAAATAAATATAGATAAAAGTATTCAATAGATGGAAGCTGAAATTTATATCGTTGATCCTAAATCAAATATTTTCAACATTAATAACAGAGTAAATTTGCATGTATGAAGGAAAATGAATCTTGAAGGCATTGTTACCAGCCTTTTCCAGGATTTTGAAAGGACCATAATCGATTGGCTTTAGTTTTTTACCATCTCCTTGAAGCCTATCCTTGCTAATATGAAGCCACACATCACCACCAACTTCAAACTTATGATCCATACGACCTTTTTCATGCCTCACTTTGTACGTGACTTGAACTTTTTCCAAGTTATCTTGAACTATTTGATGGATCAATTGAATTTGATCTATGAATTTCTTTACTTTATCTTTGTCACTATTACCATATATAGCCACATCTTTCCCAACAATGAAATCCAAAGGATATTTTGGAAAGTACCCAAGACATGCCTCAAATCGCGATGTTTGTGTAGAGGATTTTTTTTCACATTTGTAAGCATGTTTACTGTAATGCAACTATTCAACCCACAACTTAGGATGTTTGCTACAATATACTCCAAGAAGATGAATGATTGTTCGATTGACCAAATTCTGTTCGACCATCTATTTGTGTATGAAAGGTTGTACTCTTCTTCAACTTAGTGTCCATCAAGTCCCACAAGCTTGACAAAATATTCCGAAGAAATCAAGAATCTCGATCACTTACAATAGATGTAGGAAACACAAAATGAACCCAAAATTTTTGAAATAAAATATGAGTTGTTTGTTCAGCAGTAGCTTGTTTTTTACATGGCATCAATATTTTCATCTTGTTTAACCTATCCAAAACTATATACAAATAATCATGACCTATTTTTGACAAAGGAATACCTCCTACAAAACCCATAGAAATACTCTCCCATGGACTTGAAGGAACTGGAAGTGGTGTGTATAGTCCTAACTTCCTATTACTAGGCTTACTAAATGCACATAATGAACAAAATTTAATAGAATTTGACACAATTTCAAGCATATGAGGCCAATAAGAATACCTATGAATATTTTCCACTATTTTTCTTACACCAAAATGTCCAGAAATAAGAGAAATATGTGCTTCACTTATGACATTTACTCTCTGCCCTTGTGGAATACAAATCTTGCCCAAATAATACAATAAGTTATTATATACATGGTAATCCAATTCCTAAACTTGGAAACCTTGACTCAAGTTTTCAAAAACATCTTGAAACTCATTATCAAATGCATATTGTTCAATGTAACTTTCATGTAAAAAAAAAAGTATTCTTGAGTAATGTAGCTGCATTAATAATAGGCCTAGAAATCGTATCAACAACCTTGTTGTCTATACCTTTCTTATACCTGATGAAAAAGTGGAATTGCAGCAAGAAAACCATCCATTGAAAGTGTCTTGATTTTTGTAACTTAGTTTGTGATTGCAGGTATTGCAATGGTTGGTGATTGGTGTGAATGATGGTTTCCTTTCCCATTAGATAGTGTTTCCACTTCTTCACACTTTGAACTAACACATATAGTTCCTTGTCATCAGTGGGATAATTTATCACTGCACCATTTAACATTTCTGAATGGAATTAAATTGTCTTACCATGTTTTAAGAGGAATGTGCCCATGGCATAATCACTTGCATCGGTTTAAATATCAAAGGGTTGTATCAAGTCTGGTAGTGCTATTGTTGGGGTTGAATTGATATTCTCTTTCGAAGCATCAAATACTTTCTTTTTCTTGCCTCCCCACTGGAAGACCTTTCTAACACTAGTTAATTCATGTGACAGAGCTACAATAGAAGAAAAATTAGCAATTAACTTCGTCCAATATTGTGCTTCTCCTAGAAAATTCCTTACCTCACTGATTGTCTTGGGTGTTGGCCAATTCACAATGACCTCAACCATAGAGGGGTCTATCTTTAGCTCACCTCCTTCAACAATATGTCCCAAATACACAAAATAAGTTTTACCAAATTCACATTTTGACATCTTCGAAAAAAAATATTATTTTCTTAATAAAATAAGCACCTCCCTTACATTCATGCCATGTTCATCTTATGATTTGTTGAATATCAAAATATCATCTAAGTAGACAATGAAAAAATCATGAAGAAATGGCCTTAATACATCATTCATAACTCTCAAGAAAGTAGGTGGAGTGTTGCAAATACCCAAAGGCATAACAACCCACTCAAACAATCCTTGTTTAGTTTTAAATGTGGGCTTCCATATGTCCTCTTTAGCTATTATAACTTGATGCTAACCACCTCTTAAGTCTATATTAGTGAAATAATTTTCATAACTCAACTCATCAAGAAAATCATCAATTCTTGGGAGTGGATAACGATTCTTTACCCTGATTTTGTTTAGTGCATAGAAATCCACACACATGCGGCATGCTCCATCCTTCTTTGACACCAACACAATTGATGAACCACATAGCAAGTTAGATGGGTGAGTGATACCTTTATTCAACAAATATTGGATTGATTCTTGATTTTTTCACTTTCCATTATCTACACGTGATACATGCCAATATTAGGGAATGGAACATCTTGTTGCTGTTGTATCTCATGTTGGATTCCTGTCTTGGGAGGTAACCCCTTTGGTTCCTGAAACATCTCGCCATGCTGACTTACCACATCAAAAAAATCAGATTTCAATTTATCATCACAACCTTTAGGAGAATCATAATAATTATCATTCTTTTTTTTATCATAAGAAGAAGAAAGTTTTTTCTTGAATTTACTAGTCTCTTCATTTTCGTGGCTTTAACTAAAGAAAGGTTGAGCTTTTAGCAATGATCTCTCACAATATATTCCACTCCATATGTGAACAAATGATACTTGTTCTCATGGTGATATAAGACTTATTTCATATCATATACATAGGTACTACCCAAAAAAATTCTTGATATGTCAAGTGGTACAACATCTAGCTCAACTTCATCAATAAATTTTGCGGTAATGGAAAACAGAAAATAAATTTTCTTTTAACCTGTAAATTTGTATCTGTTGTTATCCAACCCAAAGGATATGGTTTGTGATGAGGTATGGTTTCAAGATTAAGCTTCTTGACTAAGTCTTGAGATATTTAGTTCGCTTGACATGCACTATCAAATAATTTGTCAATTTTTGTATGTTTTGAGATCACTCTTACATGAAACAACTCTATTCTTGTTTCATCACTTGGAGCATTATTGTGAAAATTCGATGAACTATTACTTTATATGGATTGTTTTCCCTTTGTTACCATGGCTTCAATTTTACTCTCATCACCTGAATCCTATCTAAGATCATGTTGCATGGTAGTATTTCTCTTTTGTTTCGGCTTGTTGTTGAATTTCTTAGGTCTCAATTCCCAATGAAGCTTCCAATAGTGGGCTTCATCATGACCCTCTTTGGAAAAATGGTTATATGTTGTTATCTCCCCTTATTTCTTTATGGATGCATTTTTCATTTGTTTTTCCTTGAAACCCTTCCCTTTTTCACAACCCTTAAATAGTTTATTTCTACCTTGTTCTAGTACATTTTTCCCTCTTCCCTCATGGTGTGTAGCTTGCACACAAACCTCATCTAGAATAGTAGGATTAAACATTAGGATGGTATGTTTCAGGTAACTATGCAAATCCCATATATACTTCAAAAAGGTATCTTGAGAATGAAAATCAACACCTAACATAAGAGCTCTTCTCCTAAATTCATGAGTGTAATCATGCACACTTTGACGTTTCGATTGTCTAATGTTTTTCTAGCTCATAATGGTTTTTTTCATGTAAGCTCGAGGGTATAATTTCCTTTTAATGGAAAAAATAAAATTAGACCAAGACATTGAGATCTTACTGTGTTTTTTAATCTCATATTATGTCTTTTATTCCCACCATACAAGTGATGCACCCTCCATTCTCAAGGAAGCCAATTGAAATTTATGTCATCCTCTTGAACGTTATGAATTCTATAATAAACCTCCAATGGAAGAATCCAATTATCCATCTCCTTTGCATTCACTTCACCATTATACATCGAAAGCTCAAATTTAACATCAAGTTTAAGTAAGGGTGATTTACTGGCTCCTCTTGAAGGATGTGTATGAACAGATAGAAGGGTTGTTGTAGAGGAATATTATGAAGAAGAAGGTGTACATAGTGCTAAGGATGATGGTGGAGTGGATGGTAGTGTATTACCATCTCCATGGCCTCCTCCTCCTCGAGAACCCTCTCCTCTTAGAGGTTTAGAACATTCTTCTTGCCTCCTTAAATTCCTCTCCTCGTAGAGGACCTTTACCATCTTAGTCATATAAAAAAATTCCTTTTTGAATGCTCTCTCGTCTTCTTTCATTGTAGGTTCTCCTTCCTGAGACATGCTCACCGAAGAATAAAATTCAACTTGAGGATGTGCTAGTGTTGAAGACTTTGGAAACCTTGACCTTCTTCCTCTTGACCCAACTATAGGGCTTTCAATGAGCTTCCCTTCTCCCATTTCGAGTTTTAACCTTGTAATAATGACAAGAAATTGAAAAAAATTAGACCCCTTCTTCAAGAAAAAACCTCAATATTTGATACCAAAAATGATCTAGTTAAGGCATGTTAGTAATGATGTGCTAATTCTTGTTTCAGATTTTGAAACCAACGTTTTACATGTGCTTAAGGGTTCAAGTTCTCTTATAAGTTATTGAGCCTTGTTAGTGTCAGTTAGTTCTTCCTGTCACCAGTGATCAAATATTCTCTTAAAAAAATTTTGTTACGGCCTCAAGTCAATTTTTTATGGTTTGAGTCGGTCTTCAAATAAAAATTTGGTCACTAGCTAGTGTGTCTAGGTTTGTTACTACTCCTTTCAAAAATTTCGTGTGTTGGTCATTACCATCATTAAGTTGGATGAGTCATCACTGCAAATTCTTCATTATCATCTCATTCATACCACCATGGTCATCATTCATCTCGTTTCATAACATGTCACCATTAGGGCTTAGGGTCTAATTCATAAAAAATATGTCATTTCACCAATAAAATTGGCATTGAAGGACTAGTAGTATGAAAAATTTCTCAATAAAGCTATTTTAAGTGTAATTTTATCTCAAAAATGATGTAATATTTTTCTAATGTTCCAAAACTACAAAGTTTTCAAGTCAAAGGTGAAAAAAGACATGGTGGGCAACCACAACACTATGAAGAGAATTTGATTTCTGCAAGCTACAAATGACCATACAAGACATATATTTCACTCATTTCATTGAAATTGAGCACTTACTCACCATAAAATACCATCTCATCATATAAATCATTGAAGGACACTGTCAAAAGGTGATTGGCACCCTCACCAGGCAACCACATTGTGTTTTGAGGCAACCTTGTTGCGTTTTTGACCCTTCGCTACGTTTTCAAACCTAAAGGAAAAAATTAATCTTAAAAGGTTTCCAGGAGAAAACTAAGGTTTCATTAGCTGTTGACAAGTAATTTGAACCTCTTGTCACATCCTATCATCATCTATTTCATTTTTTCATTCCTGAAATTCTCCTACAGTCCCCACGCTGCCTTTTTCATGATTAATCTCCATTTTTTGAATTTCAATAAAAAACACTTAATCTCATACATACTCTACCCTTCCCTAGATGAAAATTCACTTATCGCAGCCCTCATAGCCTCTCACTATATTTTCCCTAACCCCTGCACGGAGCCCTAACTCCTACGGTGCATTTTTGGTAGTTTTAGGGTTAGGACCATGTTTAAATTTCCTACACCAATCCATTCACTAATTTTATCATTTTCCACTTCGCTAAGCTTAATAATAACCCTATCTACCTCCCTATATTTTCCTACCCTCATAACTTCTCCCTAATCCCTTCATCCCCACCCCTCACCTACCTCCAATATTTTTCACTTGGGTTTTCTTTGAAAATTGTAAACACGGAGGGAGAAAAGAAGCCATACAATAATGGATGTAAAATATCAAGGTTTTAGCCACTCAACGCTCATGAGTTGATGTAGTCCTCATTCGACAAACATTTTTTTCAAAATGTAGGTTGTTTAGGGTTTTGTGAGAAAATCCAACAAGTGAGATATCATGCCAAGTTAACAAGTCTATTTTCCACAAACCTTAGGAGAGATAATTTGATCATTGCATGAGTGAGCATCAAAATTTAAAGTCACACTATAGCTACGCGGATACCAAACAATGGGAAAAATTGGTTCAAAAAATCAGATTTGGATGTTCAGAATTACAAAGCTTTCATTAAAAGACAGTACAAGGATGCCATCAAGAAGATTTCTCCTTTTGGACAATTATTGGATACGTTTTCCCCATTGATGAAGGCCATAATTAGGTATTTCACATGTGAGGGTAGATCCTAAAGGTTGTACAAATATAATGTACTATTTTCAAAGCATTTCACAAGGGTAAAAACTCTCAATCTACCCTACTATCTGTACAAAATCTTGGCTAAAATGGGAGAGAAAGTGAAACATAAAGAGAGTGATCACCATGATATTATTTTCCACCATGGCCTCATCAAAATCATATTCTTACACCACCTCATATATATGGGATTGTCTTGGGAGGAATTCATGCAGTCCACTATCTTTTTGCCCCCTTCTACTCAACCTACTAGCCAAAGTACACCACCATCAACATCCAAACAAAGGGAGATTGGCTCATCTAGCATAATTTTAGTAAAGATGAAACCTAGGGCTTAGGTGTCTCAGACATATCAAAAATTAAGGAGGCTTTTGTTATCTCCAAACATTGTTCAAAGGGCCAAGCCTACATCAGCAGAACAAGGAACATCATCACAGGATGAAGCACATTAGCAAGATGAGGATCCATTCCATCCTGACACTGACATGGCAGACTTGGAGATGAATGAAGAGCATACAACATCAGAGAAGGTAATCATGGAGAAATATTATGATATCATAGAACTTAAGTATATATTTTTAATGGCCAACTTCTTGATTTGATTCCTCGAACAAGAAAATATGCAATTAAAGGTAAATAAACCATTCTGGAATAGGCCTGGAGTTGATTTGAATAAAGAATATGTAAAGTGAAAAGAAATATTTGACATAGACGATTTAAATGGTCAATAATAGTATGTAAGAAGAAATATTCCAAGGACTAGATGCCTCAAAAGGGAACTTCTACAATAAAGAGAAGCATCTCCACCAAGGACCCAAATGATAGTTAATGAGCTCATATTGGCAGAAATTGACAAGGATAGGGAACATTGGCTTGATAGAGTCAATTTTTACTGGGAGAAACTCTTGAAGAGGTAAAATAAGAGAAAAAACATACAGAGGCACATGGGAATGCATTACTATATAATAAGTTAGGTCTCCAAGGTAAGGATCAAGCAATTGAAGGAAAAACTCAAAGAAACCCTAATGAAGGAAAATGAGAAGGGTAAGTTGGATTTACTTGCCGATGCTTCCCTCATAGCATAAAATACCATAATAGGTCTTCATGGACAAATTTTGGCACAAATTTTAGCAAATTTGGAGAAATTTTAACAAATTTTGAAGTTTTTGGACATCTTCACATATTTTGCATAGTATTTGGTCCAAAAACACAGGGAGCCTGATGTTGCACTTTTTGGGGAGACAACCAAATCACAAATTTTTTGTATTTTTGGATTTATTTTTAACACTACATCAACTTTATTCCTTGGGAGATGTATGTCAATAGATTATGGTTGGTGAAAAGGCCAAAAAACCATAATTAATTAATTATAGTATAATTATTTTTTGGAGGGCTACAAGCCATATTTTTCAATGATTGAGGGTTTTATGCTATATTATACAGCCATAAAATTCTCTATCATATTTTATATCTTGATTTGGACCTCGAGAAGTCTCAAAAATCCATTTTCAACCAACATGTTGCGTTGTCCCCTCACACGTTACACTTTTCGGATATTTCATTTCACTTCTGTGCAGAAGCCTTTTTTCTCAGTTGACTCTATCCAATTCGACTTCTACTAATGTAATTACTCTTTTAGGATGTTGTAATGATGCATTCAGGTGTAAATAAGATGTTTAAAGTGAAAAATAAGTGGAATCATGCTTGTAAATACTTTTTATGGTCAAATGTATCAGTTTTTCTATCTTCAGATATTTTTGTTAACCTCCGTAGTCTTTAGGTTTTAGGTGAGGAAATATTGTGAATTGCTCCTCCACTCTATGATTTGACCCCTAAGAGAGGGGAAATGGTTTTTTTGTCTATATGTATTGATTTCTGGGTAATTTTTATGTTTGGACAACAAAGGGTGGAACTATTGTAGCTTGTACTTTTGCTTTTTATTCAGAAAATGAAAGGACCAGTTGTAACTATTATCTAGGAGTTCTCATGGAGTGATTTTGTGATGTTGTATTTTCTTTCTTATATTTTTATATATATGATATACATGTCTCCTTTCCATATCTTATTTCTTCAGTGATTTTCATAAAAATTCTATAAGTAGAATTCTTTCATGAATTTTTTTTTTTGTTTGGGAATGCCATTTTATGTAATTTTCCTTCATGTTTAATGAATTCATGACACATGCTCATTAATATATTCTTTCATCTTCAAAACCTACACTGCACCGATAAAATCCTAATACCATCACAAAAGCATTTCTATTTTTCTCCTCCATATCTTTGCACTTAAAACCGTTTTGATACTTTGACCTCGCTTCTTGGTTTTCATCCTTGATCTAGCAAAAAAACCATCAATTTTTTGAAACCCTAGAGGTGAGCCATCTAGCATAAAATCCATTATTCCTGTAGTAAAACCCTTTGGTTGTGATTTTCATAGAGAAAGTCATATCTAGTTTTGTAGGGTTAGCTACCAAATTAAAATCTTGGTTTGAGGTTACCTCTGTCGATATCCTTTCTTAGCCTTGGCACATTGTAGAAGTTAACATTTCTTATGCCATTGTCAGGCAATGAGGTGATAAATCTTCCCCAGGAAAGAAAAAAAAGGATAAGATATGATTGCTAATGGTGAATAACGATCAGGTGCAAGAACGGTGTGCACCTTTCACCTGGCGAGTCCATTATCGAAAAATATAATGGTTCAAAATTTTCATGGTGACTCCACTATTCAAAAAAAGGTAGTTTGAAGAAATTCCTAGTGACCTTGCTGTTTTCAAGATAGACTCAACTGCTTGAAGGTATGCTCCTTTGAATCGAGCTCATATTAATGGTTTTTTGAACTGTATTCATTTTATATATTGGCAGACACAGGTGAAAAAATTTAAAGGTCGAGATGGAGAATATAGTAGTTTGCATTTGGTCAAAAATGATTTTCATATTCAATGAATAAAGATTGAGTTTCCTGAAGATTTTCAGATGAAGATGTTCATGGAAACCTTGTAGGAAAAAGAGAGATAATTGTATGATGGTATACCATCTGCTAGTTTATATTCTCTAAAGGATTTCCATTCAGTTTTCTTTCAACATTATCAAATCTATATTTTTTTATTATTGTTGATTGGTAGTTGTTGTAAGGTTTCTGAAATTTTTATTAAATTTCCTAAAAATTTAAATGGGGATGAAGAATTTTTGGAAGAATAGATGTTAGAATCTCTTTATTATTTTTCATCCCAACAAGAATTAGTAGCTTCATCTTTGGATGAAATATATTGGGACCAAAACAGAGAAAGTCATATTCCTGATCTTGAAAATGAAAATCACTAAGCCAATGTTAACTATTATAAAAATCAGTCTTCTCCTTTATCTAAAGATGAAATAGATCAGCTCCTGAATATTTATGTTACAACAAAAGATAATATAAGTTTGTAGCTCTTACAGTGTTCACATAGTTAGGAATGTGTAAGTGAAATTTCTTTCATTATTGAAAATGAAAATTTGGGTTTAAATGATGAAAATCATGAGACTGGTGAAACTATATAGGAAGTTGTTTTGTGTAAGCCAATTTCTGATGATGATTTCCTGCAAGGAGATTGGCTAACAAGAACTGTTTTATTTCATTAATAGGATAGCATTGTCATGTTTAATAATCTTGGGGAATGTTTTATGTTCAAGAATGATTTATAATATGAATTGGAAGAATATGAGTTTAGGATGGAAAATATGCCAAAGATAGAATCCGAGTTTCTCATGCTTGAGTAATTTACAAACAACACTCAGGTAGCACAAAGTCATACATCCCTATGCCTTCCTATGAATCAACAACCAAGTATTCTTTCATATCAAAATGAAAGGGGTACTTGTATTTTTTCCTCATTTCAAAAAAAGGTAATATTTCAAATTATTAAGCATCCTTACACTAATTTTTTATAGTCAACATGTGAGATGAATTTTCTTGTATTTATTGATCATGAGCACATCTTTAGTGGTCACTCAGAGTGGCCTATCTATTGTTTTCTTTGCCTCCTCAAGGAAAATGTGAGTGTGATTCTAGTAAGAAGCCATTTTTTTGGATTGGTTACACTAGAGGGATCATTTCACATGATGATATATATATGATTTCAGCAGGTGGGAAGTTATCATCAGGATCTGAAGCCCTCAAGTCTTGATGATATGCTATGATCAATAAGTTCAATAAGTTTTGTTTCAGTCTAATTCATTTCAAGTTGTCAGTAATTTTTCAATTTGGAGTTTGGTATTTTTATTTTTTACTCCATGCCTAATGGATAAGGCTACTTGGTCTACGATGTTCTTAACACCTCCAAGGAGCTGCCATCCCCACTTGGAGCCAATGTTAGTGTCAGTTAATTCTTCTTGTCAAAAATGATCAAATATTCTCTTACAATGCCTTTTTTAGGGTCTCAATTCAAATTTTTATTGTCTCAGCATGTCTTCAAATAAAAATTTGGTCATTGTCTTTTGTGTCTAGGTCTGTTACTACTTCTTTCAAAAATTCCATGTGCTAGTCATTGCAAAAATTCATTTGGATGAGTCATCACTACAAATTCTTCATTATTGTCTCATTCATATGACCATGGTCATCATTCAATTCATTTCATGACATGTCACCAATTGGTCTTAGGGTCTAATTCATAAAAATATGTCATTTAACCAATAAATCTGGTAATGAAGGAGTAGTAATATGGAAATTTGCTCAATAAAGTTATTTTAAGTTAAATTTTTTTTCAAATATGATGTAATATGTCTCTAATGTTCCAAATATACAAAGTTTTCAAGTCAAACGTGAAAAAAGACAAGGTGGGCCACCACACCACTTTGAAGAGAATTTGAATTCCACAAGCTACAAGTGACCATAAAATCCATATATTTCACTCATTTCATTGTCATTGAGCACTTACTCGCCAGAAAATACCATCTCATCATAGCAAGAATCAAATGAAACTCTTTAAAGGTGATTGGCATGCTCTCCAAACAACCAAACTGCGTTTTTAGGCAACCACGCCGCTTTTTTGGCCCTTTGCTGCATTTTCACTCCTAAACGAAAAAAAAATAATCTTCAAAGGTTTCACCAGTTGTTTAAAATTAGTTTGAACCTCTTGTCATATCCTATCAGCATCTATTTCATTGGTGAAAGCCTCCCACAATCTCCACACTATGGTTTTGGTGGGTGAGCTCAAATTTTTGAATTTCAAGAAAAAAAACTTCATCGCATACATACTCTACCCTTAGCCACACCCAAATACACTTCCCACATGCATCAAACCATCTCAACCTCATTTACCTAAGCCCTACACCCAACGGTAGCTCCTATGCAATGTTTTTGCCAGTTTTAGGGTTAGCACTATGTTTAAATTCCCTACACTAGTCCCTTCACTCATTTGATCATTTTACACTTCCCTAAGCTTCCTAATACCCCTATCTACCTCAATAAATTTTCCTACCCTAATATCTTCTCTCTAATCGCTTCATCCCCTCCCCTCGCCTACTTCCCCTATTTTTCACTTAGGGTTTTTCTTTGAAAATTGTAAACATGGAGGGAGAAAAGAAAACATACAACAAAGGAAGCCGAATATCAAGGTTTGAGCCATTCAACACTCAGAATTTTATGTGTTCCTCATTGGCAATTTTTTTTTTTTTAAATGTAGGTTGTTTAGGGTTTTGTGAGAAAATACAGCAAGTGAGATATCATGCCAAGTTAACAAGTCTATTTTCCACAAACCTTAGGAGAGAAAAGCTCATCATTGCAAGAGTGAGCTTCACAATTTCAACTAAGGCTATAACTACAGCTACATGGATAAAAAATAGTGGGGATAAGTGGTTCAAAAAATCATATTTGGAAGTTCAGAATTACAAAGCTTTCATTAAAAGTCACTACAAAGACACCATCAAGAATATTTTTCCTTTTGGACAATTATTAGATACATTTTATCCATTGATTAAGGCCATAATGAGGTATTTCACATGTGAGGATAGATCCTAAAGGTTGTAAAAATATCATGTCAGATTTTTAAAGCATTTCACAAGGGTAGAAACTCTCAATCTACCCTACTATCTATACAAAATCTTGGCTAAAATGGCAGAGAAAATGTAGCATAACGGGAGTGATCACCAAGCTAGTCTATTCCACCATGGCCTCATCAAAATCATTTTCTTACATAAATTCACACAAATGGAAATACCCTGGGATACATTCATGCAATCCACTATCTTTTTTCTCCCTGTTATTCGACCTGCTAGCAAAAGTACATCATCAACACCATCCAAACCAAGGGAGATTTCCTCATCTACAATAATTTCAGTCAAGAGGACACCTAGGGATGATGTGACTCAAACATATAAAATAGGAAGGAGGCTTGTGTTTTATCCAAACATTGTTGAAAAGGCCAAGCTTACATTTGCAGAACATGGAACATCATCATAGCATGAAGCACCTTTGCAAGATGAGGAGCCATTCCATCTTAACACTGACATGGCAGACTTGGAGATGAATGAAGAGCACAAAAACCAAAGTAGGTCATCATGGAGAATGATTTTTATATCAGAGAACTTAAAGATAACTTTTCAAAGGCCAAATTCTTGATTTTATTCCTGGAACAAGAAAATATGCAATTAAAGGTAAATCAACTACTCTTGAATAGGCCTGGCGTTGATTTGAACAAGGAAGATGTAAAGGGAAAAGAATTAGTTGAAATAGATGATTCATATGGTCAAGAAGAGAAGGTAAGAAGAAAGAGGCCAAGGAGTAGAGGCCTCAAAATGGCACTTCAGCAACAAAGAGAAGCATCTCCAACAACAACCCAAATGATAGTTAATGAGCTCATATTGGCAGAAATTGATAAGGGTAGGGAATATTGGCTTGATAGAGTCAATTTTCACCTGGAGAAAATCCAAAAGAGGTTAAATAAGAACAAAAACATATATATGCACATGGCCATGCATTAATACACAATAAATTAGGTCTCTAAGGTAAGGATCAAGAAATTGAAGGAAAAACTCAAGGAAACCCTAATGAAGGAAAAGGAGAAGGGTAATTTGGATTTACTTACTGATGCTTCCCTGATAGCATAACATACCATAACAGGTATTCATGGATCATTTTTTATACAAATTTGAGAAAATTTGGAGGAAGTTTGACAAATGTTAAATTTTTTAGACATTTTGACAGTTTTTGCACAATCTTTGGTCCAAAAATGCACCGAGCCTCACGTTGTGATTTTGTTTGTGGCACACAAGCAAAAAAATATTTGCATTTTTGGATTTATTTTGACCTCCAATTCAACTTCATCCATTGGGAGATTCATTTCATCATATTTTAGTAGGCGAAAAGGCAGAAAAACCACCTAAAAAACACCTATCTGCCATGTTTTTCAAAAGCTCTTTGCACTTTTGGAGTAGTTGTGGGAGAATTGATTTTTGGAGGGCTAGAATTTTTATTTTATCCAACATCTTTCATATATTTATTTGGACCTCGGGACGGACTCTAAAAACATTTTAACCCATCATGTTGCACTTTCTCCTGGCACAGTGTGTTTTGATGATATTTTGCTACGCTTTTGCCCGAAAGCCTGTTTTCTTAGTTGATTCAGTCGAGTTCGACTTCTACTGATTTAATTCATCTTTTATGATGTTGTAATGATGCATTGAGGTGTAAATGGGTTATTTTAAGTGAAAAGTAGGTGGATTCATGCTTGTAAATATGTTTGATGCTCAAATGTATAAGTTTTTCTATCATGAGGACAATTTTGTTAACCTTCATAGTCTTTAGGTTTTAGGTGAGGAAATCTTGTGAATTGTTCCTCCACTCTAGGATTCAACCCCCAGAGAGAGGGGAAATGTTTTTTTTGTCTATATGTATTGATTTATCACTCATTTTCATCATTTTACATCAGAGAGTGGAACTATTGTATCTTGTACTTCAACTTTTTATTCAGGAAATGAAAGGACTAGTAGTAGCTATTATCTAGGAATTCTTGTGCAGTGAGTTTGTGATGTTGTATTTTATCTATTATAGTTTTATATAGTTTATATACATGTCTCCTTTCCATATCTACTTTCTTCAAAGATTTTCCTAAAAGTTTTATAAGCCGAATTTTTTCATGAAAGCTCTATTTTGTTTGGGAATGCCACTTTATGTAATTTTCCTTCATGTTTAATGAATTCATGACACATGCTCAATAATATCTTATTTAATTTTCAAACCCTAAACTACACTGACAAAATAATAATCCCATGAAAAAATCATTTCTATATTTCGACTCCATATATTTGCAAATAAAACCCTTTTGATACTTTGACCTAGCTACCTAGTTTTCATCCCTGATCTATCAGAAAAATGATCAATTTTTCGAAACCCTAGGGCTGAGCCATCTAGCCTGAAATCCATTCTTCCTCTAGTCAAACCCTTTGGCTGTGATTTTCATAGAGAAAGCCCTCTCTTTTTTGGTAGGGATAACTACCAAAATAAAGGCTTATTTTGAGGTTACCTCCATCGATATCCTTTCTCAGCCTAAGGACATTGTGAAGCTAACAAGTCTCATCAATGATTTTTATGTTATTTCTATGAAACATTTAACATAAAATAAATACTTAACAACATAAAGGAAAAGTACAGTACATCACCTTACAACACATCAAAACAAGGATTTGATGAAGGAGTGCACCCCTCCTAGGCTACATCTCCTTTTTCTAGCTTCCATGGCTTGGGCCTCTATATTATTCTCAAATTTGAAAAATGGTGTGTTTATAATGCTTTTTTAATCCTCAAATCTACACCAATGAGTTAAGAAAATTCAAAAATGGCACCTTAGCCTCTTTATAATCCTAATTTAGCCAAAAAATGACGGATTTATGACCTCTACTAGTTTTCTCCACAACATCCTCCCTACATTTAGCTAACTGGCACTAATCCGGGCTAGTTGGCACCAAAAATAGTAACTCCACTAGATTTCACGGGACCGCCAAGTTAATATGGATTAAATTAATTAAATAGATTTTGTGCTGATTAAGCCTACTTAACCTTTAAACCCAACACTTTGTCGATAATCCATATTAACAATAATTAAATGAGGTTAGCATTAATTATCGTAGATTAACATTGATTGAATTCGCTTGAGGTTTAAGAGCTCAGCGTTTACGCCATGGTATCCGATCTTGGTCACATGTATTTGGGGTTTGTGCCATGAAGTTGGTACCCTCTTCCCCCATCAGCATGTTTGATAAAATTTAAATACGTATGGAAATCATAAGCAGTAATAACCAATACACAGGCAGGCTGGTGGGACACGACTCGTTAGTTGGGCGAAGGTCTTGTGTTTGACACCGACACTATCATTTTGGTCCATTACAACCATTTTACACAGTAGTGAGGAGGAAACATGGCATACCCAAGCTAAGCCACGTGCCCCCTCCTGATTAGCCCAATAAAAACCAATAATAAAATGGCAACACAACAAAATCGCACAAATCCTCAGCTTCCACTTGGTAGTCACCCATTAGCCGGAGGAAAAATTGACCAAAGGTTACTTTCCCTATCACCCTGCCACATAGGCATGCCCTTTGAGTACTACCAACTGCTAACTACTTCTGTCCACACATTGTTTTTACAAAATTTTCCTGTTTATCAAAATAAACAGAACTAATTTCTGAAGCCATATAGAGTCCATTTCACACAAAACGAGTTGCGTTGGATTCAGAACAAAGAACACTACATGGTAATTCATGTTTTGAGTCATTCTAGGAACTTTTATTTTTTAGCATAATTCTCAGCACCTAATCAAGGACTACCCTCCAATCATATGCATTAGATGCTCCTCGTGATATTGGGATTCCTAAATATTTGAAAAATTCCACTTTGTCATGATTCAAAACTCCAATATCCTTGACATATAATTGAATATTGATTCAAGATAATTCCAACTATACAATTAACATTTATTTTTATTCACCATGCTACCTGATAGATCAAGGTAGATTTTTACACTTTTTTTAAAGAAGAGGACTATTGTTTTGGAGGAACCTCCCAAATGGAGAGTGCCATCTGCAAAGTCAGAGTTATTTATGCCTTTAACATTTAATATGATACTTAATCCCACAATATTATCTTCCTACTTGGATTTCTCCAGATTACTACTAATACTTTTATCCATATTGACGTGATGGATATGAGACAAATGGTAGCCCTACCCTAACCCTCGAGAGGCAACAAAAAAAAGTTGGGTCATCCATTAACCCATGGCACAATCCATGGGGAGATAATACATGTTTTTATTCACCTTATAAATTCCCTACATAACCCAAATTTTTCTAACATCGAGAAAACAAAAGAGTTCACTAATCTGTTAAAGGAATTGGCCATATCTGAATTTGTCACCATTCTTGGCTTTCCTAATTCCTAGCTTGAATGAATTGCTTCGTAGACAAGACTGGTATTACCATATATTTTTCTGCATTGTATGAATCCTCTGTGGTTCTGTGATATGACATCCAATGATTTTTTTTCAATTTGGCATGACAATTTTCATTAAAATTTTATAAGACAAATTAGAAAGAAAGATTGGTCAAAATCAGGTGAAATTTACTAGATTCATTTATTTGGGAACAAGATCCAAAATGGACTTGTTAGTTATTTTTTTCCATGTTCTCTTTAATTCAATAATTATTCAGCATATGCATCATATAATTTTTAATCATAACCCAAAATATTCTATAAAAATTGTTCGAGAAGCCATCAAGTCCTACGGATTTATTTGGGTCCAAACATTTCTATTAGCAATCCAAACAAAAAATTGAGATCTAGACATACTGAAAAAGAAATTTATGACTAGATCCAAGGGGAAAAGTATAAAATCCTTTCGATATAAGCAAGGAGGGTTGAGTTTTAAGTTCATCACTCCTAACAAGAATTAGCCTAATAAAAAAGGGCATTACTGTAAAGTGATGGTCCTAAATATTACAACAAGAATGTTGCAACTCCCTAGTGGTCTGGGATTTAATTATCAACCCATCGTTCATACAAAATTAATGTGGGTTAGCACTATGTTTGTATAATGTAATGTGTTCCTATTTTGTTTATCTTATAAAAATAAAAGTAAATGAAAGAAAAACTATAACATAGAGACCATTATGTTTCCTATGCTAAAAGAAGTACTCAAAATCATAGCAAAGAGAGAATAACAAGAAAATATATTCTATTTTTAAGTAAATGAGGAAAAAAAATTAGATCATGCTAAAACAAAATTAAATCCACTCTATTGTGCATTGGAAAGAAACTTGCAACTAAAAGAAAGCATTGAAATATCAAACCTTAATTTATAGAAAACAGGTAATTCTGCTAGAGTAACTATGTAAAAGATTCTATAGGTTTTATAGGGTTAAATATTTAATTATTAGAGTCTTGTTGAAATTATATTATGAAAATTTAGTTTAACCATGATTCAGTTGCAAATCTAAATAAGTTTTTGATGTAAAACAAGAGATGTTATAGGAGTCATTTGTTTTTCTATAAGAGATAGTCTTGTGAGCAGATAAACATGTGTTAGATGTGATTTTAAGGAAGGATCAGTTTCAAAGAGGCTAAATAATGGTCAATATGTATTTTACAAGTCCTTATGTTTATTAGGGATAATTTTTTTCACTATAAGAGTGATTCTCAGGTTTTTTGTAGCTTTATAAAATGGGAATTTATGCAAAATAGAATGCAAAAATGTATGAAAAAAACTTAGAAAATAGTAATATATACAATATTAATGAATGGGAGTGAATTTTAGTTTCATAAAAGAAATATTTCTAAAATTACTAAAATAATATGCATAGAATAACTTGTAAAAACACTAACTCATTAATTTGCAGAAAACAATATTCAAAAGTAATATGTGAGACATGATAACCTAAATTAATGCATGCAGAATAAAAGTACAAAGAGGGATATTGAGTGCCTAGGGTGTGCCATAACCTAAGGGGTCTTATATCCCTAAAGATATAGCAATATAGGAACCAAAAATTATTTTCATTGATTATAAATGTGCTCATACATAAGAGACAACAAGATTGGAATGCTAGAAATAATCCTTCACGTGACTTCTATTGATGTCTAACTTGAAAATTCAAATCCTAATTGGACTTCTCAAGCCTTATCTATAAAAAAATGGATGACGAGCAGCCTCCCTGAACAGAGGGTCAGTTTCCCTCTAAAATCCCTATAAAATAGGGTCTTGTTCCCTCTAACCTCATAACTACATGGAGTAGCAATTTCCTTAATCCAGCTGAGTTTGGTCATCCTACAATAGGGGGTAGGTCCCATTATTTTATCTTGGAGAGATTCCTTGTTATCTATATAAAATCTCCTCATTATCTTTCAAACCAAAAAAATTAGGAACATAAAGTAAGATAATCATTTCTATCCTTCCTAAGAACATATTAAAGCTAGGAAATATTTTATAAAGTGTATAAGGAGAGGTTAAGTGATCCTATGAAAGGTTATATGGGCGTTAAGTTGTACCTGCTTGGTAGGCCCATGATAATCCCTTATTGAAACTAGTGTTGATCCTGTGAGCAACCTACTCATCTTCCCTTTTTTTTCTTTTCTTCATTTATTATACTAATGGTTTGCATCACATTGTATGTGGGCTAGATGTAGTTTCCCCTTATAGATGAAATCCTAAATTTTCTTCCATTTCTCTCCATCCCCTTTTTTATTCCTCCTAAATTTTATATTATTGTTGGAATAAAAGTAATAGATGACTGAAATTGGGTCCAATCCAATGGACTCCAAGTCTTTGGATGATTCCTTTATACAAGGGAGTTTTGGATAATATAACCCTAAACCTATTAGGTGAATTATATTCAATTATCCTCATACTATGTGGAAATGTGTGAAATATACTCTTATATCCATGTAATATTCCCTCACCTACTATCCTAAAGTTGTCCTCAAAGTGGAGGATCACCTCTTTTTTCCATTGTATGTAAAATATTTCCAAATTAAGATCTTTTGTTTTAAGTTCACGATTGTCGATGTGAATATGTTCAGATGGATGGTCTAGCATAACCCATAGTGGTTCCTCCATTTCTTTGGATAATGATATAGCTAACTCCTCTACCCTATATTTTCTTATAACACTATCGTGTGTTGCTCTAGCACAAAAATTTTCTCATGTCGAATCATACCTTGAGTGCTTTTCTCTCATGGTTGTATTTGTAATTGTTTTCCCTTAGGTATGTTGGGTGTGTCTTATATTCTTTCCACGAATATCTGATCAGATATGCCTATGGTTTTGTGCATGGATTTGCACACGATTTTGTGCATGATGGTTTTTTTCCCATGGTATTTTGTATATCTGGTCAAGGGAACTATGCTTACGTTCTAATATAGGGTTAATGGATTGGTGTTTATGAATTCCTTGACATGTATATACATGTGTTGTAACATTGAAAGGAATATAATGAAAAATCAAGCTGGTGGTCTCAATTTTGGGATCCAGGGAAAACACTCTATGCATATTTATTTTATGTTTTATCCTCTCACTATAATTTATTTTATGTTTTAAGAGTTCATTTGCAGATAATTTATGTACGGGGATACAAGGTAGTGTGGGAATCATCATTATATGATTAGCTTCAATCCTTCTTCCTCTTGAGCCCCCCACTTCACTGGTATAATGGATCCTTCTATCGTGATTGGATTGGGACATCGAGGTTTTTGTTTTCCAGTAAACTTCAATTTATTTATTTTTCTAATCCTAAAATAAAAAAAATAGTTTATTCAGGTTTACTTGTATTAGGTTCTTTTAGGGTGTTGAGGATTTCCATAATAGAAATAATTTTATTTTGTTCTTATTCCAAAGAGGGCTCATTTCCCCTATATGTCATATGATCTATTGCTTCCTCCTTCTTCCTTTCCTTCGGTGGCCGTCTTTGTGTCACAAAGTCATCCTAAGGCTTTTTATATATTGCATGAGGTGTTGGTACCTCCTGCGCCTCTCATTCCATTAAAAGAAGCTTAACCAACTTTGTCTTAGCTTTTTCTACCTCTATTTTTGGCTCAATTTTTACCTTTGACTATACCTCTATATTTTCTTCTATTTCTGCCTCTATCCTTTCCCATAACATTGTTGCCTATTATATATATCCCTCGTTATCTTCCTATTTTGACCCTATTTGGAGTTATGATCGAGTTTATACAAAAGCTTACTTTTCCATGTCAATGAATTCTAGCAAAGATACAAGACTTGGCAAGTATTTCAGGGCATCCATTACTATAATTATAATTAGAATATGATGAGCCAAGTAATTTGTATTTCCTTCCTTTACCTGAGTTCTTATTTCATTCATAAATTGGAGGAAATGGTGGATAACAAGTTTCTCATGGTTAGGTAAGCTTGCTTGGAATATAAGTTGGTAGAGGAGTCTAAAATGATATGCAATCTCTCCTCACAAGAAATGTACTTAAGTCATTTATATTCTACCTAATCCCATGGATATGGTAATCTATTCCTCCTTTTCCCATTTTTATCCTCCTCATGTTATTCATCTTGAAGGAAAAATCCTCTCTTAAAAGTAATTCCTTCATGTCTCCCTTCCTTGCGCAATTTCATCCCCTTAGGGAGTGTTGTGACCCTATTAATGAGATCCTCATCCATATAAATATATATATATTAAACCTATTACTGTAGTAACAATTTCATTCCATTCTAGATGTTGGAGGCTCTAGGAAAAGTATAAAGCAATTTCATCAGCATAACCTCTCAATAGTTCAAATAACCCTAGCTAACTAGAATTTTCAAATATATTTATGAATTCTTGCTTTTGATGAATCCTAAAGGAATCTATTGGTTTTATCTTATTAAAATCTCCTTACATGGTTTGGCACACATATTTAAACAAGGAATTTTTTATAATCGTGCACATGTCATATACTACTACAAGAGTAAGGGATTCTTGTGGTAGTAGGGAATACTGTAGTAGAGGGGAGATGTACAATATTTTAAGGAATATGAGTAGACAAGACTTGTTAGCTAATCACTCCCATGAAACTTTATCAACATTTGACAAATTTTGATTTTGAAATTAATCAAGCCCCCTAATTGCTTCATTGTTTGAATTTAGATTGTTTCATGAAAAAACTTTCCCTAGACAATTGAGATAATTTTAACATTTTTGCTAAATATAAATGGGGAGAATTTTTGACTTACGTTTCTCTTGAATATCCCCTTTAATTTCAAGTCATTTGAAGCTTTGTAGGCCTTTGTGGGAAAAAATGCTTCTTCATATAACAGTTTGTATATCTCTTGTAAAAACACCTGTAGGTTCCTGTAGTAAAATCTTTTACAATATTGACAACAATGTTGATCTCATATAGTGATGACAGGTCCTTGTCATGACTTTAAATGGTATTGCATATAAGATAAAATTGAAGTGCTTTGAATTGAGTGGAATTTGTTGAGGTTGATGTTAGGGAATTGTATTAGTGCACAATGGTGGGTTGGCACCACGTACTGCTTGATACTCCATATCCTCAAAAATGAATAAATCATAATGACTGACCTTCTTGTGTTTTTTCATATTTTTTCTTGTTTTTCAAACACATGTTTGGGTCCCTTGGAGTAAAAGTGAAGTTCACTACTATATGTGGAAGATATGTCATGCTAACTAAGTTTGCATTTGAATTCCTCCTCCTTTTACACTTCTAATGTTTCCTCAACCTTAGGATATGTTCAAAGGAAGTGGTTTGAGGGATGTATAAATGTGCCTTACCTTTTGTGCTTAATAGATGTTATTTTTGTTTTCTTTGAGGCTACATCTGATGAATCTATTTGAGCATCTAGACATTTATATATTTCTTGTTGCTCCCTTTGAAGATCTTTTTGGGCATTTTCATGCTACCAGGGTTACATTTGATAACTCTACTAAATATTGTCATGCTTTTGCTACTGCTATTTGTGAGTTTGATGTTTTTTCTAGATAATCTGGTGTTTCTTTTGTTTTTTTTGGTTAACAAGAGATCGTATACTAGTGTGCGGGATATATTGTAGCTTCTCATAGTGAATTCTCTTATCATTGTATTTCTTTTGAATATTTTGGAACTTGTGATATGCATTGACTTCCTTGAAAAAAATTTGGGTACTTGGCCATGTAGGGTTTCCAAAGGCTACTACAAGACTATGTAGTTTCCTACAGTAGTCACAAAAACTCCCCATACTTAGTATCTCATTTTTTTGAGGCACCACAAAATTCTGATAATTCAAAGAGAGGCTAGAAGTAGCATTAGAAATTTTCTTTAGAGTCACTAAGGGAATAAAATGAAGATGTTGGTGTGATTCAAATATAATCTGATGGTTAGTGAAAGGAATAATGAGGGGTGAGACATGCTTGTGAAGTGGATGAGTCTTAGAAAGCCCTAGATATATTTCCTTTGGTTGTAGTTAGAGAATACCTTAGACCTATGCATGCCTCAACTACCTCATGAGAGGTTTTCACTTGTGATTTTTTTTTTCATTTTTTTTCTTTTTTTTCTTTAACAGAGGTTGAATGGTTTGGGAGATTTGATTCTCTCATTCATATTAAATTCTTTGCATATTTAATCATCAAACTTATCCCATAAGAGTTCCTTCTTGTAGAACTTTACCCTGTATCCATTCACTCTGTGGGATATGTTATTCATATATTGTCCTAATATACACTACCATTATCATGACATTTCTCAACCAGATAGGCTCCTAACCATCTAGTAATTTTTTTTATTTAAAATACTTGAAGCTCAAGTCAAATAAGAGGGAACAATAACCCTCCTAGAAGGCTCTGGTTTTGATATACCTATCATACCAAACTTTTCTTTATAATTCAACCAATTTAGTTTTTAATAGGGCTTGCATTCTAAACTCATCAAGTGCATTTATTTATTGAAAATTTTATTTTTTCACCTTGGTGAGATCCATGTCAAGTTGTGTTTCCATTCTTAGTGTGTTTTACTCAAAATCAATGGATAATATGGTCCTTTTTCCATATACCATATCATAGAGAGTAGACACATTAGTAGCCTTGTAAGTGGTATTGTAGAACCAACTGGCCTCAATAAGCCACTTTGTCCAATATTTTTTTACTACTGTTGATAACCTTAGTCTAAGTGCTTTCTAGTGCTTTATTAGTCATATCCACTTTCCCATTTGTTTGAGTTTGATATCAGGTATATTTTTTATATATGATATGATGCTACCTCATGATCCCCTCTATAATATTGGAAGTGAACTGGGAGCCTCGGTTTGTCACCAATTCTCTTGAGAAACAAAATTTATAAAAAATGTTCTCCCTTAAGAATTAAACTACCATTTACTCTATTATTTCTTTCACAACATTTACCTGACCTACTTAGTGAAATAGTCCATGCACACAATACTATGTTTGTTCTATCTAGATGGAGGATCAATAGGGCCTACAAAGTCCATGCCTTGCTTATCAAAATGGCCTTAAGGTCACATGAGTTTTTAAAATTGTTTAATCTATTTGGGTAATTTTCCCTATCATTTGGAATTCATCGCACTATGTTATGTATCTCTAGACATCTCTGTGAAACATAGGCTAATAGTATCCTTCCTAAAGGATTTGGTAGGTTTTCCTCCTAGAAAAAAAATGGCCCCCAATAGGGTCCATTATGAGATGTTGAAAGAATGTCATAAACCGTATCTTCCCTCACACATCGTCTTAGGATTTGATCACACCCCAACTTGAAAAGGGTACCATATAATGAACGTGCACCCATAGTTCCAAAAATTTGGTTAATATTTTGTGTATAATATCTCCGATTTTTCACCTGAACTTTCAAAGAGAATTGATATATATATATATAATGCGAGATAATCCCTCGCCACAACAATCTATGTTACCACAATTTATATATAAATACCATACATAATTAAAAATTAATTCTAATAATAATTAATTTTGAATACGACAATATCCTTGCACGCCCCCAAAACCCGGATACAAGGGAAAGATATTCTTGCACACCCACTAAACGCTACGAATATGGAGCCTAACGTGTTTTGAAAATTTCGAAGGAAATTTTTTTTCCTCCTTCTATTTGGGTTAAAGTATAAGTTGCGGTGAATTTCATCATTTTATTCACTTAAATGTCTAAGTTATGAAGAAATAAATGGTCGAGGATGGGGTTTATTTATTTTTCAAATTGGATTTAATGGTTATAAGAATATATGTAATGGTTAAAAAAGAGTTTGATTATTTTTTAAGAATATTATTGTTATTATTAGTTTAGGTTAATTTTAATTTCTGGTTTATCAAGTTTTAAGACGAATCAAAAATTTTATGCTGTGAATTTCTTTTATTAGTGTAAAACTTGAGGAAAGAATTGTACCTAGAAATATTTGTTCCATCAAGGTGCTTTATAGATCACGAGTTAAGATAGATCTTGGTTATTTTAATTACTGATAATTATTAGCCATCCTAGATCCATCTTAACCCTAGATATATCAAGCACTGCGAGGGATCAAATATCTTGAGTTGACAACCACTTTTTTGAGTGGAGAAAATAAGGAAATGTTTTCACCTAGATATCTTTGATTGCTCTAATAGCTTGATATATTCAGGATTAAGATAGATCTATCCTGGTTATATAATACTATATAATATATATAGTTGTAACTGTGTGTCTCTTTCTTACTCCCTTTCTCTATCTCACCTCCAAACATATTCTCCCTCTCTCTCTCTCGCTCTCTCTCTCTCTCTCTCTTTCTCTCTATTGAGTCATCTCTCTTTTCCTTCCTCTCTCTATCATCCTCTTCCACATCCTTTTATTTATCACCCTCATCACACTCTCTCTTCTCTATAACGACCTCCTAAAAATACTCTCTCTCTCTCTCTCTCTCTCTCTCTCTCTCTCTCTCTCTACATGTCTTCCTTATCACTCCCTCTCTACCCCCCTTCAACTCGATCTCTCTCTCTCTCTCTCTCTCTCTCTCTCTCTCTCTCTCTCTATCCTCTCTTCCTCACTCTCTCTACATGTCTTCTTTATCACTTTGTTTCTACCCTCCTCCAACTCTCTCTCTCTCTCTCTCTCTCTCTCTCTCTCTCTATTTATTGAGTCTTGCCTCTCTTCCTCCCTCTCTTTTTCATTCTCTCCAACCTCCTTATGTCTCTCCCCCCCCCCCCCCCCCCACGATCACTCTCTATCTATATTTTCTCTCTAAATATATCACTATCTCCCTCCCTCTCCCCTTCTCTCCCTTCCTCACATATATGTGTCTCCTTCTCTCTCTTACCATTATCTTATTTTATTTTATTTTTACTTTTAATTTTATGTAATTTGATCAAGTCATTCCATGTTGTAGAGATCCTATCCACACAATGATGTTTTTAAATTTAAAACGAAATTATTATTATACCAATATAAATCCATCTTAACTCGAGTCTCTAGTGGGATCAAATCTATGAAGGTGTAAAACTCTTTTTTAAGTGAAAAAAATTATGAAAGGTTTGTACCTTAAAATATTTTACCCCCCTTGCGGCTTAATATATCACTAGTTTAGATGGGATCAGTTTGTTTTAATTGTTAATATTTATTGATAGTTTCTTTTACAAATTATTCAAAAACATCATTCATTTTGTACATACATGGCCATAATATATTAACACATTTTCCCCACTATCCGCATACTACTATTGTGATCAGAAAATGTTTATACTACCTCTAAAATCTCCTAATACATAAAAAAAAATTACAAAAAATAATTCAAAACTAAAGAAAACTATCCTTTAGTATTCATCCCAACAAAAATACTGACTTTAGAATTTATGATTTGAGGTTCGGAGGGAGGAGAATCGAAATCCATAGTGTCCTTTGTAGTTGCCACCACTAGAAGAGCTGGAGCCTCACTTTTCTACACAAGAAACTTTGTATTCAATTCCTTTTCCACCTTGCTAATAGCTTCTTCAATCAAGGATATCAATTTACCCATATTTAGACATATATTATCATAATCCATTTGTAGCCTTTCTACCTTCGTCTATAATAAACTAATATTTTTATGCGAGAGAACGAATTGGGCTTAAGACTCAACCTTTCCCATATTCCCAATTTGGATATTGAGGTCATAATGTACTCCATTGAAAACATCAAATAGTCCAACTATTTATTAAAATCCTCCTTCCCATAATTGACCAAGTGATCTATTTTATTTCTCACTCCATAATCTGCCCTCGATACTAAAATTTTAAACACAAAATCTCTAATTCCTAGTAAAGATAGAGTGCCATAGTAGTCCTTATATACTTGCAGGCCTGCCTCATCTAGCTTGTTACCTTTGAGTGTTCAATTTAAGCATCTAAGAAACTCACACATTCCCTTACCTGAAACTACAACCAGAAAATAAATGTCTTTTTCATTGAAATCCTTCTTCATTAAAATTAGGATCCTGAAGAATGTTCTTTGAACTTTAAAGATGGAAATACTAAATATTTTCCTCCATTCATATTTAATAACAAGAAAATAGACCTTCGACCTATCCTCTATTACTTCTAATATCCCGTGGGATGCCAACTTGTACTCATGATCCCAATACTCGTCCATGGAGTGGAGCCACTAACTCCAAATGGTGATAGAATGAATGGATTACAAAACTACTTGCATATTAGTAGGATGATGTTGAATTTCCAACACAATATTCCCTGCTTTGATGTTAATTAGGGTGCTTAGAAACTGTATTTTCATATTTGTAAATAGTATTTTCATGGAATAGGTTTAATAACTAATATTTTATCATCTGATCCATCATTCCTTGATCTAGAGATACTCCTTTTTCATTGAGTTAATTCAACATTGTGGTAAGGTGCCTCTAGATGTGGAATAAATTAACAAACTTATTCTATGAAAAATATGAGATATACTTTGTCCCTATTTTTCTTCGATATTTCACACCTATTGAATAACTACGATAAATAATGGAAACCATTAGTTTTCAGATGTTTATTAAAATTACCAATTCAACCCCCTACTATAATACTATGAATTGGACCTGATTTTTAGAAGTAGCCCCAATCCCCAAACATATTTGGTTTCTATTTCTTTATTTGGGTGAAAATAACCCCTCCTTCTCTTGTCTCCCTGGGGTTACCTTTCGAAGCTGCACTAAAAATTAATGAGAAATAATACTTAGTACTTATTTGATTTTGGAATTCCTTGAAGTCCATTATGAGAATGTATAGTGATTTGATATCTTACATGTGAATGAAGCTACCAGCTTAATTTGGAAAATTTCCAATATTGATCCAAGCTTTGTTTCTTGGAAACAGATCAACTAGATCCCTTGATAATAACCTTTAGCGGAAATTGACTTAAAGATTAAATAATTTTCTTTCGAGTCTAGTGTAATTGAATTTGGATGAACACCATTAAATATATATTTATTATGAAAAAATTCAAACTTGTTAAAAGAAAATAGGTAAATTCGTCCAACATCTCATGGTTATTGAGTCGAAATTTCACTACCATGGATGTGGTATATTTGGCTTTGTCCAAATAATTTTGTAGATCTCAAAAGAGTTGGTGCATTATCGAAACACATGAGGGATGTCTTCCGTTTCCTCCTCAAACACAACATAATAGGAAGGGACTTGAATACTTATTTTCTTGAGGTTTTATGTTGTTAATATATTTCCAAAGACCAATTCCCAGTACAAGAGATTAATTTTTTTCAATCCATCCTTATTTCAAATTCTCCCTCATGTTTTCTATAAAGACGAGTGCAGAAATTTTCTAATTAACAATTCATATCCTACTCTCACAATGTATGTATTATTATTACTATGCATGCATATACATCAATCCAATATTGAAGTATAAATGTGGGATGAAAACTTTGAGTGCTTTGAATACCTTTGACCAATTATTTTGAAGGTTTGAGGGGACATTGGGATAGGCCAACCAACCCATTAACCATTAAGATCCCATCGAAAGATATCATTGATATTGTTGAATCACATTACCTCCATATATTTAGCCAATTAAATTACTCCTTCATTCTCGCTCATTAGATATACTAAAGGAATTAGATCCTCCCAAAGACTAATGTGCATGAAATTTACAACATTCCAACCCAAATGGTCCATGATAATCGAGGCCATCACTTGACATAATTTCGCAATTTTAAAAAATTGGTCTAGCAATGCTTTGTTTTTGTGTCTAATTAACATATTCTTCTGGAAATATTTGTGCACAAAAGCCAACTTCCACAATTCTTTGTAATATGAAAGAAGGAACAAAACTATATTCGCATCGAAATCTAGATTCATGATCTTCAGATATTTTATCACTAATCCACCAAAGTTCATGGGAAGGAAGATGATATTCCAATTCAATAAATTAAATCTAAGTTCATTGTTATTTCCTCCTTTCTAAAGAAACTTCCACAATTGACCACCAATATAATGAATTACTCCATTGGGGGCAAGTAAACTTGAGCCCATATGAAGTTTTATACATAAAAAAAAACTACTTTTACTAAGATGCCCTTTCCTACCACATTTAACCATTGTGGCCCCCCAAGATTGTATTCCCTTTTTTGTTTTCTGCAGGATTTTCCCCCATTCATTTGCATGAGATAATTCTAATGAAATTTGGATTCCTAAATATTTGAATAGTTCCACTTTGTGATGATTAAAAAATATGATATCCTTCGAATCTCATTCAACATTGATTCAACACAGTTCCAACTATATAATTAAGATTTATTTTTATTGACCATGCTACCGGATAGGACAAGGTAGGTTTTTAATTTTTTTTTAAAGAAGAGGAACATTATTTTGGTGGCACCTCCCAAATGGAGAGTGTCATCTACAAGCTCAGAGTGATTTACACCTTAACATTTTGTATGATACTCAATCCCACCAAATTTTATTCCTACCTAGCTTTCTCAAAATTCCTACGATGACTTTTAGCCTTATAAATGTGATGGAGAGGAGAGAAAGGGTAGCCCTACCTTAACCATTGAGAGGACACAAAGAAAATAGTGGCTTGACCATTAACCAATGGTACAATCCATGGGGTGATAATACACACTTCTATCCACCTTAGAAATTCCTTACATAACACAAATTTTTCTAATATCAAGAAAATAAAAGAGTTCCCTACTCAGTCACAATCATTTACAATATCTCACATTGTCACAGTTTTTGGCTTGCCTAATTTCATGCTTGAATGAATCACTTCCTGGAAAAGAATGATATTATCTAATATTTTTCTTCATGGAAATTTTATAAGCTGAATTAGAAAGAGAGATTGGAAAACATTGAGTGAAATTTACTAGATTCATTTATTTCGGAAAAGAGAGCCAAAATAGACAATTTAATTATTTTGTTGATATTCTCTTTACTTCGAGCATTATCCAACATCTGCATCATATAATTTTTAATCATAACCCAAAATATTCTGTAAAATAATTTCAAGAAGCCATCAAGGCCTAGGGATTTATGTGGGTCCAAATATTGCTATCAAAAATCCCAACAAAAATTTGAGATCCAAACATATTGAAAAGATAAATTTAATACTAACTTGAGGGAAAAGGGTTAAGATCCTTCGGATATAGGCCAGGAGGGTGGAAAGTGAAGTTCATCACTTCTACTAAGAATTATTCTTAGAAAAAATACATTACCTTAAAGTGATGGCCTTCAATATTACAACAAGAATGCTACATCTTCCATGCTGTCTAAACTTTAATTGAAACCAAAGGTTCATAGAAACATTTGTTGATCTTATGCAAATGAAAGTAATTGAAAGAAAATTTATAACATATAGATCATTATGTTTCCAATGCTACAGGATATACAAAAAAATCATAAGAAAGAGAGAATAACAAGAAAATATATTATATTTTTAAGTAAAGGAGGAAAAAAAATCAATCATGCTAAAACAAAATTAAATCTACTCTACTATGCACTGGAAACAAACTTGCAGCTAAAAGAAGGCATTGAAACATCAAACCCTAATTTACAGAAAAAAGGAAGCTCTACTATAGTAACTACGTTAAAGATTCTATAAGTTTTATAGGCTTACAAATTACATTATTAGGGTCTTGGTGACAATATATTATGCAAATTCAAGTTAACCATCCTTCGGCTGCAAACCTAAATGAGGTATTGATGCAAAACATGAGATGGTACAAGAGTCATTTGTTTTCCAATAGGAGATAGTCCAATGAGCAGAAAAACATTTTTTAGATGTCATTTTAATGGAGGATAAGTTGAGGGGAGGCTAAAGTATGGTGAAGATGTATTTTCCAATTCCTTATCTCTACGAGGGATAATGTTTTTCACCAAAATAGTGATTCTAGGATTTTTTGTATCATTATAAATAGGAATTTATGAAAAACCGAATGCAAAACTGTATGACAACAAGTCATAAAATAGTAATATAGAAAATATTAATTCATGGCAATTAATATTATCTTCATAAAAGAAATATTTCTAAAATTACTAAAATAGGATGCACAAAATAACTTGTAAAAACACTAACTCATTAACTTGCATACAACAATATTCTAAATTAATATTACAAAAATGGCCAGATGAACTAATGCATGGAAAATAAAAGTAAAAAAAAATGGGTATTGAGCACCTTTGGTGTGCCATAACCCAATGAGGCTCATATCCCTAAAGGGGTATCAAGCTAGGAACCAAAAATTATTTTCATTGATTAGAAAGTGTGCTCATACATAGCAGACTACAACATTGGAATGATATAAAAAAATCCTTCACTTGATTTTGTTGACGTATAACTTCAAAATTCAAATTGTAATGGGATTACTCCAATATAACTATAAAATAGGGTCTTGTTCTCTCCAACATCAAAATTACATGGAGGAGTAGCAATTGCCTTAATGAAACTAATTTTTGTCATGCTATAACAGCTTTTAAGTCCCATACTTTTCTCCTGGATGGGTTCCTTTTCATCTATACCAAATATCCTCGCCATCCTTAAAAATAAAGACACTAGGAAAATAATGTATGATAATCATCTCTAGCCTCCCTAAGGACTAATCCAGATTTATGAAAAAACATAATAAAATACATAAATAAACATAAACTTATAGATGCAAAAAACAATATACTTCATTAAATTACTATCAAATATCTAAAATAAGATTATAGGAAGAATGGAAATAAACTAGCTTGAGTGATGGTAGCTTATCTCTGAGAAGGGATGTGGCAGCTACATGCCTATGAAATATGTTATAATAAGGCTCAATCTCCTTTTTATTATTGAATAACATAGGAAAACCCTAAACAACCAAAACCGTAACCGTAGGAGATAGAACACCAAGATTTTGTGGGCCTCATTGGTGTTAGTTGGGCACCTAACTTCCCAAGGTAATAAATTGGTCATATTATCTCCATTTGGTGCATATGATATATCATCGGAAATATAATTCCAAGTACTATAGGATTTTTTGCAGGCCCTTGACTACAATTATGGGCCTACTATGGACGTCAAAAAAACACCGTTTAGGGGGTGAAAACTACTCTAGAATTTTAGGACCCAAAAAACTGCAAAAATAGTAAATGTTTCTATCAAGAATGAAACTCATGAAATGGACTCGAGGTATAGGTGGAATAGGTGGGTGGCCGCTAATATCCACCTAGATCAAGAACTTATTAAAGATAATAAATACATTATAGCATGTACAAGGAGAGATTAAATGTGCTTATGAAAGGTTATATGGGTCTTAAGTTGTACCTACTTGGGAGGCCCATCATACTCCCCTAATGAAACTATTGGTCATCCTATGAACAACCTACTCATCTTACTTCTTTTTTTTCTTCATTTATTTTCCAAATGGTTTGTCTAAAATTGCATGTGGTGCTAGATATAGTTTCCTCTACTAGGTAAAATCCTACATTTTCTTCCATTTCTCTCCATCCACTTATTTATTCCTCCTAACTTTGATATTATTGTAGGAATAAAAGTAATGTAGTACTAAAACTAATTCCAATCCATTCTAATCAAAATTTTTGGATGATTCTTTTATACAAGGGAGTTTTGGCCAATGTAGCCCTTAACCTATTAGGTGAATTATATTCCCTGATCTTCATACTATGTCGCAATGTGCATCATCTCCTCTTATAAGCATGTAATATTCTCTGACCTAATAGCCTAAGGTATCCTCAAATTGGAGGATTTCCTATTCTTTCCATTCTATGTAAATTGTTTCCAAGTTAATATCTCTTGTTATAAGTTCATGATTGGGATGGGGAGATGTTGGGATGGATGCTCTAGCCCAACCCATAGTCGTTCCTCCATTTCTTTGGATAATGATCTAGTTACCTCCTCTGCCCTGATTTATTCATGCCTCAGTCATGATGCTAATGCCATCAATTTTTCATCACCCAATTAAACAATTAGCGCACCATATGTTGATTTCAGCAAGCACCAATTATTGTGCATATAGAATTATGCAATCTTGGCTTTGTCCTTAGTGTTGATCTAGAGAAAAAATCTAATAAATTATCTAATATTTTGAAGATGGATACAACCATTTCGTGCTATCATTTTTATTTGGAATTGGACCATTAATACTTTAAAAATAAGGAACAGGTATTTGAGGGGTTTCTGAAATTCAGGGCCTCCATGGAAAAGTGTGATATAATGCCTAGTTTGATCTCAAGAGTGTGAAATTGTTCTTCTTTCTCTTGTAGCAGTATTTAGGTCTAGTGAAACTGAGCTCTAAAATTATTGGTATCCTTCTCCATGTGACCTCTCTTTTTTTATTCAATCAATCTAAGAAGGGCCATCCCTTCTCCAATATTTTTTGATTTCTTCTTCCGTTATTCTAACACAAACAATTCCTTTAGACTCTAAAATTTTATTGGATTTAGAATCGTCAATGTCACATCATAGCTTGATTTTGGTTCCCTCTTGGTTGTATTTGCAATTACTTTCCCTTAGGTAGTGTGGGAATAATCATTGGTATCATTAGATTTAATTCTTCTTCCTCTTGAGGCTCACACTTCTCAGGGTTAAGGGAGTATTATATCATGATTTTAGTGGGATATGGAGGCTTAGATTTACTAGTTTTAAAATAACTCTTTTTTTTCCTTGTCCTAAAATAATAATTTTTTTTTTATGTTTACTTGTATTTGGTTATTTTAGGGTTTTTAGGATTTCCATAAAAACAAGTAGTTCTATTTTCTTCTTCTTCCAAAGATAGTTCCTTTCACCTATAAATAACATGATCTATTGATTCCTCCTTATTCCTTTTCTTGGTTAGTCTTCTTAGTGTCCAAATTTCCTCCCGAGGGTTTTGATATTCTACATTTGGTGTTGGTACCTCCTGAACCACTGATTCCACTAAATGAATCTTAACCACCTCTATCTTACATTTTTCTACCTCTAATTTTGGCATAATTTTTACCTTTCACTCTACCTCTCTATTTTATTTTATTTCACTTCTACCTCTATCCTTTCCCATAACCTTGTTTCCTCTTATGTTTCTCCCTCTATATATTCTTATTTTGACCCTATTTGGAGTTTTTATTGAGTTTCTAGAAAATATTGAATGTTTATGTCAATTAATTCTACCAAAGATAAAAGACATGGGAGGTGTTCTAGGGAATCCATGACTATGCTTCTAATTAGGCCATGATGAGCCAAATGTTTTTTCTTTCCTTCCTTTACCTGAGTTCTCATTTACTTAATATATTTTAGGAAATGGGGGATATCATGTTGCTCATGGATAGGTAACATTTCTTGGAATATGAGTTTGTAGAGGAGTGTAAAATGATAGACATAAACAATATTCCATCTCTCCTCACAATAAATGTACTTAAGTCATTGATAAGCTAACTAACCCATGGATATGGTAATCTATCTCCCATTATCCCATTTTTAACCTCCTCAAGTGATTCATCTAGAAGGAAAAGTCCTCTCTTAAAATTAATTTCTTCATGTAACTCTTCCTTGTTCTATTTCAACCCGTTAGGGATGGTTGTGACCCGACCCTATTAATGATATCCTCATCAATCTCTCTCTCTCTCTCTCTCTCTCTCTCTCTCTCTCTCTCTCTCTCTATATATATATATATATATATATATATATATATATATATATATATATAACTATTACTGTAGTATAAATTTCATTGCATTCTGGATGTTGGAGGTTCTAGGAAAATTCTACAGAAATTTCATCATCATAACCTCTCAATCGTTCAAAAAACCCTAGCCAACTGCAATTTTCAAAGATATTTTTGACTTGTGGTTTTGATGAATCCTAGAGGAATATATTGGTTCTCTCCTATTAAAACCTCCTTCCACGGTTTGAAACAAATATTTGAACAAGGAAATTTGTATAATGGTGCACATGTCATATACTGCTATAAGAGTGACGGTTTCTTGTGGTAGTAGGTAATATTGTAGTACAAGGGATATTTATAGTCTTTTAAGGAATAGGAGAAGACAAGAATTGTTAGGTAATCAATCCCATGCAACTTTATCAACTTTATGAAAATAATCATGCCTCCTAACTACTTCATTGTTTGAAATTATACTATTTAATGAAAAAAAATTCGCTACACAGTTGAGATAATTTTAACATTTTTTCTAAATATAAATGGGGAGAATTTTTTGACTTACGTTTCTTTCTAAGATCCCCTTGCATTTCAATTCATTTGAAGATTTGGTGGCATTTTTGTGAAAAAAATTATCTTCCTATAACAATTATTCTGTATCATGTAAAAACACTTGTAGTTTCCCATAGTAGAATGTTTTAGAATACTCACAATAGTGTTGATCTCCTGTAGTGATGACAGGTCATTTTCAGGACTTTAAATGGTATTGCATATAATACAAAATTGAAGTGCTTTGAATTGAACATAATTTGTTGAGGTTGATGCGAGGGAATATTATTAGTGTGTAATGGTGGGTTGGCCCCACATACTTCTTGATTCTGCACGTCCTCAACAATGATTAAATGAGAACGACCACATTTATTTAGTATTTTTCACATTTTTTGCTTGTTTTTCAACCACATATTTGGGTCCCTTGGGGAAAAAGTGAAGATCACTACTATATGTGGCCATAACATTGTGCTAACTAAGTTTGGCTAATAAATTCATTCTCCTTGTACACTTTTAATGTTTCCTCAGGCATAGGATATGTTGAAAGGGATAGGTTTGAGAGATGTATACATGTTCCTTAGCTTTAGTGCTTCATAAATACTATTTTTGTTGAATTTGAGGCTACTTTTGATGAATTTATTGCAGCATATAGATATTTTTATGTTTCTTATTTCTTCTTTTAAAGATCTTGTTGGGGATTATGATTCTACTATGGTTACATTCGATAACTCTATTAAATATTGTTGTTCTTCTATTGCTACAATGGTCGAATTTGATGTTGCTTCTAGATACTCTCATGTTTTGTTTTTTGTTTTTGGTGGAAAAGAGATCATGTAGTAGTGTACAAGAGAGCTTGTAGCTTCTCATAGTTAATTTTCTCCTCTTTGTGTTTATTTTGAATATTTTGGAACTTGTGATATGTAGTGACTTCCTTGATAAAGTATCAGATACTTGGGCCTATAGGGTTTCCAAATGAAACTATAGGATTGTGTAGTTTCCCTATATTAGTTACATAAACTCCCCATACACATTATTTAATTTTT
This sequence comes from Pinus albicaulis, assembly GCA_034641835.2. Taxonomy (NCBI): domain Eukaryota; kingdom Viridiplantae; phylum Streptophyta; class Pinopsida; order Pinales; family Pinaceae; genus Pinus; species Pinus albicaulis. The sequence continues at coordinate 1,322,325,564 of CM076584.1, read as the reverse complement.
TGAGGCACAAAAAAAATTCCAGTAATTCAATGAGAGGCTAGTAGTGGCATTGGAAAAAAAATTTCTAGTCACTAAAGGATTAAAATGAGGATGTTGATGTGATTCAAATAGAATATGATGGTTAGTGAAAGGAAGAATGAATGGTGAGACATTTTGATGGAGTGGATGAGTCCTATAAATTCCTAGCTATATTTTAATTGCTTGTAGGTGGAGAAAACCTTAGACCTTTTCCTGCCTCATGTGCCTCATGGGAGGTTTTCACTTCAGATTTTTTTTTTTTTTCTCATAAAAGGATGAATGTATTGGGAGGTTTGATGCTATCATTCATGCTAAAATATTTTGATATTGAATCATCAAACTTACCCATAAGATGAGCTTCTTGTATAACTTTACCGTGTATAGATTCTCTCTGTGGGATATGTTCTTCATCAATTGTCTTGATATACACTACCATTATCATGAAATTTCTCAACCAAATAAGGTTCTAACCATCTAGTCATGATTTATCCTTTAAAATCATTGAGCCTAGATATAAACAAGAGGGCACAATCACCATCCTATAAGGATATAATATTTATATGCTTATCATGCCAGAATTTTATTTGTAGTTGAACCATTTTATTTTGTAATAGGGCTTACATTCTAATATCATCAAGCGCATTTATTTATTGAAGCCTTTATATTTTCACCTTGGTGAGATTCATGCCAACTTTTGTTTCCATTCTTAGTGTGTTGTGTTAGAGCTAGAATCAGCACTTGGAATTATTTAAGTGCTTCACTAGACACATCCTAAGCTCTAAGGAAATTTAATGATTTGTATTATATGATTGGTAGGTGGTTTAAAACCTTAATCATTGAAAAGATATTTCAGTCAAGTTCATTGTCACAGTACTGATGGTATTGAGTCATAATATGGTAGCAAAAGGTAAGTTTCTAGCCTATCGAGAGAAGCGAGTGTGAAATAAAAGAGGAGACAGTGGGTCTAGAAGGTGAAAATCCACTTCTTTTGGTGAAAAGTAACAAAGGGAACAATTTGACAACATTTAAAAAATATAGGGTTGTATTAAGACTTACAATAATCTTACTGAAATATCATGAAAAGTGACTTTCATAACGAATGCTCTTTAATTTGTCATTATGTATATCTCATCAAGAGAGCTCACTGTGTTAGATTGATAAAATTTGATAGGATTCATAAACACATCAAGAGTCTCATAAAAACATACAATAGTATCTGAAATTACAAACTATAATTGAAAAGAATGAGATGTGAAAACACATAGAAAGATTAACAATACACATATCAAGAAGGTAATAAGTCCTCAAAAGTGTTTTTCAATATCATTCACTAAAAAGGACACTAATCATATGAGAAAAATATTCATAAACCATGAACCTTTTCTTCATGGATATTTATCATATATATACAAAAGACATTATACTCACATCTCCACAAAAGGTGTGAATCTGCTATAAAAGGCTATTAAAATCTCATACAAAGACGAGGCTTATCTTAAACTTTAATACAAAGTGATACAACATAAATAAAGTAAAAAACATGATGTTTTGCAATTTGAAGTGGCTGAATGATGTCGCAATCTATTGGAAGACTTCTCCTCTGTTTTGGTGTGAACACTTCAACCAAAAGTGCGAACAACAGTTAAAGATGACATGTGGATGTTTCCCTCAAAAAGTGCAAAACATAATACTGAAATTTAGGAGGGAGCTTGATCAATGACACTTGGTAGCATCTACTATAACAAAAATATCCTCGACTTCACATTCTTTGATGTAACCATTATGATAATAAACAAAAAAACAACTTTTCATCATATAATAATATTCAAAAATAATAGCTACCTCTACTAAAAAAAGTAGCTATATCCAAAAACATAGAAAATTAACCCAAAAATGAAAAATCTTCTTCAAAGGCCCTGTTTCTTCATTCTTCGGAGGTCCAAAATAGAGGAAAAAATTATGATGGCCTCAAGTTTAGTCACTCTCTCATTTGACCTCTTCCTTTGTGTTTGAATCTTTGGTTGACTCTTTTTCTTCTTGGTTTCATCTTCTCGCCTATCGTCAATGTTAATAATGTCATCTCTCAATGAGAGATTATCTATCAAATTTCTAGTTAATCTGAGTTTATTTTTAGGCTTGGTAGGAGGTATCTGGATACAGGTATTTGGAATGGACTTAGACCTCTTACCTCCATGCATGAATATTCTACATTCTCCTTCCTCAAAATTTGATTCTGTATATTCAGTTTCACTACTATCTTCATAAGAGGAGTATGAATGTATCACAGTCTCCTTCCTCTTCTGGACTGAAGAGCCAATGGAGAAGACTAGTTGAGCTAGAGTAGGCTCTTCCTCTTTGAAGGCCTCTGACATTTTATTTTTTCCTTTGTAAAGAGATAGAAAAGCCTATGAGAGAGTAAATTGTGTGAATGAAGCATCACTGCTTGGTTGACTTTTTTGAGTTGTTTTAGAAACATGGCTTGATCTCTTTTCTCCAAGGTTGACTTCCTCTAGAAGAAAAACATGCTTAGAAGCTATAACTCTAGGGGTAACTTCCTCTAGAGGTAAAATAGGCTTAGAAGTTATAACTCGAGGGTTAAATTCCTCTCAAATTTCTTCTGTCATGATGAGATTTTTCGTAGGGTTGTCTCTTGAAGAGGAAGTTGTCTGCTCTTTACCTTTTGACACAAAAAGTTTAGGAGGCATAGTATCTCTCTGCTTCAATTTGTTTTTATATTGCTCATGAATGATCTTAAGGTATGAGGTTCCTTAGGTGAACTACTCATTGGTGAACTGTTGACATGAGCTTAATTGACTGGTTCTACTGTTGGAAAAGGTATAGGGTCTCCAACTTTCTTATTCAAGCTTCTATTTTTCCTTATGATTGAGATGGAGAGAGGGTCAGCTTGGAAGAAATTTGATGAATGGATAGGGTTTGGCTATGAACTGTTTGGAACATATGTTGTGCAAGTTTGTTCATGGGCATTTGGTAATGGTGGACAGAGGAGAACCAAACCTCGCATGTAATGTAGTGTTGTACAGTGGTGATGACATGTTTCCATTCAACCTTAAAACAAGAAATATGAATAGTCGAATTCCATTTGACATTCAAATGTTCAGGTTTGAGGAAGAGACTTACTTCTATGGGAAAATTTTTATTGTTGAACCAACATCCTCCAGTGGTCGAGGTCTGAGTATCTTGGGCTATGATAGCTTGAGATATCTTGAAAGTCTTGCTCCCAAGCTTGAATTTTTCCCCATCAAAGCTCTCGGAAAAATCCTATGGTAAAGCCACATTTTCTCTCAAAAATATCTACAAAAAATTATAGCAGCCTACTGATTTAAATTGAGGTTTGGCTCTAGCATCAACAATCTCGTTGCTTTCTAGATCAAGCCCATTAAAATTCCCTCCTTTTCCCATACTTCTCAACATATAGGCTCCTTCTAAAGACACAAATGTTCACACCTGGAGGAAAAACCCTATACAGAGCCCTGATTCCTTGCCTTGGAATGATAAGCTAGTTGCTGGAAGATGTGACTCTTGTTTGCTGTAACTTCCACAGAGAACCAAGGTCAAGAGAACATTGAACTTAACCCTCTGATTCAACGCCTCTAATCATGGTATGATGTAATGGCATGATTTGAAATAATTTGAATACAAGCGCTAAGTGATCCCATAACACATAACACTCCACCGCATCATTTAATAATTTATACCTTGTACCATGATCTCTGCTTCAGCTTAGTAGGGTAGCTATAGATTAGATACATTAATACTATAACCATTCACCTATAATAATTCTCCTAAGTCAAAAATAATTAATCTTGTTAAAAATAATAATCATGCTTATAACATAGGATGTCTTAAATCATCTTCAAACATGAATGGCATTTTCTCTAAAAATATTCTTTGCAGCTCTATATGCCTGAAAAATAGTTGCCTTTATGTATGTATTGCAATATAACCAAACCACAGTGAAATAGTTGCTATTTTCACTGTGTTAGTATTGTGAACTTCAATCTGGAGAAATAGTTGCCCTTAATTATATCATTGTGTTACCAATGAAACTTAAACAGAAGTATCTATTATCTGGAAAGAGCATCTATAATTTTATTACAAAAATGACCAATAGCGTTCGACACTAACCCAAGTTAAAATAATGGATTTAACTTATTTTATGAACATGTGACATAATATCACCTATAAATATAAAAAATATTTTGGTTTTGATACTCCTTTTGATTTTTAATGAAAATGACTCAAACTTTGACATAGGCTAGGAAATAAGAAAATTTTGAAAACAGTGATACATTGGCGGTTATACCATTAACATTTACAGTGCTAACAGTGGCTACTATTGGGGATGAAATCCTCCTTGTGAGGCTTCAAGGACTGTAGACTTAGTGCCTTAAAACTTTCAAGACTTAGAGGACTTCTGAAAATTATGACTAGGACTAACCTTTGACTGACTAGACTCAAGACTGATCATATTTACAAACACAAGTACCATTGGGCATGGAGCTTTATTGACACATCACATGAGATATTTACGATGAAATGACTAACTAACTTATCAAACAAGGAAAATTTTAAGAAAATGACCATTAACTGAACCTCCAATCAGTTGATCGTCATCTAGATGCTTGAGAAGAAATGTATTGTTTTCCAAAACTTGAGTAATTCTAAATTGTCAAACTTACCATGCTTTCGATGGTCTTCCCTCCTGACATCCCAGTGCAACACCAAATCATTCTCCTCAAATAATTTCTAATTTTCTCTTTTTTCAAAAACATATTTGACTTTAGTCTGATATTTTTGTACTTTTTCCATTATTGATTCTCTAATTTGATGTGATCCTACCCGCTGCAACATTATCCTTTGAATTGGATTTTTATCATCAATTTCATCTTACAGAAACTTCATAACAGGAAGAGCTAAATGGAATGACATTACAACATCAATACCATGTACAATATGAAAGGGAGACATTCCACTTGATCTTTTGCCACTTACCCTTTCTACCCAAAGAGCATGGACCAGCTGAGTGTCCCAATTTCTCTTATTTTTAGGCAACATCTTCTTAATGATTGTCACCAAGTTTTTAATGGATGATTGAAATGACCCATTACCTTCAGGGTAATAAGATGTGGAATGATTCAATTCAATACCATATTGCTGACATAAGCTATTCATATTATTAGACAGAAAATCCATTACATTATCAGCCAATAATTTATGTGGACAACCAAATATTCACATAATGTTTTCCAAAAAAAAATTTATTATTACAGTCTTAGTGGTATTCCTAGCTAGAACAACTTCAATCCACTTAGTGAAATAGTCTGTAGCTGATGGAAATGAGGGTGGTTGAATTTCGCCGATGAAGTCTAACTCGCACTATAGTAAAGGAACATCTGATGAAATAGGAATAAGAGGTAATGGAAGAAACTTCTATTTACCAGGAAAATATTTACATTCAACACGAGTATTGACTTTGGGAAAAACATAAGATAAAAGAGTTGGCCAACAATAGGAAAATTTTAAGATTTTGTTTACAATGGCTTTCCAATACAAATTTCTTCCACACACTCCTACATCTACCTCTGTCATAATTTCTTGTGACTCAGCTTCATTTACACACCCTAATAAGAATCCTAGAGGGTATTTCCAGCAAATATGGTCTTCCAAAATGTAATACTTAACAGCTTTAAATTTAAAATCTCTTCTTTTCTACTTCTCCATTTCAAGGGGACAGTTGAAATTTAGCAAAAATTATACTATATCCTTATACCAATTTCAATGAAAATTTTCAGGACAATCAGATATACCTTCTCTGTGTTTTTCCTTAGCTACCTCCATATTAAGATTTAGAGCCTTCCAGTTAGATTCAGCCATCAATCGAGCCATGCCTTTTCCTTTTATCAATTTATTAGGTCTGATCTCAATATCAAATTTCATAATTTTGGTCAACCATCTTCCACTCCTACCATCTGTATCTAGTTGCAGCAATACATCTTTCATAGTGATATTTGGCACAAAAGAAACAATTTTTTAATGTAACTTAATTTCAAAAATACTTTAAGACCTTAACTAGTGCATATGCTTGTTTTTCAGTCAAGTTGTACTCTAATTCAAGATCTCTTAAAGCATGACTAAAAAATGAAACAGGTTGTTCTAAACATTCTTTGTTCTTTTGTAACAATATCGGTGCAATTGTTTCTTGGCAAGCGTATGAAAAAATCAGAAAATATTTTTCAAAATCGGGACTAATTAAAATGGGAGCTTCATTCAAGGCAGACTTGATTGTTGAAAAATAATTTTTTACTTCATCTAGAAACTTGAATTCTGCATCTTTCTTCAAGAAGACATTTATAAGTTTGATTAGCTCTGCAAATTTTGGAACAAAGCATCTCACAAAATTAATTTTCCTAAAAAATTACTGCAATTGTTTTTTATTCCTTTGCAAGCTAATCTTATGAATAACTTCAACTCTCCTTGGATCAATAAAAATGCCTCTCTCTGTCACAATATGTCCCAATAATTTTCCTTCTTGAACAAAAAAGGATGACTTCTTTGGGTTCAAGGAAAAACCAATTTTTCTGCATTTGTCAAAAACTTGTTTCAAATGATCTTCATCAGATTCTGAATAGACTATAATGTCATCCAAGTAAATGACTACAAAACTGTATTTTTCTCCCGCAATGGAAATATCCATTTCTCGTTGAAATGTTGCACCTGCATTCATTAGACCAAATGGAATTTTTTTGTACGTGAATGTTCCCCCAGATGTAGTAAATGATGTTTTTTGTCTATATTTTATATCACCTGAAATATGATTATAGCCTGAAAAGTCATCTATCATTGACAATCTTTTGGAGCCTCCAAATTTCTGCAAAATATAATCCATCTTGGTTAATGGATAGTTACCCTTTAATGAACACCGGTTCAGATTGCGAAAACTGACACAATTATTATTTCACCATTCTTTTTCCAAACTGGGACTATATTAGCTACCCAATTAGAAAATATTAAAGGTAGAATTATTTTTTCTTCCCATATTTTTCTGATTTCTTTTTCAATGATAGGGAGAAACATGGGATTTATATGCCTTATTTTTTGTGCTATAGACTTTGCATCTACTTTCAAATGAATTTTGTGCTTCATTATACCTCTATCATAGGTCTTCAACTCACTGTAGGACCATGCAAAAATACCCACATATTTTTTCAACAACTTCATATATTTTTTTCTAGTTTATCGAGAAATAAATTTAGAAACTTTGACTAATTTTGGTTGATCCTCTATACCAATATTACATTCAATTGCACTCTCTCCATCAACTCTACTTTCAGGCTTTAAAAATACATAATTGTTGTCAAACAATATTTCTAAAGGAATTAGGCCTTTAGGAATATTGTTAGTTTTCAAATCAATAATGTCTTTCCCAACCATGGTCTTTTTGAAATATTTTTTGTTTTGATTTTCAACAATGTTCTGCTCATCATCAATTTGAATGTCTACAAACTCTTCAACACACACTAGAATTTTTGAATTTCTTTGTCATCCTCAAATACTTACCAGTATTTGATGTTATCAGGAATATAAGGTATGTTTTTTATTTGAACATCATATGTTTCCTTAACATCAAGAGGAACTTTGAAATTACTAGCAATAATAGCTAGTGAATTAGCCATTTGATTTTTCTCTCTAGTGACAAAATTTATATTAAATGCTGAAAAATAATACTCAATCAAGTCCCACACTTCATTCCTATAATTCTTCAATTTGGAATTTTTCACTTGGTGGTTTCTTCTCACCTGCTTTATCACCAATTCTGAATCACTAAAAGCAACTAGCTACTCAGCTCCTAAACCTTTCACTTCCTTCATACCCAACACAAGCACCTCATATTCATCAGTGTTATTACTGGTGGAAAATTGTATTTTATATGATATATTTACCCTTTTCTGAGTGGGAGAAATGAGAACTACACCAACTTCTGATCCTTCTCTTGATGAGGCTCCATTCCTTCTCTTGATGACCCCAATTCCTTCTCCTCATCGTATATAGGATGATTTTAAGGATTATGTTTATCACTGATGATATAGGAAATTTGGGTTTCCCTATCCAACCTTATGAATTCTCCTCCAAACACTGGTATTGTGGCATATGACATATCCATCTAAAGGGTACCCCACCCCCCCCCCCCAATTTTTTAGACCAAGATCTGGAAAGCAACATCCCAAATCTAGAAGATATGTCTGCAACTATGATTCCCATCACTAAGCATTTCATAGGAAGATGGGTAAGTGAAAAAACCAAGTCTTTAATCACTCCTAAACACTTGAATTTTTTGAAATCAAAGGTGTATAGGTCATGGTATTTCTTGCTGATTTCTAATACTAATTCATCGATCAATTTCTTTGGCATTAAATTGTGAGAAGCCCCATAACATAATAGACAATTATGCAGCAATTTTTCATGTATATTGAGTGATAGATATAAAGGTGGTGAATTATGATAATTTTGGTCTTGGACATGACAACCTAAATAAATAGTATGATGTTCATCTACAATATTGACTGAATCAGGAGTGAGAGGTGGTTGTAACAAACTTTTAAAATACTCTTTGTATGCTGGATTTTTCAAGAATTCTTGAAGTAGGACAAGAACCTTAATTTTATTCAGTTCTAATTTGAAACTGAAATAAATAGGAGCTAATTCTTTATTTTCTGTAGAAATTTCGATGATTGGGGTAGAATTATGAGGTGGAGGGACATCACTGACTTTGGCCTCTTTTTTAGCAGCTTGTTTGTCAGAATATGATTTTTGTTGAGGTTGTTGAACAGGACCTTTGGACCTCATAGGATAATTTTTTCTTTAAAATTCTTGATGTTTTTATAGTTTTGTGCATGAATGTGAGCATTCTCGTCATCTGATAACAAATATCTCCTTGATTGTTCATCATATTATTGCAAAGTCAAACAAGTTGAATGAGATGTTTCTCCTACAAGTTTTATTTCTTCATTTTATTCTTCATGTTATTCTTTCTCTTCTTCAGAAAAATTATTCAAAGGAGGCTCAAAATTTTGATCATCAACATTCCTCCTTCGGCGCTATAGGATTTGTTGAGACTGAAAAGGTCTTATGAAGGGAGCCTGATTACTATTAGCTTCATTTTGATTGGATCTAGCAGCTGGTTTTTTCTCTAACTCCAATTTTGTCATCTTAGAGGCAGGTTCTTTGATCAAATTAGAAATTTGGTCAATATTTTCCTCTGCTGTAAAAGTTTTGGAGGAAGAAGGTTTTTCTTCTTTCATTTTCTTTTTGTTTTTTGATGCTTTCTCCTCTTCCATTTTCAATTTAGTTGAAGCCATAATATTAGAATGCACTCCAATTACAACCTCTTGCATATCCATCAATTTTTGTTCTTTCTCAGACCTTAACCATAAAAAAAACTTAGAATCCAAAGCATTGGAAAAAGTTATCATAGCTGTGGTCTCAGGAGGTTCAATTTCTTCAGGAATTTTATGATAAATTTTATTAAACCTCTTTTTAAAATCTACCAAGGACTCATATCTCTTATTTTTTAGAGTTCTAAACTCTATAAGGTAGTACAAATAGTCTTTCCTATCACCCTATTATGTCACAAATACTTCCTCCAATTCATATATTCATATTATTGAGTTTGGTGGTAGACTTCTAAACCATTTATGAGTTTCTCCATCCAAGCTCTAAGAAAAGAGTCTTGATCAGACATCTTCATGTTCAATGTTTTAATTATCATCATAACTATAGAAAGGAACCAAATGTTCGTCAGCAGAAACCCCTTCTCCCTCCCTTGTGTATTTTTGAAGATATTTTAGATTATCCCCTTGAGGAAGAGGATGAAAAGGTTGAGGAAGAGCAAGTGGTGCATATCTTGCAACCACTATCTGGTGCATCTTGGTGAGGGAATGATGAGCCATGGTTTTATGATGTATATTTGATGAATGAATGGTTGTTGTAGCTATTTGGGAATTAGGAATTATAATTTGTGGAATTTGAATATAACTTGGGGTAGCAGAAAATTGGAATTCTTGTGCTCATTCATCAAGTTTCGGGACTGAAAAGAGTGGATTCTCAAAGAAATGAACAGAGGAGGTCTTGGTTTCACCTTGTACAGATGAAACATTTTAAAATGTTGTCCCTTGAGGGGATGAGGTAAATTCAAATTTATTTTTTTGAGATAAAAAGTTAGATAAGTTGAAATTCAAGCCTTCAAGAACACTCCCTTCTAGTGGATGTGAAGAGGATGGCCCAACAACTAGATTTTCAGACAAAGGAAAATACTCTTATGGAGGGGTGATAAAAGAATGATATTCAGGATGAGTTTGAATGAAATTTCGAATGGTTTTAAAATATTCTTCAATCAAAGCATCCCTATCAAGAAAAGGTGCAATTGGCAATACTTTCTCTAACTCCACTTCTGTCAGCACAAAGCCTTATGATTCCTGATCAACACTTAAAACCTCTGTTTTTTCTTCTTTCACTGGAATAGTACTTATCTCAAATTTACTAAATGATGAGTGTGAAAAACTTTCAGCTGAGCCTAGGTTAACATCATCTACTTTATTTTCTAGGGAAGCAATTTCAACTTGAGATTTCGAGCATAATCTTTTGAAAATAAAAATTATTTCGATTGTAAAGTATATGAAGGTACCGCTTGCTTTGGAATGTACTTTTTATGTACCTTCTTCACTGACTGAGAGGTGCCTTCAATTGATCTTTGTTTTCCTTTTGCATCTTTAATGATCTTCTCTGGGTCGTCAGCTAGAGTCACAAATGGTGATCTCTAATTTCTCCTTGTAGTAGGAGGTCTTGAAACCCATCTTCCTATTTTTGGAGTCACCAGGTGAACTAATTTGCAGCCTTCTTCAAGTCACCAATTCTTTTTCACCATCAAGTATTGATTATCAACAATTTTAAAAAAAGAGACTTGAGAGAATACTTTGTTTCAAGGTCTTCATCTCCTGACAGACGTAGAAAAATATGTTGGCATTGGAATAAATACTTGGAATATTTCAAGTGCTTGACCAAACACATATTAAGCTCTAATTAAATTTAATGATTTGCATTATATGATTGGTAGGTTTTTTAAACCCTCAATCACTGAATATGGATTTCAATCAAGTTCAATGTCACACTAGTGAGGGTATTGAGTCCTGGTATGGTAGAAAAAGGTAATTTCGTATCTTATAGAGAGAAGAGAGTGTGAAATAGAAGAGGAGAAAGTCGGTCTGCAATGCAAAAATCCACTACTTTTGGTGAAAAATAACAAAAGGAACAGGTTGACAATATTTTGACAAGAGAAGGAAATATTAGGATCTACAATAATGTTACTGAAATATCATGAAAAGTGACTGTCATAAGGAATGCTCTTTAATGTGCCATTATGTATATCTCATCAAGAAACCACACCGCGTGAGATTGATAAAAGTTGATAGGATTCATAAACACATCGAGGGTCTCATAAAAACATACAACATCATCTGAAATTACAAATTGTAACTGAAAATAATGAGATATGAAAACATATATAAATATTAGCAATACACATACCAGGTGGGTAAGAAGTCCTCAAAAGTATTTTTCAATATCATTCACTGAAAATTACATTGACCATATGTGAAAACGATTCAAAAACCACGAAAATTTTCTACATGGAGCTTTAACATATATATACAAAATAAATTATACTGAAATCTCCAAAAAAGGTGTGAATATGTTCTAAAAAGTGATTACAATATCATACAAAATATGAGACTTATCTTAAAATTTAATACAAAGTGATACAACATAAATAAATTAAAAAACATGATGGCTTGCAATTTGAAGTTTCTGAATGATGTGGCAATCCATTGGAAGAATGCTCCTCTTTTCTGGTGCAACCACTTCCACAAAAAGTGTAAACAATAGTTAAAGATGACATGTGGTTCTTTCCCTTAAAAAGTGCAAAACATAATTCTAAAATTAAGGAGGGAGCTTGATCAATGACACCTAGCAGCATCTACTATAATAGAAACCTCCTCAACTTCACCTTCTTTGATGTATTCATTATGATAATAAACCAAAAAACAACTTGTTTTCATCATATACTAATACTAAAAAATAATAGCTACCTTTGTTGAAAAAAGTTGCTATATCTGAAAATATAGAAAATTAACCCAAAAATGAAAAATATTCTTCAAAGGCCCTGTTTCTTCATTCTCCAAAGGTCCAAAATAGAGGCAAGAAATCTGATGGCGTCAACTTTAATCACACTCTTGTCTGACCTCTTCCTTTTTGTCTGACTCTTTTGCTAAGTCTTTTTCTTCTTGGTTTTATCTTCTGGACTATCATCAACATTAATAATCTCATCTCTCAATGTAGGATTAGCAATCAAATTGTTGGTTAATCTGATTTTATTTCTAGGCTTGGTATAAGGTCTCTGGATATAGGGGTTTGGAATGAACTTAGTCCTTTTACCTCCATGCATGAATCTGCTAGATTCTCCTTCCTCAAACTCTGATTCTGTCTATTCAATGTCACTGCTATCTTCATAATAGGAGTATGAATGTATCACAATCTTCTTCCTCTTCTTGACTGAAGAGCCAATGGAGGAGACTATTTGAGTTAAATTCTAATATTCCAAAATGGGGAAAGCAACAACATATCTCATAAAATTAAAGCAGAAACAAATATTTAACACATGAAACCATGAGACCAATATGGAGTCATAAAATTATGTATTAGGACATCAAATCAATAAAAAATAGTGAGGAATTAACCATATACAATGAGGAAACAAGCCTCCCATAAGCAATCACTTCCAAGATGAGTTGTTGTTACAATACAAAATGCCAGAGAGAAACTATAACACAGCCATATTAATCACAACTACAACTGGAGATGATACAATGATATAAAAGTACTGATATACGCCCCAATAGAGTCTAGATATATAGATCTGGGCACTAGAACATCTTTCCAAGACCAACCAAGGGGGTTTCCGGAAAATGCACACAATGTGCTAATGTAAGTTGTAGCCTTAGGGCTGAAGATATGCTGCAACAATAGAAATGAGAATATATGGCTGAAACTAATGTAGAAACCTAAAACTCTTCTCAAATAGATCCTTCAGATGAAAGAATGGCTCCTCCCCTTTAGAAATCACCTCCCAAAAAAACCACTACAAGTATCCCTACAACTCCTCCCTAAAATAACACAGATCTGGACTGAAATTCCACTGTAGGGGATATATACTCCTTAGACTTCTTCTAAATGTGTCAATAAATCTCAAGGGGCTTCTTTATAGGCCTTCCGATGGATGGAAACCATCCTCCACTGCAAAGCTATCTCTAAAGACACCCAAACTAATTCTTCACTGTTGCACCATGCAACACAACACAATATCCTACAGAAACTATGCTAATGAAGAAACTGGTAGCTTGGCCTTAAGCCTAAATTTTTAAATGAAGTACAATGCTCCTCCAAGAGGCCTCTTAATGAAAGAGATGGGATTCGCGCTCGGGAAAATCCCGTTCTAAACCACATTGTAAACTCAACTAAATAGCTAAAGAATGCTAAGCCAAAACATAATAAGCCAAAACATAACCAATATGGTTGTCATCCTCTTCCTTATATATGTTATGAGCCTCCTTTCCCTTGGCCCCACTCAATTCAGTCATTATCTTCATGCAATCAATCTCCCTCCAAAACTAGGTTATTTCTCATTTAATGTCCACTCTTCCAAAACAACACTGTTGATTTGGTCAAAGTTGACCTATTCAACATGATCCAACCACTGTTCATACTCAAAGGTGCTTTATTTAGCTGCTTAGAAGGTCTCCTTTTACACTTGAAGTGTTTTTATTGCTGCTAAGGAGATTTATGGGCCTCCCGACCCATTTATTCACCTACCTAGTGAAAAAATAATCTGTAATATTTGACTTAGCTAAAAGATAAATTTTAGGAATATTATAGTCCTCCCTTGCAAAATGTTGCTTGTCCTAAAGAAAATATAAAGGTGGAGCAAAATCCTCCCCTCCTCCTCTTGTGGCCTCCTCATCAACAATCCCCACCATTGCTTCAAATATTCTACAATAATTTTGTCTCCCAATGGTTCCTCCCAGATGTGTAAGTTGGCCTTTGCGGAATAAGCCCAATAGCCTTCATTATGAGACAGTGGAAGGTCTATATGGAAACCTTCTTCTTGTTCAATGACCTGTTCAATGTAGGGGTGATGAAAATCATATGGTATCTCATTCCCAATGAGAGGCTCCCATATCCATGCTATCATCCAAATGAAATGAATCACCTTCCAGCATGATAATTCATAGAAACTTTCCTCGCAAAAGTTCATGAGATGCATATCCCAAGTGCACCCAACAATCATATGGCTCATATCATCAAGAAATCATTGATCTATTGTAGTGGACATATCATCTCCCATGCATCCCTTGTAACATGAAGCATAAAAGGTGTGGGAAATTCCACTCCCCATGGACAAATCCAACCAATGTGCCTTCCCTCCAATCATGTTCCCAACAAAGGTAACCACATCATCAACATATGTAATCATAATCAAAGACATGCTAGCTACCATGTGTAGTAAACGTGAAGGATAATGGTCCCTCATATCAAATAGCACATTTTTTCTCCAAGCTGCCATAGAATATGTCCCTCATGTGAAATAGCATAGTTGTTTCTCCTAGCTTCTATAGAACATGATATAACAGGTGTTCCTCCCACCACTTTTTTGCTTCCCCATTCTTCTTGAATTCTTGGAGAAGGTGTATGAGGGTTGGTGTTAATGAAGCACACCATGACGAATACATCATATCCCCAAAGTCTTCTATGGAATGGCCAACATAATCATTTCTCATAACCCCAAGTAGCCCAAGAAGCCAATAAGGAAGATTTCCCCTTCTTGGCGCAATGTCCTACACATGTGTTCTAAGAAAATGAAATTATTTACTAAATATATCATGATTCTCAAAAATACAATGCTTACCATACACTTGGTTCAAACCATTGAGGTAGCTCATGGATGAGCTTCCTCTCACAAGGAATGAGTAAGGAGGTGGTGATGATAATTCTTCCCAAGAGTATTGTTCCTCCTCTCCCTCCAAATAATACATGAACTTCCTCATATGATAGTGCATCTCCTCTTTGAAATCTTCCCACATGAGTCCTTCCAAGATAGTATGGTATGTTCTAATGAGACTAGTGGGATTGGAAAGTAAGACCTCATAGGCTGCATGTAGTAGTTTATCCTTTAGTTTTGATCCTCTATTCAAGTATATCTGATAATGGAAATAAATGACTCCATCAACCACTCTATACCTCCCATCTGTCACTTGCCCATCAAGAACATTACATGTGAAAATGTTCTTCGAATATTCCACCAATAGTTGGGTATCTAGGCTTCCCAACAATGACAGTGTTGTATAAATCTGAAATGAAGTATTTTTCACATCATAACTCTCCTCTTTGACATGCTTAATGCCAGAGCCACATGTTGGAGTAATGCTACCCCACTTCTGCTACCTCTCCTCCAACTGGTCTTTCCTAAGACAATATTGGATTACATGGAAGTCAACCTCTTTTTGAAAGGTATCTCTCCTCCAAAACTTACATAGTATTTCCAATGCATGCAAGAGTGTTATTAACCTTTTGTCATATTAAGAAATCTTCCTCATGTATGCAAGTATAATTTTCTGCCCCAAGGTTATGGAGTATCCCTTTAACACGATGCTCATGCCATCATAGGTTTGTGAATCATCATCTTTCAACGCAAATAGATGAGTGGGATATAGAAATGTCAATATCAAGGAATTTCTCACCTCCCATTCGAACCAATCAAAGGTTCTCTGTGATGTACTAGCTCCTCCCAAGGTTCCTTCCCTAACCAAATATGTCAATGCCGCACCATGTTGAGATAAATATTTATTCACCTTCCAATTAGGGGGTATCCTTGGTGGAATGCCTCCATGTAAAGAGACATGAAAATATGAAGTGGAATGTATAGATGAGTGGACTGATTTGTCCCTCCCTTCACTGCATAAATCAGACTCCTCCTTCTGTATATCAACCCTTTAAAATAAACAAGGGTGAATTCTCTCAATCCTTTGATGTTGATCCACCCTTTCTTCTCCTCCTTGGATAAAGGTGTTATTGTCCATCAATATTGTCACACAATGATCCTTCAGAACATTTTGCAAAGGTGAAAAAGCTCCTCCACTTGAAGCAATAGCTTCATGCCCATTTCAATGTAGTGATGGTTCTTCTTCTGAAGTGGCAACGCTATTACTTCATCTCTGCTCTTCCTCCTCATCAATATTTGAGAATACCTCATCAAAAATGAGAGACCCTAGATCTTGGTCTTCCCTTGAAGGAGGAATCTCCACGTCTTCCTTTCGAGAGGAAAGCTCTTCCTAAAATGGCAATCTTGCCCTTCAAAAGGTATTATAAAAGCCTTTATCCCCCTCAATAGAAATTTGTACTGGAGTTGGTGTAATAGATATTTCAAACTAATGCAAAGGTTTTGAATGTTTTTGTTTGGCTAGCTCAATCAAAGATGTTTCACATTGTTTTACACCAAATCTCTTCACTAATCTCTTACTGAATCTTGCATAAGCACAAATATTTGCATGATTAAACGAATATGATTCATAAAACCGCCAAGTATGAGCCTTACCTTCAAGATGCAGTGCTTCTATCTTAAGGGATTGTTTTTTTGAAACTTGATGTAGATGCAAATTTGAGTCTAGATGATCTATGCAATCCTTGGCTATGCATTTGGATGACCCATCAAAATGTGGTAGAAATAATATACCTCTTCTACTCTTGTTGTGATTGCTAGGTCTTTTCTCCTCCTTGAGTTGGAAAAACTCTTAGAAGTTCAGGTGCTCCTTGAATCTCCAAGATTAAGATTCATACTCCCGAATATAATCATTCAAATTCTCGTCCTTTGGTGCATATTCTTCCTCCATCTATTTTGCAGTGAATCTGGGCATAAGACTACACTATTGATCATAATGTGTGGCTACATGCTCACACCCACCATGAAAAAATATAGGGCCTTCTTCATAATCAAACCCCCTTGGAGATTCCCTACACATCTCCCTTCTCATCTTCTTGATATCTCCCTTGATCCTCTGCATAGTTTGAAAAAGAAGCTTTGAGAGATTCTCTTCCTCTCTTCCTCCAAGTAATGGAGTCTTGTATTTTTACATCTCCTCATATTTTGATAGGATTCTCCTTATGGTGACATATTTGCTTAATGTAGAAGCTGAGCCAAGATTATGCTCCGATACCACTATAATATTACAAAATGGGGAAAGCAGCAATATATCTCATAAAATGAAAGCATAAGAAAATATTTAACGCATGATACCATGATACCAATATGGAGTCATAAAATTATGTATTAGGACAACAAATAAATGGAAAATAGTGATGCATTAACCATATAAAATAAAGAAACAAGCCTCCAATAAGCAATCACTTCCAAGATGAGTTGTTGTTAAAATACAAAATGCCAGAGAGAAACTACAGCGTAGTAATATTAAGCACAACCACAGGTGGAGATGATACAATGATATAAAAGTACCGATATAAGCCCCAATATAATCTAGACATACAAATTTGGGCATTAGATCATCCTTCCAAGATAACCCAAGAGGGTTTTTGGGAAATGCATGTTGGAAATATGATGCAGAGTGTTGTCCTTGATGGCAACCCACTGAATGAAGATGAAGACATGAGATTGTTGACATGTGTTGTCCTTGATGGCAATGCACCTGATGAAGTTACTCTTGACTTGATGGACTTGGTAAATGATGTAAATCTGATGTGATATGATGTTTGTTGACAATATGATGCTGGGTACCCACTTGATAGAGTGTTGTCCTTAAATGGCAACCCACCTGATGAAGTTGTGCTTGATAGAATGTGTCTTGATGAATTGAATCTGATGTATCTATAGTGAGTAAAGAAGGTAATGAAGAAAGAAATCCAGTATGTGATAGATCTATGATGAAAAGAGTATGTCTCTAAGCATACACGGATTTGCCTAGGGGAAGTCACGTATGCACGTGGGAAAGAACGTTCCAAGACGCGTATGGGCAAAAGCGCTCAAAAAGTGCAAAACCAGGGGTAACCACCATAGTATTGACCCATTGTATTGGGTAATGATTCGCCTAATTGACCCCGTCCAGGAATACCATCGGATGTAATGTGGTTTTGGCTCATGGTATTGAAAAAGGGTAAACCTATATAAAGGGAAGAAATTCATTGTGCAAATCATAAGTGTGGGTGCAAGATGTCTGAGCTTGAATGAATATTTCTCTCTGAAGTAGATCTGAATGAAAAGGTTACAGTTGAATGATAGATCTGAATGTATGATGCACCAATGATGAAGAAGGGGATCTAGATCTAAAATGTACTTGTATTTGCTAGATCTGTTGATGGAATGATTAGATCTGTGATGAGGCGAACATCTGTTTGAGGTAAAGGGTAAAATCTGAAGTGATGTATCTGTTGTGAAGAATTGAAATGACATAAAAGTCTGAAGAACCATACGCTAGTTCTCCGAAGAGGAAGCGTGTATATACACGGCTTCGCTGAAGAGAAAGCACGTATGCACAATGAAATTGGATCTGTAATATGTACAGAAGTATACGTTGGTTTATGTGAGCGGAAGCACGTATATACGCGACATCAGCGAAAGGAAAGCGCGTATGAAAACTAGGGTTTGCTGAAGTCTGTGGTAATAAATGTCTGATTTGTTCTGCTGGTTTACTGATATCTGTCAGTGATTTATATGTATCTATTTCATGGTTGACTGTGCTTAAAAAGTATGGAGTGGGTCCAGTCTGAAAATTTGATGAAACGTGGCCTGCAAGTGGTGTCCTAAATGATGCTTTGGATCCAGTGTGAAAATTGATGAAACGTGGTCCATAAAGGTGCTGAGGGTTGTAGCCTTCAGTCAGGGGGTTGTAGCTCCCTTCCAGGAGAGGCTGGTAAACGAGATCAGGGGGTTGTAGCTCCCTTCCAGGAGAGGCTAGTAAACGAGTCAAGGGGTAGGAGCTCCCTTCCAGGAGAGACTGGTAAACGAGCGCAGGTGGGTGCCTGCGTGCTGGTAGGAGTCTACACCAGCACATATGTTGTAAGATGTTTTCTCTATAATAAAATATTGAAGGCTGAGAAATTGCAGCGGTGGTTTTCTCCCGACTTGGGTTTCCACCTAAAAATCCTGGTGTTCATGTGTGATGCTTTGTGTGATGGTTTATTCTATTTTTACTTCACATTTTTACTGTTAAATTAACATCAGATGAATGACTATTGCAAAGAACTAAGTTAATAAATGTCTGCATATTTAGATCTCTACTAATGCGCGAGTATTATGAAGGAAATCCTCGTGTATACGCGAGTTTACTGAAGGAAAGTAGTGTATGGGTTTTAGAGAGTGAAAAAGTAAAAATTTTTGAATATGCAGTAAATACTGATTCACCCCCCCCCCTCTCAGTATTTTTCCCAACAATTGGTATCAAAGGAGGTCCTTGTGCAGAAGCTTGATCGCTTGAAGGAGATCCGTCGCAATGGGAACTCAAGAAGGAGTGATGTCTATAAAGCCACCTCTATTCAATGGAAGCAATCTGATATTCTGGAAGGTACGAACAAAAGCATATCTGCAAAGTCTTGGTGCAGATGTATGGGAAATCGTGGAAGAAGGTTATCAATACCCAGCAAGTATTCCTACTGATGTAGCGGAAAGGACGAAGTATGAAATCAATGCCAAAGCAGTGAATGTCTTGTTAGGAAGCATGTCTGAATCATAATTTGCTAAAGTGATGTAGCTACATTTAGCAAAAGAAATATGGGACAAAATCATTCTGAGCTATGAAGGAGTTACAAAGGTAAAAAGTGCAAAACTCCAAACTCTTAGAATTGAATATGAAAACTTGAAGATGCATAGTGATGAAAATGTTGCCAAATTCTTTCTTCATCTGGATGATATTGTAAATCGAATGAGAAATTTGGGAGAAACCATAACTGATACTACTCTAGTGGAAAAGTTCTTAAGATCCTTGACTTCAAAATTTGACTCTAAAGTTTCAGCTATTGAAGAAAGGCAAGATCTGCAAACTCTTACTATTGTTCAATTACATGGTATTCTGACTGCCTTTGAAATGAGACAAGGAGGCCCGTCTCAAGTCAAAGAAGCTGCTTTTAAGGTATCTTCAAAAGGAAAAGAAAAGGAAGTTGTCAAAGAATCCAGCTATATATCTGAAGAAGAAGAAGCGAATTTTGTGAGAAAGCTCCGACTAGGTAGTGGAAGATTCAAAGGTAAGCTTCCCTTCAAATGTTTTGAGTGTGGAAAAGTTGGTCACTATGCTGATAAATGTCCTTATAGAGAAAAACGTGGTAAAGGGAAAAAATTTGGAAAGAGGAAGATTTATTATGCAAATGAAGATGATGATGAAGTGTCTAGTGAAGATGAAAAAGATTCTGATCATGATATTAAACTGCTCATGGCAAAAGAATCTAGAGAAGAAAAGGATATTTTTGTGGATGCTTTGGAAGACAATGATATTTTTGAAGAAAACAATCAACTCAAAGTAAGCCTAGAAGAAAAGAACATAATCATAGAGACTCTTAAAAATCAGCTTGAAGCAAAGAAAAAACGCATTGAGGAATTAGAGTGTGAAGTAGTAAGTCTAAAGAAAGATAATGAGAAAGGAAAAAATATCAATCTTAGATTTTCTAAAAGTTCAAAAACCCTAGATGGAATTATCAATGCTCAACGTTCTCCTCTCATAAAAACAGGTCTTGGATTTATTGGAGAATCCTCTCAGGTTCCAGCACCAAACTATCTAAAGGCAGCAACTACTGGTTTACAATATTCCTCCTCTCAACATGGAAGCAAGGATTCTTTACAAGTAAAGCAGGATCATCGCACTTCAAGGAACACTGATAGGAATAACTTTCAAAGGAGCTCCAACCAGCAGGTAAATTCAAATAGAAGATTTCGTAATTACAAAAATGGCTATTTCAATGGACAATGTTTTACATGTCACAATTTTGGTCATAAAGCTGCTCAATGTGTTTCTTACAAAAATATCATGACAAGAGAAGCAAGAAAGAAAAGGTTGGATACTGAACCAAAGAAGAATACCTATAACAACTTTTCTCCTCTTCAAAATGAAGTTGAATGTGCTTATTGCAACAACTTTGGCCATGAAGAATCTGAATGCAGGAGCAAAGTCCAGCCAAAATAGCACTTTCCCTCAAGTTCCAAAGTATGGAAAAAGAAGGAATTACAGGTTGAAAACTGTGGAATAGCATTATTTGCAGAAGGTGAAGAAAATCAATGGTACATTGATAGTGGATGCTCAAGACACATGACAGGTGACAAAAGCAAACTCCTTACATATAATGCTCTAGAAAAGGAAAAGAAAGTAACTTTTGGAAATGATTCTCCTGCTATAATTAAAAGAAAAGGGTCTGTGTTTCTAAAAGAAAAGGTGAAGGCTAAGGATGTCATGTATGTGGATGGATTAAGGCATAACCTATTAAGTGTAAGTCAAATGTGTGATCAAGGAACAGAAGTGGTCTTTAGTTCAAAAGAATGTGTGGTTCGTGATCTTGATACAGGTAAAATCATTATAAAAGGAAAAAGAAATCCAAGCAACTTGTATGTACTAAACGGCATAGATCAATGTTACTTGAGCAAGTCTTCAGAAAATTGGCTATGGCATAGAAGGCTGGGGCATCTGAGTTTCTCTCAAATCAACAAAGCAAGCAGACTTCAAGCTGTTCGTGATCTTCCCAATGTTAATCTTCCAGAAAGTATCATATGCAAATCTTGTCAATTTGGTAAGCAGACCAGAGTACGATTTAATGCCAAAGAAGGATCATCAAGCAAGCCTCTTGAACTCATTCATACTGACATCTATGGACCTCTGAGGAAAAAGTCATTACGTGGGGAAGAATACTATATCTTATTTATTGATGACTACTCTAGAATGTGTTGGATCGGGTTCATTAAACACAAAGATCAAGCATTTGAAAAATTTCAGAGCTTCAAAGCATTGGTAGAAAATGAATTAGATATAAAAATCAAGTGTCTTAGATCTGATCGAGGAGGAGAATATACATCAAATGAATTATTTGAATTTTGTGAACAACATGGCATAAAAATACAGTTCTCTGTAGCAGGCACTCCACAAAAAAATGGCGTAGCAGAAAGAATGAATAGAACAATTGTTCAAATGGATAGAGCTATGCTTGCTGATTCTGGAACTCCTGACATGTTCTGGAGTGAAGCAGCACATACAGCAGCTAACATTCTCAACAAGGCTCATGTTCGGGTAAATAGTGACAAAACTCCATACGAACTCTGGTATGGTAATTCTCCCACTGTGAAGCATTTTAGAATTTTTGGAAGTAAATGCTTTATCAAAAATAATGATGAAAAGCTTGGCAAGTTTGAACCTAGATCAGATGAAGGGATATTTCTTGGTTACTCATCTTCAAGCAAAGCATACACATGTTACAATAAAAGGCTTCGAAATATTGTTGAATGTATTGATGTTGTTATTGATGAGTCTCCTGCAGCTCCTAAAGAAGAAAAAAAAACAACAATAGAAGATGATAGTGACATATGGCCCTCTACATCAAATGGAAATGATATAGACAGTGGATCCAATGAAGAACTTGAAAATGATCCATCTGAAAAAGCTCCATCCAGATATGTTCAAAAGAATCATCCTGAATCTCAAATTTTGGGAGACAAGGAATCAGGTGTACGAACAAGGAGAACTCTTGTGGGATCTTCTAGTCACATGGCACTTCTATCCACAATTGAACCACACAATGTCAATGAAGCTAGCAAAGATGAACGTTGGAAGCAAGCCATGGATGAAGAGCTTGATCAAATCGAAAAGAATGACACTTGGGAATTGGTACCAAGACCACATGATAAAAATGTCATTGGAACTAAATGGATTTTCAAGAAAAAGTTAAATGAGAATGGGGATGTTGTAAGAAACAAAGCTAGACTGAATTGCAAAGGGTATACTCAACAAGAAGTTATAGACTTTGAAGAAACGTTTGCTCCTGTAGCTAGACTTGAAGCCATAAGAATGTTTCTTGCTTTTTCAAGTTATCAACAAATCAAAGTTTATCAAATGGATGTTAAATCTGCTTTTCTTAATGGAGATCTAGAAGAAGAAGTATATATAGAACAACGGGAAGGATTCATTTTGAGAAATGATGAACATCTTGTTTGTAGACTTAAAAAGGCTCTATATGGTCTCAAACAAGCTCCAAGGGCATGGTATTATCGTCTTGACAAATATCTTCATCAACAAGGATTTTCAAAGGGGTCTGCTGATAGAAACTTGTACACAAAAATTGAAAATGATAAACTATTGATTGTGGTTGTTTATGTTGATGATATCATTTTTGGGAGTAACGAAGAATCTATGAGTAAAAAATTTGCTTCTGTCATGCAGCAAGAATTTGAAATGTCCTTACTTGGGGAACTAACATTCTTTCTTGGCTTACAAGTGCATCAAACTGCATATGGTATATTCCTATCTCAAACAAAATATCTTAAGAAAATTCTGAATAAGTATGGCATGGAAGAATGCAAACCTGTAAGCACACCAATGATAACCGGATGCAATCTCAGTTCTCATGATGATTCTCCCACGGTGAATCAACCGGAATACAGATTAATGATAAGGAGTCTACTTTATCTCACTGGGACTAGACCAGACATTATGCATGCAGTTGGGATTGTTGGACGATTCCAAGCTAATCCAAAAGAGTCTCACCTTCAGGCTGTTAAAATAATTTTCAAATACCTACAAGGAACTCAAGACCTTGGTCTATGGTATCCAAAGAATGCTGATCTTACTCTTCATGCTTACACTGATGCAGATTGGGCTAGAAGTTTTGATGATCGGAAAAGCACTAGTGGTGGTGCATTCTATATGGGACCCCGGTTAGTATCTTGGTTTAGCAAGAAGCAAAATTCTATTGCCCTATCTACAGCAGAAGCAGAATATGTAGCTGCCGCATCTTGTTGCACTCAACTCCTTTGGATGATTCAAACCTTACAAGATTTTCAAATCAAATGTACACCTCCTATCCCCATTAAGTGTGACAATACAAGTTCCATCTGTATTTCAAAGAATCCTGTCATGCATTCGAAGACCAAGAACATTCCCATCAAGTATCACTTCTTACGTGAACAAGTGCTTGAGCAAAAGGTGAAGTTGGAGTATGTTCCCTCCAAAGAACAAGTTGTTGATATCTTTACCAAACCTCTGCCCAGGGAAGCATTCGAGTATCTAAGACAGAAGCTGGGAGTGTTCTCTGCCAGTCAAAAGAACAAATCTGCATAATTTTTAGAAGATAGCATTGGATACGCGGGTTTCCTGAAACACAGTCGCGTATATACGCGAGTTCATGCACAGAAAACCGCGTATGTCTGATTGCTGACATTTTTCTGTTTGGAGTCAGCTCTCTTCAGCACAGCTGCAGTGCTGCTTGGTATCTCCGATACTGTTTGGTATCTCTGGTGTTGTTCCAGTTCTCATAATTCTATTTCTAAATGTTTTTGATAAAGATGCCTTGATGATTTGTTGGTAAAAGTGTTCAGGATGCACAAACTAAGGGGGAGCCTTAGTCATATGGAAAGGATGTTTGGATGCACAGATTCAGGGGGAGCGTTAGCATTTCTGAGTATAATGCATTGTTGGCATTATGATGGTTCTGATACATGTTCTCTTTCTTGAGGACTTTCTGGTGCTGGTTATAAATGGTCATTTTTTGAAAAGGTCTTGTTGAGACCCATGATGTAAAATTGTAATATTCAGTCATGTAAGGACTTGTCAAATATTGTAAACCTATTTGGTTGGGTAGCTGACTCAAATTTGTAAACCCACTTGGTTGGGTAGTTGAGTCTCATATGTAAATCCACTTAGATAGATCTTTGATGTAAGTATGAGTCATTGGTGATAGGAAATTCATAGTGTCATGTACTTCATTGGAAAATATGTTTGAAAATTCAGCATGAACTCAGGGGGAGCTTGGTCACTTCGTCATATATCAGATCTTCAGAACGTTTCTTCCACATGTGGAGAAAAGGGGGAGAGTATGTTGGTTTTGATCCACCCTTTGCCCTTGATGTCAAAGAGGGAGAGTGACAGGGGGAGAGTGACATCGAGAATGTGACATGGTGTCATTATATTCTAAATGTACCTATCTGTTGTAATGATCAAACACCATTGTGGTTGCCATCAAGTCCAAAGGGGGAGATTGTTGGAAATATGATGCAGAGTGTTGTCCTTGATGGCAACCCACTCAATGAAGATGAAGACATGAGATTGTTGACATGTGTTGTCCTTGATGGCAATCCACCTAATGAAGTTACTCTTGACTTGATGGACTTGGTAAATGATGTAAATCTGATGTGATATGATGTTTTTTGAAAATATGATGCTGGGTACCCACTTGATAGAGTGTTTTCCTTGAATGGCAACCCACCTGATGAAGTTGTGCTTGATAGAATGTGTCTTGATGAATTGAATCTGATGTATCTACAGTGAGTAAAGAAGGTAATGAAGAAAGAAATCCAGCATGTGATAGATCTATGATGAAAAGAGTATGTCTCTAGGCATACGCGGATTTGCCTAGGGGAAGTCGCGTATGCACGCGGGAAAGAACGTGCCAAGTCGCGTATGGGAAAAAGCGCTCAAAAAGTGCAAAACTAGGGGTAACCACCATGGTATTGACCCATTGTATTGGGTAATGATTCGCCTAATTGACCCCGTCTAGGAATACCATCGGATTTAATGTGGTTTTGGCTCATGGTATTGAAAAATGGTAAACCTATATAAAGGGAAGAAATTCATTATGCAAATCATAAGTGTGGGTGCAAGATGTCTGAGCTTGAATGAATACTTCTCTCTGAAGTAGATCTGAATGAAAGGGTTATAGTTGAATGATAGATCTGAATGTATGATGCACCAATGATGAAGAAGGGGAACTAGATCTAAAATGTACTTGTATTTGCTAGATCTTTTGATGGAATGATTAGATTTGTGATGAGGCGAACATCTGTCTGAGGTAAAGGGTAAAATCTGAAGTGATGTATCTGTTGTGAAGAATTGCAATGACATAAAAGTCTGAAGAACCATACGCTAGTTCGCCGAAAAGGAAGCGCGTATATACACGGCTTCGCTGAAGAGAAAGCGTGTATGCGCAATGAAATTGGATCTATAATATGTACAAAAGTATACGCTGGTTTATGTGAACGGAAGCGCATATATACGCGACATCAGCGAAAGGAAAGCACGTATGCAAACTAGGGTTTGCTGAAGTCTGTGGTAAGAAATGTCTAATCTATTCTGCTGGTTTACTGATATCTGTCAGTGAGTTATATGTATCTGTTTCATGGTTGACTGTGCTTAAAAAGTATGGAGTGGGTCCAGTCTGAAAATTTGATGAAACGTGGCCTGCAAGTGGTGTCCTAAAGGATGCTTTGGATCCAGTGTGAAAATTGATGAAACGTGGTCCATAAAGGTGCTAAGGGTTGTAGCCTTCAGTCAGGGGGTTGTAGCTCCCTTCCAGGAGAGGCTGGTAAACGATATCAGGGGGTTGTATCTCCCTTCCAGGAGAGGCTGGTAAACGAGTCAGGGGGTAGGAGCTCCCTTACAGGAGAGGCTGGTAAACGAGCACAGGTGGGTGCCTGCGTGCTGGTAGGAGTCTGCACCAGCACATATGTTGTAAGATGTTTTCTCTATAATAAAATATTGAAGGCTGAGCAACTGCAGCGGTGGTTTTCTCCCGACTTGGGTTTCCACCTAAAAATCCTGGTGTTCATGTGTGATGCTTTGTGTGATGGTTTATTATGTTGTTACTTCACATGTTTACTGTTAACTTAACATCAGATGAATGAATATGGCAAAGAACTAAGTTAATAAATGTCTGCATATTTAGATCTCTGCTAATGCGTGAGTTGTATGAAGGAAATCCCCGTGTATACGCGAGTTTACTGAAGGAAAGTAGCGTATGGGTTTTAGAGAGTGAAAAAGTAAAAAGTTTTGAATATGCAGTAAATACTGATTCATCCCCCCCCCCCCTCCTCTCAGTATTTTTCCCAACAATGCACACAATGTGCCAATGTCAGCTGCAATGCTAGGGCTAAAGATATGCTGCAACAACAGAAATGAGAAGATATGGCTGAATCTGAAGTATAAACCTATATCTATTCTCCAATATATCCTTCGAATGAAAGAATGGCTCCTCCCCTAAATAAATCACTTGCCAAAACAGCCACTGGAACTACCCCTGCAACTCCTCCCTAAAATAACGAAGATCTGGACTGAAACTGCATTGTAGGGGATAAGTAATCCTTAGCCTCATGCTAAATTTGTCAATAAACCTCAAGGGGCTTCTTTATAGACCTTCCAATGGATGGAAACCTGCCTCCACTCTAAAACTAGATCTGAAGACACCCAAATTGATTCTTCACTACTACACCATACAACATAGCACAATATCCTGCAGAAACTATGTGGATGAAGAAATTTATAGCTTGGGCTTAATCTTGACTATGGAAATGAAGTACAATGCTGTTCCAAGATGCCTCTCAAGGAAAGAGATGGGATTCCCGCTCAGGAAAACCCTGTGCTAAACATCACAGCAAACTCAAATAAACAGATGAAGGATGCTAAAAGTATAAACATACCATATACAAAATAATAAGCCAAAACATAACCAATATGGCTGCCATCCTCTTCCTTATATAGGTTATGAGCTTCCTTGCCCTTGGCCCCACTCAATTAGGTCATTATTATCATGAAATCATTCTCCCTCCAAAACTGCATTGTTCCTCACTTAATGCCCACTCTTCCATAAAAGCGTTGTTGATTTGGTCAAAGTTGGCCTATTCGACATGATCCAACCCCTGTTCATACTCAAAGGTGATTTATTTAGCTGATTAGAAGGTCTTATTTCACACCTGAAGTGTTTTTATTGATGCTAAGGAGATTTATGGGCCTCCCCACCCATTTATTCACCTACCTAGTGACGAAATAATCTATAATATTCCATTTAGCTAAAAGCTAAATCTTAGGAATATTTGTTGTGTAACTAGCTCCAAAAATAGAAGAAAATAGATATCAACACCTTAGAAATGATCCACTTCGAGGGGGCAACCTCCAATACATTACATAAATGAACAATTCTTGGATGATACAATTTTACAAAACCTCCTTTCTATATATAGGAGTCCATGGGGCCATAATGTAATCCTAGTGGGCCACAATGTAATCCTAGCCGACCTAACAATAATAATTTAAGGGCACAATAATAACAAAATGGGGGTTACAAGGGTACAATAATAACAATAAGGGGTTTACACTAACAATAATAAGGGGCTATACTAGTGATATAGGGACATAACATGCCCCTCTCCTTCAAAAAAGTGTTGTCCTCAACACTTGAGTAGCTCCGGGTGCTTCTGTATAAAATTCTCATCCTCCCATGTAGAATCTTGAGTGGGTAAGTTCTTCCACTTGATGAGATACTCTGAAATTGATCGATTCCGTAGTTGTCGAGTTCTTTTTTCCATGACTGCTTCAGGTTCCAATATGATTTTCCCTTCCCCATCAAGTTCTGGCAATACTGTTTGAGCTGGAAGATTTTCACCTATAACCTTCTTTAAGCATGAAACATGGAAAACTGGATGTACTCGCGAAGAAGCAGGAAGCTCCAATTTGTATGCCATAGTACCAATCTTTTGCAACACCTTGTAAGGACGATAGTACTTTGGCGATAATTTATTATCCTTCTTAGCTTGCTTGAGGGACATTTGTTTATATGGTTGTAGCCGTAAAAATACCCAATCTCCTACATCAAAACTTCTCTCATTGCGATGTTGATCTGCTTGTTGTTTCATTCGATTTTGTGCCAAATTCAGGTTATCCTTTAAGAGTTGGAGAACTTCTTGTTGATGCTCGATGTGATCTTCCACTGCTTGAACCTTCGAATTTTCCCTTAAATATGATGTGATGGATGGTGGATGATATCCATTAAGTGCCATAAATGGGGTCATTTTTGCTGCAGTATGGAAGGAAGTGTTATACCACCATTCAGCAAGAGGTAACCACTTGACCCATTGTGTTTGTTTATCAGATACAAAACAACGAAGATATCCTTCCAAACATTTATTTACGATCTCGGTTTGACCATCAGATTGAGGATGATAAGATGAGCTATGAGCTAATTGAGTACCCAAACAAGAAAATAACTCCGTCCAAAAATTTCCAGTAAAAATGGGATCTCTGTCGCTCACAATAACCCTTGGGCTTCCATGTAGCTTTTGAATTCTACCCATAAATGTAGTAGCAACTGTACTTGCTTTATATGGATGAGATAATGCACAAAAGTGTGCATACTTGGTAAGTCTATGAACTACCACCATGATGACACTCTTTCCTTCAAACTTAGGTAAACCTGTGATAAAATCCATTGAAATCTCCTCCCAACGTTGACTTGGAATGGATAAAGGTTGTAGAAGTCTCGGGGTCTTAATTTTTTCCACTTTATTCTGCTGGAAAACCAAACATTCCGCCACAAAATTTTGAATATCAGATTTAAGGCCATCCCAAAAAAATTCTTTCTTCACCCTGTGGTAAGTTTTTAGAAATCCTGAGTGTCCTCCTAAAGGAGAAGTGTGCAATTCCAGAAGAATCTTTTGTTTTAGTTGGGAATTCTTGCAAAGATATAAGTGATCTTTGTACCATAAGGAATCATTTTTCCAACTAAATGTATCAGATGTACTATGATATTGCTGCAACTTTTGAATGAGTGTACATACATCTTTGTCCTTCTTCCATTCATCTCTTGCTTCAGTTATCCAATCTGGTTGGATAATAGAAATGGCACAAAGCAATGCTTCCACCTCTTCATTCTTTCTTGAGAGTGCATCTGCAACAACATTAAGCTTTCCTTTTGTGTATATTATTTCAAAGTCATAACCCAACATCTTTGTGACCCATTTTTGCTGCTCTTCTGAAGATAGTCTTTGTTCCAAAAAGTGTTTAAGACTATCATGATCAGTTTGTACCTTGAAGTGTCTTCCCATTAGGTAAGTTCGCCATTTCTTTAGTGCATGCAGTATTGCTAACATTTCCTTCTCATAAATAGGTTTCTGTAAATACTTTCCTTTGATTGGACGACTTTCAAAAGCAATGGGTCTTCCTTCCTGCATTAAAACTACACTAATTCCATTTCCTGAGGCATCACATTCCACAATAAAGGTTTTTGTGAAGTCTGGTGTAGCTAAGACCGGTGCTAGGCACATTGCCTCTTTAAGACGTTCAAAGGCCTTAGTTGCTTCAGGAGTCCATGAAAATGCATCTTTCTTCAAGAATGTTGTTAGAGGTGCTGCTATTCTCCCATAATTCTTAACAAACTTGCGATAATACCCTGTTAACCCAAGAAATCCTCGCAACTTCTTTATGGTTGTGGGGAATTTCCATTCCTTAATGGCTTTAATTTTGTTAGGGTCTACTTTAACACCCTCGTGAGATACAATATGACCCAAATATTCCATCTCTTGTACTCCAAAAAAACATTTGGATTTTTTTGCATATAATTGTTTCTCCTGCAATAGTTTGAGCACCCTGTCAACATGTTCAACATGATCCTTCCAGGACCTGCTGTAGATTAGTATATCATCAAAAAATACTAGCACAAATTTTCTAAGGAAGGGTTTGAAAATGGAATTCATCAACCCTTGAAATGTAGAAGGTGCATTGGTAAGACCAAAAGGCATGACCAGAAATTGATAATGACCCTCATGAGTTCGAAATGTTGTTTTTGGAATATCTTCAATCTTCATTCTAATTTGATGATATCCTCAACGAAGATCCAACTTGGTAAAATAAATTGCTCCATGTAATTCATCCAATAATTCATCAATCACAGTAATGGGAAATTTGTCTTTAATGGTGAGCTTATTGAGCTCCCTATAATCCGGACACATTCGCCATGATCCATCCTTCTTGTGTACCAAAACTATAGGAGCAGAGAAAGAGCTTTGACTAGGTTGAATTATACCCGCCTCTAACATTTCTGCAATCATACGTTCAATTTCACTCTTTTGGAAGTAAGGATATATATAAGGCCTGATGTTTGGAGGAACACTTCCTGGAATCAAATGAATAGCATGATCATGATCACGAATAGGTGGGAGTCCTTTGGGAGTTTCAAACACCTTGGAATGATTGTCCAAGACTTGTTGGAGATCTGCAGAAATAGAAGATTTTGATGTCGGAACTTCTAGTGAGCATAATTGTGCAATTACGCCTCGTTGTTCTTTCTTTAGAAGCTTTGTCATGACATTAGAGCTTATTATCCTTCACGGCTTCCCTTCAATACCCCGTAATTCGACTTCCTTTCCTTCTGAAAAAAATTTCAAGAAAAGTTCTTGAAAATTAAAAGCTACCGTCCCCAAAGATTGTAACCATTGTATTCCTAGTACAACATCAGCACCTCCCATAGGAATGGAAAGCATTGGACTAGTCAATACATATTCCCCCATGGTTAGCTTAATATTATGGCATTTCCCAGAGCAATTTATAGTTCCTCCATTTGCAACCATCACTTGGCATTCTGGTGCTGGGTATAGGAAACAATTTAATTCCTTGGCTACCTTACAATGAATAAAATTATGGGTGCTACCTGAATCAATCAACACTATTACCTTTTTCTTCTTGATTTGTCCTTGTATCTTGAGAGTTTGAGGAGTGGTAATTCCTACTAGTGCATTACATGATATGGTCGGATTCATTTCTTCCTTTTCTAGGGTTGGTTCCTGGTGTATATCCTCTTCTTGTTCATTTTCTTCTTCCTCTTCACAATCTATGTAAAATAATTTCTTCTCAGCACACTTATGACCTTTAGTGTATTTGCTATCACAACTGTAGCAAAGCCCTTTTGCTCTTTTTTCTTCCAATTTTTGTGGTGTCAACCTTGTAGATTGTGGAAATCTAGACGTAGCAACACTTCCTTGTTTATAGAATTGAGTGGTAGGCTTCCTTGTCGCCATTCTTTTACATTCAACTTTTCTTGCCAACCTAAATGCCTTCTCCAATGAATCTGGTTCCAAAACACGAACTTCATGTTGGATGTTATTCTTTAAAGTGCCTATGAAGAGATCGATCCTGTGTTCCTCTGGAATATCAGTTACCCTTATATTCAATTTTTGGAAGTCCTCAATGTGCTGCCCCACTAAACCCTTTTGTTTGAGATTTATCAATTGGCTAAAGAATGTGTTGCTCTTTGTATCCTCATAATGTGCTATCATTTCCTCCGTAAAAATTGACCAAGTGACAATTTGTTTATGGGAGCAAAGCCATTGATACCATACAAATTTATTTTTTTCTAAATGTAAAGTTTCAATGCGTACCTTTTGTGTGTTTTTCAGGTTATGGAGATAAAAATATTGCTCCATCTGTAGTATCCATGTTACAGGATCCTTTCCATCAAACTTCCTCATATCCATTTTTGGAATATGGTGGTTCTTCCTGACAAAATTAGAGGTTATGAAATCACGATTAACATTTATTTTTTTCTCATCATGAGGTTCTTCTACTATATTTCCACCATTAGGAATTGTTTCTTGTTTTAAGCTTGTCATCAAGCCTTCCATGTATGCTTTTAGATCATTCTTCATGTTTTCCATGTTGTCTTTCATGTTTTCATCGATCTTAGCTTCCATGTCATCAATCTTAGCTTCCATACCCACTTCCATGCAATCCATATTAGCTTCCAAACCATTCATCTTAGCTTCCATGCCTTTCTTCAAAACTTCCATTTCATTTTTTGTTGTTCTTTGCGAGAGCGAAATTTGTTGCATTTGCTCTTGTAATTTTGATTGTCATTCTTCGTCTTCATGAGTCACAATAGAGCCTTCTAAAGGATTAATGGGAGTTGAATTCTTTTTAGGGGCCATTTTACAATCCAATACTAATATCTATTCTACAATATTCCCTTGGAATCAATTCAACTTGATTTTTCAAACAAGACTTATTCAATTCAGAAAAAAATACACACCTTTTACTTGCTTTTTAGGAGCTCTGTATTGAAATTGAATTATCTCTGTAATTGAGAATATTCAATATCTGAAATTCACTTCTGTAGTAGCCTTCTAAACTGTATTTCAAATGCCACAGGTATGATCTGATTTGGATTCTTCAAGACAAAGTTATTTTTAATCTCCCACAATGACCCAATTTTGGACTGGTTCAATAGAGCGAACTTGTACGACTTTCCACATGTCATTGTTTTTTCCTTCGTCTCTAAAATTGATAAACAAGAAATGGCAGTCCATGTACTTGCAACCAATTTTTACGGCACTCCAATCTGATGCCCAGAGAGAGAGTTATTGAACTTTTCCCATGATCCCCTCTTTGAGATGAAATTCAGGAGCCTGAAAAAGCACTACCTTCCACAGATCATATCTCCAAAAATATTGCGAACCAACCTCTGAAATTTTTTGACAAATTTCCTCAGGATTTAATCTTTGCACCATATGAATTTCAGATTCTTAACCTTCGTAGAAATTGTTTTATAGCACAAATTCCGCGATGACCTGTTTAGGAGCCTCAGAAAAGACCTGACTTCCACAGATCATATCTCCGAAAATATTGTGAACCAAGCTCTGCAATTTTTAGAAAAAATTCCTCAAGATTTCAGCTTCGCACCCTAAAAATTTCAGCTCTCGAAGCTTCGTAGAAACAAATTTATAGCAAAAATTCCACGATGACCTGTTTGGAGCAGCGAAACCCTAAAATCCAAAGCTCTGACACCAAATGTTGTGTAACTAGCTCCAAAAATAGAAGAAAAGAGATATCAACGCCTTATAAATGAGCCACTTCGAGGGGGAAACCTCCAATACATTACATAAATGAACAATTCTTGGATGATACAATTTTACAAAACCTCCTTTCTATATATAGGAGTCCATGGGGCCATAATGTAATCCTAGTGGGCCATAATGTAATCCTAGCCGACCTAACAATAATAATTTAAGGGCACAATAATAACAAAAATAAGGGGGTTACACTAACAATAATAAGGGACTATACTAGTGATATAGGGACCTAACAATATCACATAAATTAGGCTCTTCCTCTGTGACAGCCCCTGAAATTTTATTTTTTCCTTTCTTAAGAGATAGAAAAACCTGTGCGAGAGTAGATTTTGTGAATGAAGTATCACCACTTGATTGATATTTTTGAGTCATTTTAGAAACATGGCT
This sequence comes from Pinus albicaulis, assembly GCA_034641835.2. Classification (NCBI taxonomy): domain Eukaryota; kingdom Viridiplantae; phylum Streptophyta; class Pinopsida; order Pinales; family Pinaceae; genus Pinus; species Pinus albicaulis. Next base: position 1,322,291,174 of record CM076584.1, on the reverse strand, counting down.
GCATCTCTTTGCTCCAGGGTTGAATTCCTCTAGAGGAAAAACATCCTTAGAAGTGAGAATTCCATGGTTAACTTCCTATGGAGACAAAACATGCTTAGAAGTCAAAAATTGAGGGTTGAATTCCTCTGTAATTTATTTTTTTCATGATGATATCTTTCCTAGGCTTTCCTCTCGAAGAGGAAGTTGTCTGCTCCCTACATTTTGACACAGAATTTATAGGAGGTATAATATATCTCCGCTTCAATTTATTTTTATATTTCTCCATGAACGAACTTAAGGTGTAAGGTTCCTAGGGTCAGCTTCTCATTGGTGAAATGCTAACATGGGTTTCATTAACTGGTTGTGTTGCTGGCATAGGTCTAGGGTCTCCAACTTTCCTAGTCAAGCTTCTAGTTTTCCTTCTCATTGACATGGAGGGAGGGTCAACTTGGAAGAAAATTGATTAATGGATAGGGTTTTTTTGTGAACTCTTTGGCATATATTTTGTGCCATTTTTTTCATGGGAATTTTTCTTCTTGGGTCTCCCTACCCTCCTCCTAGAGTTGACCCTACTGAACCCATCCTCTGTCACGAATTTATCCCAGGGGATCTTTTTCTTTTTGAGGTTGTAGACAATCAAAATTTTAATTAAATCCCTATGATATAGGTTGTGAAAGTAATAGATATGGATTTTCTGCAACTTTAAGGACATTTTGAGGAAGGATTTGTATAAGAAGTACGGAAAATTCATAGGTTTATCACCTAAAGTATGAGCAAGAAATCTCATTTTGTAATGGTGGAAAAAGGAGAACCTACCCTCACATGTAATGTAGCATTGCATAGTGGTGATCACATGTTTCCATTCATCCTTCAAACAAGAAATATATACAATCAAATTCCATTTGAAATTCACATGTTTAGGTTTAAGGAAGATACTTACTTCTATGGGTAGCATTTTATTCTTGAACCAGCGTTATCCAGTAGCTGAGGTTTGAGTAGCTCAGAAAAAGATGGCTTTAGATATATTGAATGTATTTCTCCAAAGACCTACTTTCTCCCCATCAAAGCTCTCGACAAAATCCTATTCTAAAGCCACATTTTCCCCAGAAAATTTCTACAAAAACTTATACCATCCTGTTGATTTAAATTGAGGTTTGGCTCTACCATCAACGAACCTAGTGTTTTCTAGCTCAAAACTATTAAGATTCCCTCCTTTTCCCATTCTTCTGAACAACTAGGCTCCTTATAAGCACACAGATGTTCAGACCTAGAGGCAAAACCCTACACGAAGCCCTGATTTCTTGCCTTGCAATGATAAAGTAGTTGCTGGAAGACGTGACTCCTATTAGCTGTAACTTCCATAGAGAACCTCGATCAAGAGAACATTGAACTTAACCCTATAATTTCTCGCCTCTAATCATGTTATGGTGTAATGGAATGATTTGAAATAATTTGAATACAAGTGCCATGTCACCCCATAATGCATAAAACTCCACTGCGTCATTTAATAATTGATACATTGTACCATGATATTTTCTTCAACTTAGTAGGGGGGCTATAGGTTATATGCATTGATACTATAACTATTCATCTATAATAATTCTCCTAATTCAAAATAATTAATCTTGTTAAAAATAATAATCATGCTTATAACATAGGAGTTCTTCAATCATCTTCAAACATGAATGGTATTTTCTTTGAAAATATTCTTTACAACTCCTTATACCTATGAAATAGTTGTCTTTACCTTTATATTGAAATATAACCAAACCACAATGAAATAGTTTCTCCTTTCACTGTTATAGTAATGTGACCTTCAATCTAGATAAATAGATACCCTTCATTATATCACTATGTTACCAATGAAACTTAAACAAAGGTAGTTATAATGAGGAAAGAGAAGCTATAATTTTATCACAAAAATGACCACATTCGACACTAAGCTAAGTTAAAACAATGGTTTTAACTTCTTTTATGAACATGAGACACAATATCACCTATAAACTTAAAATATCTTCTAGTTTTGAGACTCCTTTTGGTTTTTATTGAAAATGACTCAAGATTTGACATAGGCTAGGAAATAAGAAAAAAATGAAAATAGTGATACCATGGTGATTGGACCATTAACATTTACACTGCTAACATGTTGTAATCAAAATCAATGGATAATAGGGTTATTTTTCCATATATGACCTCATAGGGGGTAAACTTGGTAGTGGCCTTCTAAATGGTATTGTAGGCCCAGGTGGCCTCAATAAGCCATTTCATCCAATATTTTCTACTATTATTGATGAGCTTAGTATAAGTGCTTTCTAGTTCTCTATTAGTCACCTCCACTTTCCCATTTGGTTTAGGTTGATATCAGGTATATTTTTATATCAGATATGATGCTACCTCATTATCCCCTCTGTAACATTACAAGTGATATAGGAGCCTCAGTTTGTCATCAATTATCTTTAGAAACCAAATTTGTAAACTATGTTCTCCCTCATGAATCAGCTACCATTTACTCTTTTTAAAAAGAGAGTCCATACAGGTGCATTGGTTTAATAGAATAGTGGAATAACCTGTTCAAATGTATTTGTGAGTTTGGGTCATTAATACATTTGAACAGGTTATTCCACTATTCTGTTAAAACATTTACTCTATTGTTTCTTTCACTACTTTTACCTCAGCGTGCTTAGTCAACTAGTCCATGCACACAATGATGTGTTACTTATATCTAGATGGAGGATCAATAGGGCCTATGAAGATCATGCCCAACTTATCAAATTTCTTGAATGCCATCTGAGGTTGTAAAATCATTTCATCCCTTTGGGTATTTTTTCCTATCCTTTTTCATTCACCACAGTATGTACTTTATCTCTAGGCATTTATGTGAAACATAGTATAGTAGTATCCTTCTTGGCGGATTTGATAGGTTTTCATCCCAGCAAAAAATGGCCCCCATAGGGTAAATCATGAAAATATGAGATAATTGCATACATCTTATCTTCCCTCACACATTTTCTTAGGATTTGATCTCACCCCAACTTCAAAAGGTTACCCTAAATCTAAGTTTAAGGAGCACTCTTTTTCACAATATTATTTTTCTTATTTGAAGATAAATAAGGGGGAAATTGGTCGATAGATATGAAAGTAACTATGTTAGAAAACCATGGAGATAAGAATGATATGAAAAAATAGTTCTCATCAGGGTTCTGATCATCCACCATTGCTTCATCCTTTGTAGACAAAGTTAGCCTTGAAAGTAAATTTGCAACAACAATTTATTTTCCTAATTTTTTAACAATAGTAAGATCAAATTGTTGTAGAAATAGTAAGAACATAATTTTTTGAGAATTTAGATCAGGTTTGTCAAACAAATACTTAATTTTTTCTTGTTTAATATGTACAAAAACCTAATAGTCAGTAATGCAATGCATAAATTTATTCAAAGAATGCACAATAGCTGAAATTTCTTTTAAATGATTGTGTAATTAAGCTTAGATTTGGACAAGTTCTTTCTAATGAAATAAATTGCATAAAGTAATTTACCTTCAAGCTACACAAACCACTTTTTTTGATGCATCTATGTGGATATGAAAGGGAAAGGTCCAAGTTGGAGCTCTATGTACTGGTGCAATCATCAATTTCCATTTAACTTCCTCAAGTTCCTTCTAACGTAGAATTCAATAGAATTCAAAATGTGTTGTTTGTAAAGAAAAAAATGTGAAGAAACCATGTTTAAATCATTGATGAATCTTGTATAATACCCAAGAAGTCCTAAGTAATTCCTAACATATTTTTATTTTTTAGGAACAATAACCTTTCTAATGATGCCTATTTTATTAATATCCCCGTGAATTCCTTCCTTAGAGAGAAATTTCCAGAAAGCATGTTGAAATTTTGATGTTCTATGCCAAAACAATTACTTATTTAAAAAAAAATATTTCTGCTGCAATATTAGTTAAGCAATTGTGGATAGAACATAAACAAAAAATCTAACAAAAGATAACCAAGAAGAAAATCAGACATTCATAAAGTAGGTCCAACGACCAAGGAAAAATCCACAAGGGGAAAGCCCAACATATTATTCTTCCATTAGATATCAATTGGTCAAAAGAGACACAAAGTATAATGAGAAATGAAGGGAATGAGGAATTATGCCCAAATCTAAACAAGTTGTAGCACGAAGATCATGGGAATTAGTAATAGATACGAAAACTAAATTAACCATCCCTTTAGCTGGATCAACACTTAAAAAATGAATAAATAGGTCACACCAAGTTCTTCTTTTATTCTCCAAGTCCCTCGCTCTCACAATATTCTTTAATTCTCTCGAAGTCTCTCTCTCTGAAGTTCTAATAATTCTTTCACAATGCACAAGTGGTAGTCACAATGTGATATGACATGAGAAACATATGTAGGAGGAGATATTAATTATTTTCATAAAGTAGGAGTAATACGCATGCCTCGAGGAAGAGTAACATATGTAATTTATGGTAGTGTAACTCATTCCAATAAGGAGAGAAATAGATTCCTTAGTAACTTATCCCATCAAGGCAAGGTACACATGCCTTAATAAATTATTCCGTTAAGAAGAGGAATGCATGCCTTAGTAACTTATGTGATTATGAGCATTGAGAAGAATGAATGCCTTAGTTAAGGAGGGTGTAACACATGCACTAAAGTCTATAGCATGAGAGGAATATTTTATGATATTCCTTTAATGAGTGTGTAAGAAAGCATGTAATGTATCATTAACAGAGAGGGAAATAGATAGAGAGATATTTATGTAGTGCCATGTGAGTCATCAAGGAGAGAGGCATGATGTGATTGACGTGATGAAGGTAAGGTCACCTGTAATGTAGCACCACCATCCTACATATACCTAAGTAATTGGCCAACCTGCGTAAGTATGCGATGAGAGGCCCATTATAATGGGATTTAACCTCTAAGGCGACCTTACGAAAGTTGAATCAATGAAAAAAAATCAAACAAACCTTACACCATGGAAAATTTTAGGGGCTAATATTCGTAGGTGGGCTAATTTTTCATGGTTTTTCCAAAAAAAAAGATTCGCCAATTTCCATTTTTTTTATAAAAGTGATTCGCCCAAATTTTACAATATAAAATTATTTTACCTTAAAAATCGCCAAAATTATATAGGCAATATATATAATATCATTTTAAATTTTAATAATTTTACAAATACATCAATAAACATTTTATATTTTTCACATTAACGACTAGTGAGATTCACTAATTTTTTAAATTCAAAATAATTTTCCATCCTTAAAATTTTCCGTGCCTTACACATCAACAAAAATACTCTCATGAGCCATATCAACCATTTAGGTAACTAGTGCCTAGGTCCGACTTGATTTTTATACCATTAAACCTCTGGATTCTCGCTTAATTTTGGAAAGGGTGTGTCCGAGGGGCTCTAGACTCCCCCACAACATCGGCATGCAGTTGTCTCGAAACTTTATTCCTTAGGCCCATGCCTCTATCCCTGGGATTTGTGCCTCTTTTTTCAACCCAAATCCTAGGACATTACCTAAAACTCAATGACAAGTTTAGAAATGAATTTACAAAAAGAAACAATTATACATTTGAAAAAACATTGGCAAAGTCTAGACGAGAACCCTACTAGCCATGAAAGGCATTTTGTCAAACATGTCATAAACATGCAATCTACAGGTTTTAAAAAAACATCTGAGCATAGGGTTCTCATACTTATTTGAGAATTGCTAAGAAGTATTTCTCCCTTACAACATTATCTGCATTGTGATCTATTAGATCATAGATACATTGTTCATTCATTTACAAATCAAAACATGAGGAGATTCATACATCATCACTATCGTAATACATGCTTATAACCAACATAATAAAAACATAAATATCAAGGATACATAAACCATAGAATTTCAATACAAACCAATAAATTTACACATAATATGTCAAAGAAAGAACCTATATTAAT
>CM076584.1:1322221070-1322285124 GCA_034641835.2 Pinus albicaulis | reverse complement strand
TTTTTCAGTCAATATGGCTTAGGTCCCTCCATAAACAACATGTAAATTTTTAAATCTGATGCTATACTATATACTTGAGCTCTCTTTCCAACAGATCTTGTAGGTTAAATGAGAAATACAAAGTATCTATGTACTTGTTTTTTATTTAGTAATATAAATTAAATATTTTGATAAAAAAAAAATCTAAAAACAATAAACTCAAAATAGCTTAGTCAACATTAAAAACTGTAGTAAAAATCATTATTCTAGAAATACTTTTTAATATATATATATATATATATATATATATATATATATATATATATATATAATGAACAAGAACATTAATGGAAAAAGGGAATAAATAAATAATATGACGAGGGAAAAACACTCGAAAATGAAGATAATTAAGAGGAAATGGAAAGGATTCAATAACCACAAATCCTCTAGTCATCATCTCTATTCTCATTACTAGGCCTTCTCTCAATTTATATGGCCTCTCTTAACATAGCATTATGTAAATGATTGATTCTAGAAATGACCTCAGCCTTTTTAAAATGTATGTGGTGTTTCATCCCCTCTGCATGCTCTACCAATTAGGACGGGTGAATCCTATAATGTTTGATGTCTATCTCATGCTCATAAATACTCTAATTTAGCAACGACTATTTTCTCGAATGTACTAGGTTCCACATGAACTTGTGATTACATAAACAACTTACATATTTTTAAGGTACATGTTCTTTCACTAATCTAAGTGAGATTCAAATGGTTTTTAGGAGCCTAATGGTGCAGGAAACCTTTTACTTAAGAATCCAATTAATCTTTTCCATGGTCCCTTGGATGAAGGGAACATGTACCTTTTAAATCACATGACGAGGTTTGTTCTTTATCCTCATAACTTTGCCAAATTGTAACAACCCAATGTGTGTCTCATTATTACTGAGTATTTAGTGGCTACTCATGAAGTTCTATTCAATTGTTAGGTTGATTTCTTGATGTCTTGGGGAGGTATTTTGTGCATTATAGTGGAATTTGGAACAATTTTGTATGGAATTCGATCAGTTCCAATCTTGGTGTTATTTTTCCCATGTAGAGCTGGAGAGTCTATAGATGGAGACTCTCGGGGCTTCCACTTGTGGGGTGGTGGTACTTGTATTTTGCAACACTCTTACAATGGAGTATTGCATGGGTTTGATGGTCACGAGTTAGGCTTTGGTAGATAAATTTTCCTTCTCAGAACTGTTCTCCTTCTTTGGTTGTGTGGTGTCGACTTTCTCCATGGAATGGATAACTGATTAATTGCAGGGAATCCACATCAACTTGGATATCCTCGAGGATCACAGGTATGAGAATAACAGAGAAACGGTGGCATATTCAAATGACATCCAATTTTCTCAATTTGAAATTATGGAATAACTTCGTCGAACTGAGCAAAGACTGCAAGTGATAGAGGGTTGGTTGGAACACATGGAATTCCATATGCATAAGTAGAAATACAAACATGTTGTACATTGGAAAACTTGAAATATCGTTGATTGGTTGTTTTCTTATTTTTTCATTTTTTTGGTTAATATGGCTTAGGTCCCTCCATAAATAAGATGTAAATTGTTAAATTTGATTCTATGTTAAATTTTGTGCTATATATTTGATCTCTCCTTCCCAACCAGAACAAACCCATATTTGTAAGAGGTTTGATGCCCAAAAAAATTATTTTAGGGCCTCAAAATGGCTCTGAAAGTTTAGGATCCAAAAAAATACTAAAAATAGTAAATTGTGTTATAATTAAGGAAACTGAAAAACTGAAAGAAACAACGGTGGCACCCTAAGTGGAATAGGCAGGAGATGGCCAACTTTGACAACCCGATATAGTTGGATCTAATGTTGGTGAGTGTTCTTGATTTTCATGTCGATGATAAAAATATATGGTGGTCTATTCCATATAGTTGGGGTTTAAATCTGTTGGTGTGAGTTTTTCTGCAATGCTAGATGTGTCCAGTAGAGGTGGGAAATAGGGCCGAAGGTGGTCCACATTGAATACTAGATGTAGACCAAGGAATGGTGGAATACTAAGCTCGAAGGAATTGTTCTCTATAATCTTGGTGATGGTATACAACCCACATCGAAGCGGGCGAAGCTTGCAGTGGGGTCCAGTGAGGCACTCCTTCTCCAAATTTGGCCACACTTTGTGGCCCACCTTGAAGTGGTGTGGCACCCAATTCTGATCATGTCATTTCTTGTACTTAGCATTGGCCCTATCCAATATGTCATGAGCCTGCTGGTGGATGTGCTAAATGTGCTCAATGAAGTTGTTCGATTTGTCAGCTTCAGACTGGACATGAGCTGAATTGCCCTGAGTAGCCACAAATAGCATGGCTACATCAATGGGACATAGTGGCTAGAACCCCAGGCCCACCTGAAAGGGGTTGTAGTTGGTTGAGAGGTGGATAGCCCGATTATTACTGTTTTGTACATATGAAAGGATCTCATCCCATGTGCGTGGATTCTTTTAAATTTACATGCGTAGAATGTGTACAATCATCATGTTGATGACCTATGTCTATCTATAAGTTTGGGGATGTAAATTTGTGGACTTAGTGAGCTTGGTGTTAAGGATTGGCCATAGGCTAGACAAAAATGTGTTGAGAAACCCGTTGTCCTCATCTGAGGTCGTAGATTGTGGGATCCCAAAATGCACCCACACTCGTTTAAAGAAGAGTTTAGGAGTCGCTTATACTATGATATTCTTCTTACAGATCGACATAATGGAAATCTTTGAGAATCTATCGATGATCATGAAAACATAGTTGTCTACTGATACACCGCTTTTGAAACAAAAAAGTGTACCGACACACCTAGAAAACACAGATATTAATTCGACAATATTCTTCAACACCCCTAAAACCTTGAGATTTTGGAACATGTGGTGATTTTGAAAGTCCCCTAATGAAATTATTTTGTTTTATTTTATGTGTCATTTGATTAGGGACATGGAGCACGAGGGGTTTTAAAATTTATTTATTCTGAATTTAGGTTATTGCAATTTATAACGTATTAAAAAAAGTTTATTAATATTATCAAGATGGAACACGTGGGCTTCCATATGCATGAGAAGCAAGACAAATGTGTCTGCCACCTTGAAATATCGTTGATTGGTTGTTTGCTTATTTTGTCATTTTTTTGGTTAATATGGCTTCCGCCCCTCCATAAATAAGATGTATAATGTTCAATCTCATGCTATGTTAAACTCTGTGCTATATACTCGAACTCTCCATCCCAACAAATCTGGTCGGAATGAGGTATGACAAGCAAAAAAACTATATATGTAATTTTCAATTTAGTAATATAAATTGAATGTTTTGATTAAAAAAAACTCACAAAAAAAACTTAAATGACTTAGTCAAATATAAAAACTTATAGTAAAAATCATTATTCTAGAAATGATACTCTTTATATATAATAATAATAATAATAATAATAATATTATTATTATTATTATTATTATTATTATTATTATTATTAATTTAAGATCATTCTAAAGTTCAACAAACTTATTGATTACTAATTAATATATAAGAATTTGTAACAACTCCACTTACTGGCTTTTTTTTTCTACTTATAGAAATCAATGCTAGTGCTATCCTACTACACACTTTCAAGAAATGAATTACCTTTTCGGGTTTAATTAAGGTTACTCCCTTAATTATCAAGAAATATTCTTGTATACTTTTTCTAAATATCACCTTCACATATTACCACTTGTCTTATTTTTTTTATCCCCCATACAGTGTTCCATACAATGGTTATTATGTTAAAGAATATTTTCTCTCAACATGTGCCAGTCATTTCCCTTCTCACTGTACCGATTCTTAATTTGTTTGATGATATTAACCTGTATCATTAATTTTACCTAAGGATTTATTTCTATTAAGAGAAATCGTCCTCCCTTCATTCCCATATTCTTGAAAAAAAAAATTGTGTAAGTTAGTTCTAATCCCAGTATATTAAATACAAATATAACTCTCTTATCCTTAATGTGAAAATTACGCCCATATTTATTTTACCTAAAGCTTAACACTCTTAACCACATATATATTTAAACTTCAAAATCTTCTCTTCATTATTTTTCTTTCTCTAATAATATACAAAACAACTTGGATTCACATGACATAAATATATATTGATTGTATACCCTATATGATAATCTTGGAGTATATCCATTTAATATACTTATCTTACAACTTTGAGAAATATACGTAATATGCACATTATGGAACCTTTTCTCTTCTACGTATTAATTGTTCCCTCCATGCCTAATGACACGTAGGCCTCTCTTGGGACTAAAATCTCCATTAATGTTATGTTTTATGAGCCACACAAAAAATATGTAAAGTTATCTTTACGTTCCTTCCAACGCAATTGATTTTCTTGCTTTAACATTTATGGAAAATTGTCAGCCGAATTTATGAGCCGAATTGATTTGTTGTTGTGCTTGTTAAGTGGGATGAGTTGAGATTGGACATGAGTAACCTAAGATTAGTTACAGGTAGTTATTAAGTGAACACAACATATGTTGAATTTCCATGACACATGAGAATCTAGGTTTGGTCTTAGAATATTTGATGAAAACACACTCAAGTTCTACAACGCATCTAATTTTCACAACGAAATCTACACACATGAGTGAATCAACTAGTGCACATGAAAATAATTAAAATTTTAAAACCATTCTTCATTAAATTACAAATTATAATAGAATAGGTTAGAACACTCGTACTAGGGAGCATGGCCCTTTACAATCACATTGATACAAGGAATAAAACTAGGGCTTGGTGTTAGTCCTTTGAAAGAAAATATGCTTGGAACGAGACAACACTTGACTCACTTTTTGATGGCGACCACACATAGCGCTTTCTGCGCACATGTCCTAAACACATCGGGAAGGACCTTTTGCCTCCCATTATACAACTCCTCAATTTGCCTCTATAAATGAACTCAATTAAAAAATGTTCCCCTCTATCTATCTCTTCTTTCCTTTAAGATATATAACATTCAAGGTTTTCTATCGATTGTTCACAACTACATTTGTAAACAACTCTTTGGTCTGCCCAACGTTTCCATACTCCTACTCTAATATGACAAGTCTAGGGCTATGGAGGGATCTTCTTTGGAAGTCATCTAAAAACCCTCCAACTGTAGTTGACTTCCATCAATTTTTCCCACCAAAATCACTATTCTTGTGTACAAGTTTCTTTGTCGTCCAATATTATATGAAAAGATCTAAACTAATCCTCTTAACATCCTTGTAGAAGTTTGTAGATGAATGAACTAGGGTCATAAATCATCCACTAACATTCCATTGAATAACTATTTATAGGATGCTTCAGATCTGTGTCCATAACTGTACTTCATGTCTATCCATTCCACATATGGCACATTTCTTCTTCTCAATATTCTACTCATGTTCAACATTACTTTGGATTTTCTATCTCTGCATATGGTTCTGCAAACCATATTGCAAATATGTATTATATTTTGATAGATAAACCTCTCTCGAAGGGTAACTACCCCTCTACTTCTATGCAGATTTTTCACAATCTTAAGGGCATACCTTATGGAATAAACTTGTTAGGAAGCCTCCCTAACTAGGGAATTATACTTCGATTCTAATTTTTTTAGAACAAACCCTATTCACTGAGAGCAAAAAAAACAACTCTTTCCTCCATAAGAGACTCAAGCTAGCTGATATGGATCCATAGATTCTAGGTGTTTCATTGACAAAATATTTACTTGAACTTTAGATATATACGACCCTCAAACTATGGTTACCTTAGTCAATATTACATATGTGGCTACTTTTTTTCTTGCCCTAAATATTCATGTAGGCCCTCCCCCATTTGTGTTGGTAATATCACAAACCTTCCAGCCTACTAACCATAAGAAGATAGGGTCTCAACCCTCTCTACTATTTCAAAATTTGATGTGGCCTTCTCACAGAAACACCATTGAAATCACATGTCCAAATTCTTATGAGTCGTCTCTCTTGAGCTTGATCTACCATAAGAGAACCAACAATATGCCATCCTTCTTCCTATCTCAAACCTATTAAAGTATGTGGCATTCTTTTGGACCCTCACATGATCATCTTGCTCTTGGTGGATGATCATGGCCTCCCTTTAGCAACCCTTCTTAACCCATTAACCCAACCTACTTTAGGACTACATTTCTCCTAGCCTCCTTGATCAAATGAGATCCTCCTCACTTGATTTTTTTGTCCTTCATACTAGGGCCTCCTATAACTTAGAGTCTCTATCCAATTAGACCTCAAGAAATATAACTTTTTCCTTTTTATTTTTCTTTTAAATTTTAAACTCCATCTGGCGTTCAAAACCCCTTCATTTGGGTTCTTTGGTGAGAAATTATTTTGTGAAGTGTACTTAATTGATTCTCCATATTCTAATTTTACTTGAAGCATAAGTAAAGTATCCTCATTCTTGCCTTAAAACTACATCTATACTTGGCTCAAGGTAGATCTGCATAGGAAAAAATGATTTTCTAGGTTAAGCAATCTTAAGAATGAGACAATTATCAATTATCATTTTTATCTCTTAAAAATGCTCTTCTTATTCATCTCTCAAATTTAACTATTCTCTATATTAGCCTATCCACTCTATAAATGTGCATACTTACTAAATATTTTAGGTGTAAGATAACAAATCGTATTTTACAATTTTACTATAATAAACTATAATACCTCCCCACTAATGGTTGTAAATATAATTGATTAACTAAAATAAAGATAATGGAGACAGTTTCGCATTCAACCTATGTTTTATAATCAATTTGAGCACTAGTGTGAAGGACTATTTATGATCCCACTTATTCTAGTAGTAAACACTACTACATTTGGCGCAAATTCCGACACTTGGTTCCGACGCTTTTGACCAAATGTCGGAAATTTCCCCAATTTTTTTCCATCCCACCCGAAACCATCGCTATACTGACGTTTATAGAAAGGTGTCGTATTACCGACACTTAGAAAAGTGTCACCATTGCGACGTTTGGAGGAAGACGTCGCACTGGCGACACTATGGCCCAACACGTTGCTATTGCGATGACTACAAGTGCGACACAATGTCTAAGTGTCGTAATTGTGACGTTTGGAGGCCTTCGTTACAATATCGATGCCTTTTCCGCCGTCGGTATAATGACACTGATATGCGCGCTAAAATACAAAAACGAAACTTATATGCACGCTACATAAAAATGATTTTATTGTTTCGTATCCGTCGCAATAGCTATATTAACGTCTGATATCACGCGCGCATCCGCCCTCAGCTCTTGCAGAACAGCATTTGCCCTCAGCTCTTGCAGAACAGAATTTGCCCTCAGAATTCACCCTCAGCGTTCACCCTCAGCTCTTGCAGAACAGCATTCACCCTCAGCTCTTGCAAAATGGTAAGTTCTTACTACAGGCCCTTCCTCCTATAGTAGGGTTGACTCTATTTGGGTTTTTTTGGTCAATTCCATTGGATTGTGTTAGGCTGTAGTGTTCTCTCTAGATGTCAAGAATCAAGATTCAATACCCTCTATTATCTTCATCACCCAATACAAGATTTAAATTTTTCCTAAAGAAACGCTTATTAATTTGGCAACAATTATTTCTCCCTGCTTTAAAAACCCTACATTTAAATGAAAACAAGCATTGCATTTCAACTACAAAAATCTATTAGTGTTCAAATGTACATGTGTGCTACATTAATGTCTGATATCACGCGCGCATTCGCCCTCCGCTCTTGCAGAACAACATTCGCCCTCAGCATTCGCCCTGAGCTCTTGCAGAATAGCATTCACCCTCAGCTCTTGCAGAACAACATTCACCCTGCATTCGCCCTCAGCTCTTGCAGAACATCATTCACCCTCAGCTCTTGCAGAACAACATTGGCCCTCAGCTCTTGCAAAATGGTAAGTTCTTACTGCAGGCCCTTCCTCCTATAGAGGGTTGACCCTACAGCCTAACCAAATAGCTCCACTTGAGAAAACTTTTCATAATCTTGGGGCTGGATATACTGCAGAGCAAACAATTGTAGTTATCATTCGTGCTCCAATATATTAATATAATTTTTACATTGAACTGAAGATAGGAAAACAAGAAAATGCTAGCCATCATACAATTCTTTGACATAAGAGTTTTGAGTGACATACTTGAAAAAAGAACTCATCGACTGATATTTATAATCATTTGAGTTATTCAAGTTAAACACAATGTCAAGAATCAAGATTCAATACCCTCTATTATCTTCATCACCCAATACAAGATTTAAAATTTTCCCAAAGAAACGCTTATTAAATTAGCAGCCATTATTTCTCCCTACTTTAAAAACCCTACATTTAAATGAAAACAAGCATTTCATTTCAACTACAAAAATATATTAGTGTTCAAGTGTACATGTGTGCATCACTTGTGTAAGGTATTCCTTTTCCACTTTCACATTATCCAAGAATGTGTGCAGTATAGTTCATATTTTTTGTGATTTAGATTATCTTGAAAAAGGAAAGGTAAATTATTTCCCATGGAAAAGAAGGTTTTCCCTTTTTACTACTGGAAATGGTACAAAAAATTTCCATTTATACCCGAAAATCCTATGAAACAGGAACCAAATAAAGGCCATGTCCTCAATGGACATCATTTGGCTTTGAAAATGGCCATTGCACCGTGTTGTTTCTTATATTACAGCATGATAGTTTCTTAGGTCATTTCTTGTTTCTTGAGATGAAAAACAACCAAAGAAATCGTGAAGATCCTTTTAAGAAATAAATGACCATTTCTCAATCATATCTCAACTATTTTTATTTTATTCAGTGGTTGCTTACTTTGAGAGAAATTTGACACTTTTATAAGGAATATAACATAAAAAGACATGGGAAGGAATTGATGATGTAGATGACCTTTAGTTGTTGTCAATTAAGAATTGATAATACATGATGCATGTTCTGTACTACAGACTAGATTCCTTCCCGGAGTTAGGACACAGAGTATTGAATCAAAGTTGTAGTTTCTAACTTCTTGTATTGGTTCATCAATCTTGAAATTTAGACATTGCATGTCTTCATTGCTTCATGTTTGAATAATTTGCATCATATCGTACAATAGGAAATTAGGAATTATGATTATTATTACTTTATGGATCTGTTAAGTTATTTTTAAGTTTGCATGGTTTAGTGTGAAATTATTCTAGTCCCCAAACACATATAATCAAGGAATTATAACGTGATTTCAAACATTAAATATCAAAAAAATCGTTTAAAGGATATTGAAAGGAAAAAGGTGATGGAAGATAGAAAGTGCCTTACTTAAATTCTCTAAGGATTTTTCAATAGTTGCTCCAAAAGCTTCACTTCAAGGCCCTTCAAGATCGTCTCCAACAATGCTATACCATCAACTTCAACAATTTTGCTCCAAAAATGTCCTCAAGGTCTTCACAACAAGTTTACTAGAAGTTTCTCCAACAATATATTCAATAAGGTCTTCATTGTCAACTCGTCTCTTGTTTGGGTGCCTTAATGTGCAATGACATGTTTCCAGGACTGAATTCAATGCAAGGCATATTGAAACTCTAACTTTGTCGTCCGGTGTCTTATTAGAAATTATTTCAGTTTTCATTTTGTGTTTTTAAGTTAGATATTGTTTTCAAGTTTTTACATTTATAATTTTATTGCAATGTGGCAGACTGATGAGAGCAGTGCAGGAACAACCCAGAGACAGGATGATCGCGGAAAGAGGCCAGCGGAAGAACATGTAAAGTGCCAGCATTGCTCTATCTTCGGGTATTTTAGTTATTTACATAATTGAAATAATATTAATTTTGTTCAAATATGCAGACACCTAGCCATGGTACACCTGATGATTCCCTCTTTGAGGAAGAGCTTTCTTCATCCCTATCTCCAGTGTTCTTGTTGCAAAAAAATGCACGAAATGCAAGGTCGGAATTTAATACTTTGATAGACGCGCCTCAAACACCTGAAACAAAAGAGAAGATAAAACAACTTATGCGCCAGCTAGAAAGATATCAGGTTATAATAAAAAGTCAAAAGGATTTTTTTTTGTTCTGCATGAGATGAATTGTGATAGTTTGATTTTTTATTTTTACATTGACTAAACTAACAAAAAGTTCTTTTGTATGTAGCATTTTCTGGCATTTGCTGAATCCGGTGTTGGTGGTAGTGGGACACAAGGGCAAGGGATTGCCCAACAACCCTCTTGTACACCTTCTACTCCTTTAGGTGCCAGGCAAGAAACACACCCTGCCCAAGCAGACACCCAGCCAACCGCTGAACTTGTTGGCAATGATGAGGCTGATATGGCCAACTACATTATTGCGTTTCCTGGAGCTACACGTGTCAGCTCCACAGGGACCATTAATGGCACGGTGTTGGTGAATGATGAAGGTGTCCCTATAAAGCATGTACAACTCCCAGGTAAATTTTAATATTTTAACTATTTCATGTACTTTATCTAAAACATATTTATCACGATTTTTATTTTTAAATTAATGATAATATCTTCTTCTTTTTTTTTCTTTTTTTTTTAATTTTCTGTGTAGGAAACAATGAGTTCTACAGGTATCTGGAGAGCCATGCGTTGGTAATTTTTGGCCCAACCATACCCACAGGGTGGAATTCCCAGAGTTCCAACCTGAAAAAAGAACTTCTAGATTATCTAGAAACCCTTTTTGGGGTCGGCATATTTGACAGAACAACGGTGGCTCGGGTTGCCGGCAAATATTTGAAATATACCAAGGACACCTATAGGACACAATTGCAATTTAACCCTAGATATGAGCGTCCTCTCACAGTTCCAGAGAGTGAGTGGAGAGCACTCATCCATGACGGAAAAGAGAAAAGGGCAAAGAAAGAAGGAAAAATACCAACTGGACCCGGAAGGTAAATTACAACTTTAATTCAATAGCTTTAATTTTCTCTATGTCTAAAATAAAAGTGTGCTACGTCATATCTGACTTTAATATTTTGATGCTAGGTTGCCTGACACCTCAAAGGCAACCAAAGCTAGGATTGAAGAAAAGGGCCATCACAAGCTAGGCCAGGGCGGCTACTTGAAATTGGCCGCAAGAATTGTAATTAAGTAGCTAAACATCTTATAATTAATTGTATCGCCTTCCAACATTTTTGTAATCCTATCAAATATGATTAAAAATACATAATCATATGTAATGTAGGGTGATGACTTCGGAACAGAAACTACAGAGGAAGATAAAAATATCGCTTTCCATTTCGGCTATCAAGCCGTAGTTGAACGTCGCAGAAGCTTGGGGCAGGTCCCAAGATCCAGAATGCCCGATAAGGTAAAACATTAACCTTTCAATATGTTTTTTTTCGTCCATAAATTTAATGTCTAACAACTTTGTTTAAATCAGGGGAGCAGCACTACCGATGAGGCAAATAACCCAGTTTTAGAGCCAGATGTAGATGATCCTCACGTGCAACCTGATCATTGTAGTGGGGACCAGGTCGACAATGCTACTATCAGTGAGGGCCATGACGGTAATTAATTTCCACTTATAATGTTTTCTAATTATACCTTGATGGTTGTCCTTATAACATTTTTTGTTTAAATGACAGAGAATGTTTCCCCTGAGGATCTTACCACCAGAGAGGAAGATAGGGCAACAGTCCCAACGGTGACCACTGGTGCACCAGGTAAATAATCTCATTGCAATTTTTTTTATTAATATTACCAAACTAGTTCAATGATATTTAAAAAATGACAATTAAAATTTAATATTATCTGTTTTTGTAGTCGATGCCCCGTCACTGGATGAGACCAGACATCGTGACTACGCAACTAGGTCTGCGGCGACAACTGGTGCACTAGGTAAATAATCTCATTGCAATTTTTTTTATTAATATTACCGAATGATATTTAAAAATTGAAAATTAAAATTTAATATTATCTGTTTTTGTAGGCGATGCCCCGTCACTGGATGAGACCAGACATCGTGACTACGCAACTAGGTCAGCGGCGACAACTGGTGCACCAGGTAAATAATCTCATTGCAATTTTTTTTATTAATATTACCGAACTAGTTCAATGATATTTAAAAACTAAAAATTAAAATTTAATATTATCTGTTTTTGTAGGTGATGCCCCGTCACTGGATGAGACCAGACATCATGACTACGCAACTAGGTCAGCGGCGACAACTGGTGCACCAGGTAAATAATCTCATTGCAATTTTTTTTATTAATATTACCGAACTAGTTCAATGATATTTAAAACCTGACAATTAAAATTTAATATTATCTGTTTTTGTAGGCGATGCCCCGTCACTGGATGAGACCAGACATCGTGACTACGCAACTAGGTCAGCGCCGATAACTGGTGCACCAGGTAAATAATCTCATTGCAATTTTTTTTATTAATATTACCGAACTAGTTCAATGATATTTAAAAAATGAAAATTAAAATTTAATATTATCTGTTTTTGTAGGCGATGCCCCGTCACTGGATGAGACCAGACATCGTGACTACGCAACTAGGTCAGCGGCGACAACTCGTGCACCAGGTAAATAATCTCATTGCAATTTTTTTTATTAATATTATCGAACTAGTTCAATGATATTTAAAAACTGACAATTAAAATTTAATATTATCTATTTTTGTAGGCGATGCCCCGTCACTGGATGAGACCAGACATCGTGACTACGCAACTAGGTCAGCGGCGACAACTGGTGCACCAGGTAAATAATCTCATTGCAATTTTTTATTTATTAATATTACCGAACTAGTTCAATGATATTTAAAAACCGACAATTAAAATTTAATATTATATGTTTTGTAGGCGATGCCCCGTCACTGGATGAGACCAGACATCATGACTACACAACTAGGTCAGCAGTGCGGGTCGAAAGGCACGAAACAGGAGCAAAGCATGATGATATTGATGATGTAATTAGGAGCTTTAAAAATAGGAAGAAGAAAAAGAAAATTCGATAATGTAAAATATTGTATTATTATAAGACAAACGTTACCAATGACCATACTTGGAACGTTTTTTGCGTTATATAAAAAACTCATTTATCATACTATTTTTATGTCAAGCATTAATTGCAATGTTTCCTTGCGTACTTTTGTTGAATTGTTTTTTTATTAGTTATTGAATATTTTTTTTTATGCTCATGAAAGTAAAAAATGAAATATAGATTGGGTATTGGGGAATTGAGAGTGATGTGAGGGGGGGAGGGGCCATAAGAGCTTCCACCTTCACATGGTTGGCCCTGTTTAGTAGAGAATAATTTATTGGAGCGATTTAATCTTGGAGCAAACCTCCCTCGATCCAGCGTAGCAACAAAAAAGTCACCGTTGACTTAGTTGCTACTCTTTCAGATCGTGGGAGGCTTGTTCCAAGTTCATGCGACTCCAATAAATTGTTCTTGAAACGAAGAGGAGCTTATTCAGGTATGTTTTGACATTTTCAACATATGTTCTAACATTATCATAAGAATGCATCTTAGAGTAAAAATACTACATCAATTAATTGTATTTATTGTATAGATAATGATGGATTTTGATTGACTTGGCAGTGCAGGTACAAATCCTCTTGCATCATGAGCAATACAACTTGTCAACCAGGGTCATGTCCAGGATATTTTTTCTTGTGTGCTTGACTAGGTTCGTAATGTCACATTTTGTAAGTTCCTTTACAGTTCATAATTCAATATTAAGCTTGTTCATGATTATTATCTAGGTTTTTTGTATGTGTTTTCTCATCTATTTGATTGTAAGCAACTCTGCATGTTTCCTGTTGTTCACTATGATTTCTCCCATTACCACTCCCAGGATGAATCTGACTTTATTGTTACATAGGTTACTTTATTGTTACTATGATTTCTCCATTTACGATTTCATAGGTTACACCATGTAAAGTTGTCAATCTCAGGTTGGTGATGAGCTTTAGTTCTCCAGATTTGGGGCTTTTCTGATATTTTCTCCCTCATGTCATTCCCGCATCACCTCGTTGTTTGAGCATGCCAATTGTCTACCACTTGTACCAATTGGCACATGTCAATCCCTGAGTGGTGCCACATTTCACCTATTTTCAGTGAGAGTTTAGGGTTTCTCTAACATAGCTTCAGAAATCCAATTCAGTGCCTGCTTGAATATTGTCACATAATACTCATGGTTTGGATTGATAAGCATGTTTTGAATGGTTGGTTGATTCATAAGAACCGCCCATATAGTCATCTTGAGATATTTCAGAAGTTTTCTCGGGTTTCCTTTTTCACCATTTCTAGTGGGTGGGATGGTGTGGGCTGATCCATCAATACTGGTGCTCTTGTAGTAGGGAATTTGTTTTTGGGGATATAAAGGAGCATTTGATGTAGATATCCCATTGGATGCATTCATAGATGGGCACGAGAGGTCTAGAATTTAAATTAAAAATATGCAACCTCTAGCATGGCAACCTGAAGGCTACGAGAGACACTGGTTAAATATTGTTTTGTGGTGGCCTTAATATAGTCATGATCTCCTTCTATTATCTTAATGCAAATATATAGTCCGGTCTCATTAAAATGAGGATTTTGGTTGTTTCTCTCTTAATGCTCCAGAAGTTGCCAAAAGTTGCGATAGTTGTTTAGTTTGCCTGTTACAACTTAAAAGTGGTTTTTAGCAATGGGAGTCATGTTTTTTAAGGTTCATACTAATATGAAGATCTTGTAATTCTATATTCAACATAAGAGAAGATGGCCTCTGCTTTGGGTAGTATGACAACAATTGCCACATCTACCTCATTGGGTAACAATGGAAAGGGGAAGAAGTTGGGTGCAATGTTTGATAATTATGGCAGACAATTGTCTTCTCTTGCAGTTTTTTCACCCATTTCCTTTAATCGCTCAAGCAGAAGAGGGACTCTGAGATTACGCGACAGAGAGAAGGTAGTTAATACAAGAGCTATGGAAAAGGAGTTGTACTTCAACAAGGATGGCTCATTGACAAAAAAATTGCAGGTCAGAGAAAAAATTATGTTTAAAGGAAGGTCACCTGCACGTGAAACTTCACTGCGGTGGATCTTTCCTTGTCCACTTATATTTGATTTTAATGTGTTATTTTAATTTTTCATGGAGGGTTGTTATTTTAGATGTGTGCTCTGGTTTTCTTTTTAACGTTGTATTAGTTCCCCCTCTTAAATGTCTTAGATTTGGTAGGCATAATTTGAAAACTCAAAGGTGAAAGGAAACATATTTGTTACCCAGTGGTCTAAAAGGAAAGGGTTATGGCCGAGTCAAATTTTATTGTTATTGACAGTGTAATGAAATGTATCTCAATGCTATGGTTTTGGCCTTTTTATTGGTTGAATTAGAGGACCCAGTTGAAAATATTGAGGCCAAGTAGGTTGGTTTTCCTTTTTGCTGATGGTTTGGTGTATCTAATTGAATTAGTTGCCTAAGGTATTTTTGGTTGCAAACTCCTTTTCATTTTTCATACAGTATTGGCCTTGTGGAATACATTTGATTGTGTGGTCTTGTTAGATCTACAAAATTTTTAGTTGTTTAGTCTTATGGCCGAGGTGCACTTTTATTATGGAAATTGTTGATGCAATATTGTCATTTAATCCTTACTGCAGGGTAGCATGTTGAGAAGTTTCTTGTGAAACATTTGGTATTGAAAATGACACTTGATCCTATACAGCATCATGCACTTGACTTCAAAATTCATATTCAAAGTGTGCCAGACAATTCTTGCAAAATTTCAAATATTTATGTTGTTTAAAACCATTATCTTTTTCATGTATTGGATGCTGAAAATGTGAAAAAGACTTTGGTATGAAACCAACTGGTGAATAATTTCCAGCAAAACAACCACTTCCAAGACATGATTTAGAAGTAGAACATATGTACTTATGTAGCATAGAAATATATCCTTGATGCATTGTCAATGTTTGGCTAGGGATATTTTTGGAGAAAATAACTCCTTATTCCTAGAATAGTGATCTTCAATACAAGTAAATGCCAGAGAAGAGAGATCATCGTGTGACGCAACAAAACTGAAATTGGACCCCTAAGGAGAGCTGGTGTGTCTACAATCGCTCTGTCAGCATTTTCCCCTGGTGTACCCCGTTCTTTTCCTCCAGCCTGGGTCTTCATTGACTTCTTCTTTCTTCGGGTTTATTTATCAAATTCGTAGAATTTGATAAATAAATACCATCCAAAATGGTTGGACTTTAATTTATATTCCCGACTTTATATTATCTCCAAGCCTTATAACCAATTTTTAACTTTCGAACACTTTGTATTTATACTCCACGTTTCTTTTTAAATAAATAACTTGTAATGAACTTTCGGCTCTATATTTCACCACCCAGCCTTACAACAATCACGCTCCAGACTTATGCTAATTATCCACCAATCGTTTAATTAAACAATTTCATTATACTCCGGCCCCACCTATATATATCAATAACCAATCAAACACTCATATCGTACCTGGCTATCCTCCGCACACCTTAGTTAACCTCCGGGCAAGTTCAACGTGCGACCACCGTCCAATGGCCCTTCTCCAAATCAACGACTCTTGGCAATTTCGCTCGGCTTCCAACGTCGGGCTTTAACGTGCGATGGCGTGGGTTAAACGGTTGTTTTCCGGGGTCACTTCGCCACGTGTCGCATTCCCTATGGAATCGCTCGCGAATAGGAAATACCACCTACTCCGCAAAAGCGGTGTGATATGGGCAACCCGCTTTTGTGATTCCGCTCGTGGTTTTGGTACAGGGCTTGACCACGGGTGCAAGTCTGGTTCCGCTATCCTTTTGTTTGTTAACTCATGTCCAATCCTCGGGTCAGGTTCTGAAATCACAACAATTTTGTCTCTTTATTAAGCGGGATTTTAATATGTGTATTATCAAAGAAAACCAACACAAATTTTATAAGAAAATTGTTCAAAAGTCGAGCCCGACGGACTTCAAACGGCGATAAACCATAATTCAAACCAAATTCGCGTTCCAAAATAGCCTGCTGACGTCGGCCAATTTTGTGACGCGAAAACCAAATGAATTCCGCCCTAATATTTTTCGGGTCCGAAGTTGGCTGGCGTACGGAGGGAGAGTTGTGACGCGAATTTCTTATCAAATTCGCTCTAATCTTTTTCGGGTCATTTTCATTGTTCCCCGCCACCCTTTTGACTTTGTAAATAAAACAAATTGCGTATGCGTCATTTTCATTGTTCCGTGCGCTAGCCAGTCTTCCATGCAACAAAATTCAAAAACCAACTGTTAACGCTTGCTAACCGTTACCTTGCTGAAGAGAATTGAAGCCGAGTATTTCAGGGTTCTTCTGTCATAACCAGCGCCTGTTTAAACACGTTTCATTTCCCGTAAACAGGTATTTATTCCAATTCCCCGCTAAACTCTCTAAAAAATCTTGGTTTTAGTTTTAATTCTGCACTAAGGTCTGAAAAGAAGTTCGTTTTGGTCTTTTTCGTTCCCAGAACTGCAATTATATTCCCAAAACTGGTAATTGTGCCCCTTTTCCATAAAAACCCCGAAATTCCATTTCTGAATCCACAAGAACTAGAAATGGAAGTTCCTGTAGCTCTGAATGTCGTGCCCATCAATGCCCCTAACAAGGACTTGGATTATTTGCCTTTAGCTGATATGGATTTTCAAATTAAGGACTTGCGTCTCAGTGAGAATCCTCTTCGAATATTTTGCCGCTGCAGAGACAATTATTTGAATGGTTCTGACATCTTTGGACTTTGGGAATCAAATCTTCCTATGTACCTTCTCCCCTCAGTCCATATTTTTCCTGAGTTAATCCATTATTGCTACGCAAAGTATGATCCCAACCAACGAGCAGTTTTATCCCCAAGTCAAAATGTCCTTTTCCTAATAACTGCTCAGTCCATAAATGAAATTCTACAATTCCAACCTGGTCAAGCTCTCACTCCCCTGTCCATGCTTGAATTACTTGAGAAATCTACTAAGTTATCCCATGAAGAGTTAAACCGCCTATGCCAAACCTTCATGTTACCAGAGCATCAGCCTAAAAACCCTCCCCCTTATGGTTATGCTTTCTTTACTGATGAGGGTAGAGTTATTTTAGACATGATATCTTCCATAATGGGCTTCAATACTAGTGAGTATGTTGATCACTTAACCCTAGTATTGTTATCCATTTTTACCCCTGGACAACCTCCTGCTGTCAAGTACGATTTTGCATCTTATATTGCTGACACAATCCATGATTAGTTCATGAGATTTGAGAATAAGAGAGTATTTAAGTATTCTTCTGTCATATATCATCTCATGATTTACTTTCAGTCATAAAAATTCCCTTTTTATGTTAATAAACTTGATGCCAAAGGGAATCCTAGGTCAGTCATCTTTTGGTCTGCCATTACTCACAAATCCTCTCATTCTTCTTATTCCTATAATGAGTTTGTCGAATTTTTGTTCATCCTGCAGCTACCTTGTTGACAGGAGTCTCTCCTCCTAGAATTAACAATGAAATCAAGAAAATCCTTCAGCTCTCAAAGCATTACAAGATAGGTGACTGGTACCTATATAAAAACTACACAGAGATCAGGATATATGGATGTGAATTATGCCCATTCAAACTGCCCAATTATGTCCCAATGAGACTCTTTGCATTAGAATATTTTAGGCAGATGAATAATTCAGATATAATTCATTTTTTCAATGCAAAGAAAAAGGCTCAACTCAGGATCAAGAGCCAATTAGGTCCCTTCATTTGTAACTCTAGGGAAGCTGGATAGGAAGCCGAAAGGATTTTAGAAGACCATCTCATACTACAAAAGAGTTTCTACTGGGTGCCTTATGATCCAAACAACTTTATCTGTGATAGAAGAACGAAAAATAAACAGTCACCATACATCCATCAAAGAATCCCAGAAATAGAACAATATGCTAATATGGATGAATGGACAGAAGGGACATTGGTTGAAAATGATAGTGAGCAGGTCAACGTTGAAAATGTAATGAAAGATCTTGAAAAGATACTTGACAACAACAACAAAATTTTCAGGAGATTAGTACAGTAGCAGTAGAATCTAAAGGAAAAGAAAAGGAGCCTGATATACAAATAATTGAAAAATTCATAATGACAGCGCAACCAGAGACTTATAAAGAACAAGGTCAAGGAAAAATTCCTCCTACTCAGATCAGTGAGCCAGAAATTTCTATTTTACAAACTCCTCTGAATATAGAAAAGGGCAAAAAGAGAGAGGCTGAAACATCTACTCCTATTGGTGGCTCTTCTGAACAGCAAGATGTTAAAAGGCAGAAATTAACTCCCCTTCCAGAAGATGAATCATTTCAGGAAATCCCTGACAGCCAGGGAAGAGAAGACAGTCAGTAAACAGATACAGGTAGTGGGACATCCACTAATTTTCAAAAACAGGGAATACAGAGGCAACAAAGTGCAGAAATATCTTCTTTCAAACCTCCAGTAAAAACTGCCTGGGACATCAAAAGAACATTCACCAATATAAAGGCCAGGAACGATCCACTTAGACTTAAAGTGTACAATCAATATTTGAAGATGGCTCCAAAAAATCAAGAAAGATTGATGTCAGCTTATGACATCCAACAGGGTAAGATGTTAATGAGCCATTTGAAGCCCAAGGTGCGGCAGCCTCAGACAGCTACAGATTACGTTAGGACTAATTTTGAAGTCTTAGTAAAGGATATCCATCCTTTAGATCAAATTGAGCTACACAAGCAAACAGGTGAGATGATTTATTCTACTCTGACGGATAAATCAATGATGACCCATAATTTGCAGGATTCTTTGGATAATACTAATACACAATTGCAGCTTGAAAAAGCCTCCTCCCAGGCTAAGGATAATAGAATCAAAACTTTAGAGGAAATAATCATTGGTTTGGGTCATAATCCTAAAGATGTGAAAGGTATTGAAGCTTTGATCAAGAGAAAAGATGATGATATTGCAGCTCTGAGAAAACAATTAAAGTTACCGGCCTCAAGACATCCACAGATTGCAGAAATCATCAAACAAAATTCTGAGGAAGAACTAATGGATTTGCTCTTAAAATTGAATGAGAAACTTACTGCAACTGAAAAAGAGCTTGAGAATGCATTAAAAGATAAGTAGGCAAATATTCTAGTATCTACAGCAGGAGTAGTGACAGGTACAGCAACAACAGGTCAGCCAGCAGAATTGTCACAGAGCAACACTGCAAATTTGAACACTGATGAATTAACAAAGTCAATGGAAGATATGAACATTCAGGCCATATAGCTTCACAAAACAAAGGAACAATTGGCCACTCTAGAACATAAATATGATCTTTCAAAAATGAGTGTTGCTGATAAAACAAGAGAAGTGAACAAATTAGAAAAAACAGTTAAAGCATTGGAAAAGGATCTCACATTGGAGAAACCTTTAAAAGAAATAAATGATATTCTTTGGGATAATATCATTCAATCAATAAAGGATGTTTGGTCCTCAATTCAAATAATGGATAAACAGAATAACTTAGTTAAATTGGCTCTGGATGAGATTGAGAGATCAAGACAAGAGTTGGGAAATATGCCAGAAGAGGCCAATAGACTTATACATTTTTTGAATACTCAGACTAAGAATCAACTTGCAGAAATTGGTATTCAGGACAGGACCGAAACAATTCTGGAAATAAAGAAAGTTTTTACTAAAAGAACTCTGGTACATAATTTAGAACGAAGGTGCTCAGATATGCAAGAAGAAATCATTGCCTTCAGCGAAATATTGAATATTTTGTTAAATAGAGGATTTCCCAGTCCTATAGTTGTAGAAGATAAGCTAATGTACCTTGATAGTTATGTTGAAAAATTGGACAAATATGCTGATAATCAAGCTAGTTCTTCAACCAGTTCATCAACAGCAGCATTGCCTACAGGGAAAAACCTTCATGACAGATTGGAGAATTTATTTTTTCTTGAGCATGAAGTAAATCATTTGTTCCCAAATCAGCCTGATTTCTTCAGATATACTGAGGCTGATGAAACACTAAGAAAGTTGCAAAGGACCAGACTGCCAGAAGTTCAATGGTGGGAGGAAATGATGGAACTTTTGTAAAAAATTATCCTTATATAAATTTTTTCCTATTTACCACAGTATATCATGATAAAAAGGATAAAAGGATGAACAAAGGTCAAAGAGTATCAGAGCAGTTAAAGAGTATCAGTGAAATGAAATAATCAACATAGAATTACTAAAGAGGACAACAGCAAGCCAAGATATAGGGCCTGCCTCCAGCACATCCTTAAAAGAAGGAAACAACACAACATTAGTTATCATTTTTCTTATCTACGAGACAATCTGTCTCTATATTGTTGTAATGACTTCATGGACTATTTTACTTCATATAATATATTAAAAACATCATTTTTTCTCTTGTGAAAAAAAAATGATTAATGTTTATCACTCTGCCTTCAAAACTAGCGATGTTGGTCTAGGTTGTTGGTTTATTGATATGGTCTGATGGTCTTCCTCACATGATTAGCGTTTTTCTCTGTTCATGGATTTTGGGTAATTTAATTTGTATTTGGAACAATGGACGTAGGTATTCTATCTGTTGCTTTACTATTCTACATACTGCTATTTCACTTTCTTATAGATGCCTCGGGCATATTTGGATGCTTTCTCGGATTGTCGATAATCTCCATGCGGACCGTTACTGGGTTTAATATCAAGTCCCTGTATGTGACATGGGGTATTTTTCTATCACTGTCTAGGGTGGGACTTCCACATTTCTGGATGGATATTTGGGTTCCAATCTTCAGATGTGAAAATATAATGACTTCATGGACTGTTTTACTTCATATAATATATTCAAAACAACGTTTTTTCTCGTGAAAAAAAAATGATTAATGTTTATCACTCAGCCTTCAAAACTAGCGATGCTGGTTTATGTTGCTAGTTTATTGATATGGTCTCATGGTCTTTTTATATTTGGGACATATCTCACTCCTCACATGATTAGCATTTTTCTCTGTTCAATGATTTTGGGTAATTTAATTTGTATTTGGAACAATGGACGTCGGTACTCTATCTGTTGTTTTACTATTCTACATACTGCTATTTCACTTTCTTATACATGCCTTGGGCATATTTGGATGCTTTCTCAGATTGTCGATAATCTCCATGTGGACCATTACTAGGTTTTATATCATGTCCGTGTATGTGACATGGGGTATTTTTCTATCATTGTCTGGGGTGGGACTTCCACTTTTCTGGATGGATATTTGTGTTCAAATCTTCAGATGTGAAAATGTAATGACTTCATGTACTATTTTACTTCATATAATATATTCAAAACAACGTTTTTCCTCTTTTAAAATTTCATTTTTTTTTTAAATTGAACCTTCCGTCGCAATTCCGACGTCTCGTAAGCGTCAGAATTGCGAGAGTTTACAGACATCGGAAGAGCGACGTTCAAAACGTCGGACCACATTTTGTCATAATTGTGACAGTTTACAGACGTCGGAAGAGCGACGTTCAAAACGTCGGACCACATTTCGTCGTAATTGTGACAGTTTACAGACGTCGGAAGAGCGACGTTAAAAACGTCGGACCACATTTCGTCGTAATTGTGACAGTTTACAGACGTCGGAAGAGCGACGTTCAAAATGTCGGACCACATTTGGTCGGAAGTACGACAATTTATTGAGGTCGGAAGTGCGACGGATTAGGAGACGTCGGAAGAGTGACGCTTGTTTGGAAGCGTCGGAAAAGTGTCGATACTGCGACACTTTTTAGTTGTGTCGGAACTGCGACGGTATGGTAAACCACAGTTTTCCCGCCCTCTAACTGTCGCTCCTGCGATGAAAATGTGTCGGAATAGCGACGATTTGGCCGTCGGAAATTCCGCCAAATTCTCTAGTGAAATAAGGATGTGATATAGGAATACTTGATAATAGGGTGCAAATATTTTTTAGAATACAACAATCATATAGCCAAATATTTAGGGACTTTTTGGAGGTGAGCGTGCAGGTGCACCATCGTTTGAAATCTGACCACCATGTTCCAGCGATTCTCGAGGAGGAGGTGACGATCGAGGTAGAGGCCTGTTTGCACGCTGATCACCATGATCGAACAATTGCGGCACAGGTAGCGGTGGAGGTACAACCATATTTGCAAGTCGGTTACCATGTACGTTGAACTCTTGCGTAGGTCTGACTTCATTTGAACGATTTGCAAGTTGATCCCCATGTACGTTGAATTCCAGTAGGTCCTTCTTATCTTCATTCTTGGCTTCCACCCTAGCAAGCAGAGATTTGTATTCTTCTGGAATTATATATTCACATTTACGAAAAGGTTGCGTAAGACTCGTCTGCCCCTCTGTGGATGGTTGTGGTATTACCCATTCGAGGGGACGTCCAATTTCCAGAGCATGCAACTCAGGATTTACGGCAGCCAATTCCTTGAAGGCTTCCTCCCTCGCAGCGAGGACAGGGTTTCCATTTTTATGACTTCTATCTCAGAGTCATAAATATAACATCTGTTGCATTGTGGACAGGGTTTCCACAATACGTGGACCACAAATACAAAAATGAAAATTTGAAATTATCTATCTGCAAACGTAGCACATTCGGTTCCCACAGCATCCACCCGACTTGATTATCGACGACTTGCAAACGTTACATTCTCTTATCATAGCTTTCGCCATCCTCCCTTCAACTTGCCTACGAAGAGCAGTTTCAGCTGATTTTTCATCAACCTCTTCACAGCGTAGTGGTAAGTGACTCAACCCCTTGCATTGGATACATGAAGATTTTAAACATTTAGGGTTTGGACAGTTCAAGACTTGTGCACAATTGTCTATTTCATATGGAATGCTACAAAATGGACAATAAATTAAATTCTCAATTTTGGCTTCAGCTAACGCGTCTTGTGCCTGCCGATATTCATATCTTTCAACAACATCATTTGGAATAGCTTTACTAATATCTGACAAGGTAATTGATTCCTTGCAGTCTTGATCAATAGCAAAGCAAGATAGAAAGCCATGTGCTTCTCTATAAATTCAAAACAAAGCGATAGCAACAACTACATTCTACCCTTTCTCCATCCATTTCATCAAGTTGTAAATTCTGTGAAGTGCCAACTGTTTTACGAACCATTTCTTCATCTTTAATTATGGCCTCACCTTTCTCGTTTTGGGATTTACTAGGCTGTCTCGTTAAAAAAGATCTTTCTGCTTCTGTGGTCATCCGTTCATCGCCTACTCTGATGTCTTCTGAAGATTCATCATTCGACGCAGAGAACTTTTCTTGGAAAGAAATAGACGCATTTTCTGAAGACGATGTTGAACTGCGTGCCGCCATGTTTCCCGAAGTTCGTGAAGATTTTATGATTGAAATTTCACGATCGAAATAAATAATGCGAGAATGATCCCTCACAACTATAATCATATATAACACTACAGATACACCACTTTTGAAACAGAAAAGTGTACCGACACACCTAGAAAACGCGGAGATTAATTCGACAATATTCTTCAACGCCCCTAAAACCTTGAGATTTTGAAGCACGAGGTGATTTTGAAAGTCCCCCAATGAAATTATCTTGTTCAGGTTAATGTGTCATTTGATTAGGGGTAGGCATGGAGCATGATGGGTTTAAAATATATTAATTCTGAATTTAGGTTATTGCGATTTATAATGTATTAAAAAAATTTATTTAGATTATTGGGTCGAGTTGTTTAACCACTTAATGTGTGTCTCATCATTAGTGAGTCTTCACTAGCGGCTCATGAAGTTTTGTTCAAGTGTTAGGTTGATGTTTAGGGGAGGTCTTTAGTGTGTTATATTGGTATTTGGAAGAATTTTGTGTGGATTGTGTGACCAATTCCAATCTTAGTGTTATTTTTCGGGTGTATTGTTCGACACTCTAAAGATTGAGAGTTTTTTGTTGAAATATTAAAGTCACCTACCGTGCCTTTGTACAAGAAGAAAAAGAGTACAACAGCAGCAACAAAGATTTGAGTGCACAGCACTCTGTATTGAAGAAGGATGGAGAATTCGTAAAGAGAATTAAATTTTGTATGGGACGCAGCCACAGACAACATAGGAGAATTAATTTTGATTTGGGCGAAGTCATTTTTGCAGAGGAATGAAGGATTTTCCCGTAGATCCAAGTTACTGAGGAGCAGAATTCATAAAGACAGTCATTTCGGGCTTTAAAGCCCTCAACAACCAAAATGAATGAAATTAATTAAACAGGCAGAGAACTTAAAAGTTATGAAGAGGCCGGACAAGTGGTCCCTACCACTTAAGCGCCAAAGCACAAATCATAGATCACAAGTTTGAGACCGCAAGTGTCTTGTTGATATGGAAATCTGTGATGTGCGATGGTTGCGCCATCCCATAATCGCATGTCATATATATATGTTCCGCCATATGTGTTATCGCAAATATTAAAAGTTGGGATGTGCGATCATCGCGCCATCGCACGATCGCACCATCGCATGTTACAAGTGTTCCTGCATATGTTTTCGCCGGTTTGAAAGTTGCGATATACGCCATCGCAGATCGCGCCATCGCATTTTTGTTGTTCCATCGTTCCGCCATCGCAAATGAAAAAATGGTCGACTGCGATGTGGTCCCACTCATACGTCATGTTATATTTTATGTTCCGCAAAGGCTTTCCTTTGTAAAACGTTTTTTTTTGTTTTATGTTATTTTATTCCGCCGCGCCACACACACACACACAGATATATATATATCTATATATCTCTCTATATATATATATATATATATATATATATATATATATATATATGTATATATATATATATATATATAATCTAAAAGGCCCGTGAAGCTAGATGTATTGTAATGTAATATTGTTGTATCGTTGTGTGAAGAGCCCGAAGGCAAGAAAAGCACAGTAAGAAAAACAGAGCACTGTTTGTGCATTCTTGAGAGATAGAGACTTGTTTCGTAGAGCACTGTGTCTATAGCAGTCCTACTCTTATTTTGTGAATCCCTCCATTGAGGAAGACTTTTGTAACAATTTTTAAAGTTCTGTTAATGAAATAAAAGAAAGCATTTTTTTCATGCCATCTCTGTCTATAAGAAAATTTTAGTTTTTTACTTCTTTGTGTTGTAGAGGGGAGTTTAATCTCTCCATTTCTCTTGCTTGGAATTCCCAAAATTCCAACATGGTATCAGAGCTAGTTCAAGCTCTTTGAATCTTTCAAAGAAGCTAAAGAAGAAGACGACTTGAAAGCCCAACAGAGGTCAAAGTTCAGGTATTTGTCAAAGATAACCGTGCAGTTGTTTTTTGTTTAAAGAGTTTTTTCTTTCAGAGAAGGAAAGACAATTTATTTAAGTTCAGAGTTCAGTTTAACAGCAATGGCTGGACCAAGCACTGGTATTAACATTGGAAATGTTCAGCTTCCACAATTTAATGGAAAGAATTATGATTATTAGGCCATTACCATGAAAGCCCTGTTTGTCTCACAAGACTTATTGGAATTTGTAGAAGACGGTTTTGTTGAACCAGCTGATGAGCAGGCTTTTAAGGCCTTAACTCAAGCAGAGAAGGATTTATTGAAGAACAATAGAAAGAAGGATGCTAAGGCACTCTTCTATTTGTATTAGGCAGTAAATGAGAGTGTGTTTCCAAGGATAGCAACAGCTAAGAGATCCAAGGAGGCATGGGAAACTCTGAAAGTAGCCTTTCAAGGTATGAAGAAAGTTAAGACAACAAAAATTTAGTTGCTGAGAAGGGATTTTGAGACTCTTTGCATGAAAGAGTCAGATAATGTGGACACATTTTTTACACATGTGATTGGGATTGTAAATCAGATAAGATCCCATGGAGAAACTCTTGAAGAAAGAAGGATTGTGGAGAAACTTTTGAGAAGATTACCCTCAAAGTTTGATGTTATTGTTACCACCATAGAAGAGACCAAAGATCTCCCACAGTTCACAGTGGATGAACTTCATGCCTCACTTATAACTCATGAAGAAAGATTGAGCAGAGATGAACACTCATCTCTTGAGCACGCTTTCAAGACCTAGATGCCTTCAGGAAGAGGAAGAGGTCAAGGAAAAGGAAGAGGAAGAGGCAGAAGCCAAAACAGCGGTGGAAGGAACAACCCTTCACATTCACATGGAAGGAGCAGCAGTCAAAATTAGAGCCATGACCAATGCAACAGGCAGCAAGGTGGACATCAACACCAACATGCTCATGGACAAAGGTATGACAAATCCAATATCCAATGTCATTATTGCAAGAAATATGGGCACTATGCAAATGAATGTAGAAAGAAGCAAAGTGACATGAAAAATAAGAAAAATTCTAATGTAGCAAAAGAAGAAAAGAACCCTAGTAATGTGCTATTAGCTTGTAATGTAGCACAAGATAGAGAAGATAATGTTTGGTTCTTAGATTCTGGATGTAGCAATCATATGACTGGCAACAGAGCAATGTTTGCCAATCTAGATGAAGAAGTAAAATCTAAAGTGACCACAGGGACTGATATTAAGATCTTTGTCAAAGGAAAAGGCATAGTTATTATTCAAGCCATAAATGGTGAGCAGAAATTTATCCTTGATGTATATTATGTTCCAGGTCTGAAATGTAATCTTTTGAGCATTGGGCAGCTCATAAACAAAGGTTACAATGTAATATTTAAAGATGATGTGTGCACAATAAAAGATATACCTCCAAGCAAGAAAATCATTGTTGAAATACAAATGACCAGCAATAGAATGTTTCCACTCAAGCTCAATATTGACTTGAAGGGAAAAGGAAAGAGCATAGCAGTTGTAACACAAGAAGCCTTTCAGAGGGAAGCAAAGGATGAAAATTGGTTATGGCATCTGAGATTTGGACATCTCAATTTCAGAGGATTAAATTTGCTGCACATAAAAGGAATGGTAAGAGGTTTTCCATTGATTGAGAAGCATGACAACCTATGTGAAGGCTGCATCTTGGGAAAACGACACAGAGAAAGTTTTCCATCAGGGAAAAACATAAGGGCTAAAGCACCCTTAGAAATAATTCATTCAGATTTGTCTGGGCCGATGCAAACAGCATCAGTTTCAGGCAGCAATTACATGCTGACCTTCATAGATGATTTCATAAGAAAAGTGTGGGTTTATTTTCTGAAATACAAGAGTGAATTTTTTCATAAATTTTTCCATTTTAAAGCTCTCGTACAGAAACAGAGCGAATTGTATATTAAAGTCCTTAGAACCGACAGAGGAGGAGAATACATATCAAAGGAGTTTCTACGTTTTTGCAGAGACGACAGCATTTACAAGCAGCTTACCACAAGGTACACACCGCAATAGAATGGTGTTGCTGAAAGGAAGAATCAAACAATAATGGAAATGGTGAGAAGCACGCTGAAGGCAAAGCATTTTCCGAATGAGTATTGGGCAGAAGCAGCAAACTGTGTTGCGTATATTTTGAATAGATGCCCCACAAAAGTAGTGGTGAACAAAGTTCCAGAAGAACCATGGAGTGGCAGAAAACAGGGAGTCACCCACATGAGAGTTTTTCAGTGTGTTGCATATGCACACATTCCAGACAAGTTGAGAAATAAGTTGGATAGTAAGGGGGAGAAGTGTATTTTCCTTTTATATTGTGAAGATTCCAAAGGATACAGATTGTATAAACCATCCACAAAGAAGTTTGTGATAAGCAGAGATGTGAAATTTATTGAAGAGGAATCATGGGATGGAAGCATCGAGGAAACAGTTAACGTTAAAAACTGTTTATCTCATGATGAAGATGAGGGAGATGTGGTTGAAATTAACAACCCATCCGTAGCACAACCTCGACCAGCACAAGGACATCAAGGGACGCCTCAAGTAGCAGCGAGAACACCCTTGAGAAGAAGCGGGAGTGCATCTCCAAGCACACCACAAGGAGCAGATTCGAGTGCTTCATCAAGCACGACTACACCAAGTGAAAATGGAACCAGGTTCATAAGTATTAGAGAAATTTATGAGCAAGGAGAAGCAAATGAAGGTATGAATTCCCTATTTTCTTTGTATTGTCAAGTTGATGATCCTATCCATTTTGAAGATGCTGTTAAAGATAGAAAATGGATAGAAGCTATGGATGATGAAATTAATGCCATAGAGAAGAACAAAACATGGGAGTTGGTTGATCTCCCAGAAGGAAAAAAAATTCATTGGAGTTAAATGGGTCTATAAGACCAAAAGCAATGCTGAAGGAAAAATAGAGAGACACAAGGCCAGACTTGTTGTCAAGGGATATAAGCAGAAGCAAGGGATTGACTATGAAGAAACTTTGGCACCAGTTGCAAGAATGGAGACAGTAAGAGCAGTGTTGTCCATAGCAGCACAAAATAAATGGAAAGTATATCAGATAGATGTAAAATCTGCATTTTTAAATGGAGTCTTAATGGAAGAGGTATATGTGGAACAACCTCTCAGATATGAAAAGAAAGGCCAAGAGCAGAAGGTCTGCAGATTGAAGAAAGATCTTTATGGGCTGAAGCAAGCGCTAGGAGCATGGTACAGTAGGATAGATTCCTATCTACTCGAAAACAGATTTGAAAAGTGTGAGGGAGAACCCACCCTCTACATCAAAGAAAAAGATGGTAAATTGTTGATTTTTTTTTTATATGTTGATGATTTAATATTTACAGGTAATGATGATTACCTTGTTGAAAATTTTAAAACAGTCATGAAGGATGAATTTGAAATGACTGACATAGGTTTGTTAAAATACTTCTTGGGAATAGAAGTGGAGCAAGGTGAGAAAGGGATTTTTATATCTCAAGTAAAATATGTGAATCAGGTTTTAGAAAGATTTAATATGCAGGAGTGCAAAGATGAAATTACTCCCACAGTAATGGGATTGAAGTTGAGTAAAGAGTACTGCAGTAAGGATTTTGATCCAAGTTTGTATAAAAGCATAGTTGGTAGCCTCATGTATTTGACTACAACTAGGCCGGATATTATGCATGCTGTTAGTTTAATTTCCAGATTTATGGAGAAGCCAAAAGAAGCACATTGGAAAGCAGCAAAGAGAATTCTGAGGTATGTTAAAGGCACTAAAAGATTTGGGATTTTATATACTACTTCAGAAAATTCAGAATAAGTTGGGTACACTGATAGTGATTGGGCTGGAAGTGTAGATGATCGGAAGAGCACTTCCGGTTATGTTTTTCATATGGGTTCAGGAGCCATTTCATGGGCTTCTAAGAAACAACCAATTGTAGCATTATCTACAGCAGAGGAAGAATATGTGGCAGCTACAGCAGCAGCGTGTTAAGCTATTTGGATGAGAAGAATGTTAAGAAGTTTATTCCAAGAACAAGTAAAAGGGACCGTGATTTATTGTGACAATAGCTCAGTTATTGCATTATCAAATAATTCTTTGTTTCATAAAAGAACGAAGCACATAGACACAAAGTTTCACTATATCAGAGAATTAGTGAACAATGGAGAAATTATTTTACAGCATTGTAAAACAGAGGAGCAATATGCCGATATCTTAACTAAACCATTGGGACAGAAAACATTTGAATTTTTAAGAAAATGTTTAGGTATGTTTGATAACCCAACAGTTGACTTTAAGGGGGAGTGTTGAAATATTAAATTCACCTGCCATGCCTTTGTACAAGAAGAAAAAGAGTACAGTAGAAGCAGCAAAGATTTGAGTGCACAACACTCTGTATTGAAGAAGAATGGAGAATCCGTAAAGAGAATTAAATTTTTTTATGGGATGCAGCGACGGACAACAGAGGAGAATTAATTTTGATTTGGGTGAAGTCATTTTTGCAGAGGAATGAAGGATTTTCCTATAGATCCAAGTTACGGAGGAGCAGAATTCATAAAGACAGTCATTTCGGGCTTTAAAGCCCTCAAAAACCAAAATGAATGAAATTAATTAAACAGGAGGAGAACTTAAAAGTTATGAAGAGGCCGGAAAAGTGGTCCCTACCACTTAAGCGCCAAAGCACAAATTGCAGATCGCTAGTTTGAGACCGCAAGTGTCTTGTTGATATGGAAATCTGCGATGTGCGATGGTGGAGCGATCGCACAATCACATGTCATATATATATGTTCCGCTATATGTGTTATCACAAATATTGAAAGTTGCAATGTGCGATCATCGCGCCATCGCACGATCGCACCATCGCATGTTACAAGTGTTCCTCCATATGTTCTCGCCAGTTTGAAAGTTGTGATATACGGGATCACAGATCACGCCATCACATTTTTGTTGTTCCATCGTTCCGCCGTCGCAAATCACAAAATGGTCGACTGCGATGTGGTCCCAATCGTACGTCGCGCTATGTTATATTTTATGTTCTGCAAAGGCTTTCCTTTGTAAAACTTCTTTTTTTCTTTTATGTTATTTTATTCCGCCGCGCCACACACACACACACACACACACAGACACAGACACACATATATAATGTAAAAGGCCCGTGAAGCTAGATGTATTGCAATGTAATATTGTTGTATCGCTGTGTGAAGAGCCCGAAGGCAATTCTTGAGAGACAGAGACTTGTTTTGTAGAGCACTGTGTCTATAGCAGTCCTACTCTTATTCTGTGAATCCCTCCATTGAGGAAGAATTTTGTAACAATTTTTAAAGTTCTGTTAATGAAATAGAAGAAAGCATTTTTTTCATGCCATCTCTGTCTGCAAACAAATTTTAGTTTTTAACTTCTTTGTGTTGTAGAGGGGAGTTTATTCTCTCCATTTATCTTGCTTGGAATTCCCAAAATTCCAACATGCTATCGGAGCTAGCTCAAGCTCTTTGAAACTTTCAAAGAAGCTGAAGAAGAAGAAGAATTGTTGTAGCGTTTTCTCCAGCAGTGTTAAAGCCCAACAGAGGTCAAAGTTCAGGTATTTCTCAAAGATAACAATGCATTTGTTTATTGTTTAAAGAGTTTGTTCTTTCAGAGAAGGAAAGACAATTTATTTAAGTTCAGAGTTCAATTTAAGAGCAATGGCTGGACCAAGCATTGGTATGAACATTGGAAATGTTCAACTTCCACAATTTAATGGAAAGAACTATGATTATTGGGCCATTAAAATTAAAGCCCTGTGTGTCTCACAAGACTTATGGGAATTTGTAGAAGACAGTTTTGTTGAACCAGCTGATGAGCAGGCTTTTAATGCCTTAACTCAAGCAAAGAAGGATTTATTGAAGAATAATAGAAAGAAGGATGATAATGCCCTCTTCTATTTGTATCAGGCATTAAATGAGAGTGTGTTTCCAAGGATAGCAGCAGCTAAGAGATCCAAGGAGGCATGGGAATCTCTAAAAGTAGCCTATCAAGGTGTGGAGAAAGTTAAGACAGCAAAACTTCAGTTGCTGAGAAGGGATTTTGAGACTCTTTGCATGAAAGAGTCAAATAATGTGGACACATTTTTTACACATGTGATTGGGATTGTAAATCAGATAAGATCCCATGGAGAAACTCTTGAAGAAACAAGGATTGTGGAGAAACTTTTGAGAAGCTTACCCTCAAAGTTTGATGTTATTGTTACCACCATAGAAGAGACCAAAGATCTCTCACAGTTCACAGTGGATGAACTTCATGCCTCACTTATAACTCATGAACAGAGATTGAGAAGAGATGAACACTCATCTCTTGATCACGCCTTCAAGACCTAGATACCTTCAGGAAGAGGAAGAGGTCAAGGAAAAGGAAGAGGAAGAGGCAGAAGCCAAAACAGAGGTGGAAGGAACAACCCTTCACATTCACATGGAAGGAGCAACAGTCAAAATCAGAGCGACGGCCAATGCAATAGCCAACAAGGTGGACATCAAAACCAACATGCTCATGGACAAAGGTATGACAAATCCAATATCCAATGTCATTATGGCAAGAAATATGGGCACTATGCCAATGAATGTAGAAAAAAGAAAAATTACATGAAAAATAAGCAAAATTCTAATGTAGCAAAAGAAGAAAAAAACCCAAGTAATGTGCTATTAGCTTGTAATGTAGCACAAGATAGAGAAGATAATGTTTGGTTCTTAGATTCTAGATGTAGCAATCATATGACTGGCAACAGAGCAATGTTTTTCAATCTAGATGAAGAAGTAAAATTTGAAGCGACCACAACGACTGATACTAA
Organism: Pinus albicaulis; assembly: GCA_034641835.2. Lineage (NCBI taxonomy): Eukaryota > Viridiplantae > Streptophyta > Pinopsida > Pinales > Pinaceae > Pinus > Pinus albicaulis. The sequence continues at coordinate 1,322,252,018 of CM076584.1, read as the reverse complement.
GATCTCTGTCAAAGGAAAAGGCAGAGTTAGTATTCGTGCCAGAAATGGTGAGCAGAAATTTGTCCCTGATGTATATTATGTTCCAGGTCTGATATGTAATATTTTGAGTGTTTAGCAGCTCATAAACAAAGGTTACAATGTAATATCTAAAGATGATGTGTGCACAATAAAAGATATACCTCCAAGCAAGAAAATCATTTCTGAAATACAAATGACCAGCAATAGAATGTTTCCACTCAAGCTCAATATTGACTTGAAGGGAAAAGGAAATAGCATAGCAGCTGTAACATAAGAAGCCTTTCGGAAGGAGGCAAAGGATGAAAATTGGTTATGGCATCTGAGATTTGGACATCTCAATTTCGGAGGATTAAAGTTGCTGCACAGAAAAGGAATGGTAAGAGGTTTGCCATTGATTGAGAAGCCTAACAGCCTATGTTAAGGCTGCATCTTGGAAAAACAACACAGAGAAATTTTTCCATCGGGGAAAAGCATAAGGGCTAAAGCACCCTTAGAAATAATTCATTCAGACTTGTGTGGGCGGATGAAAACAGCATCAGTTTCAGGCAGCAATTACATGCTAACCTTCATAGATGATTTCACAAGAAAAGTGTGGGTTTATTTTCTGAAATACAAGAGTGAAGTTTTTCAGAAATTTTACCATTTTAAAGCTCTCGTAGAGAAACAAAGCGGATTTTATATTATAGTCATCAGAACCGACAGAGGAGGAGAATACATATCAAAGGAGTTTCTGTGGTTTTGCAGAGACAAAGACATTTACAAGCAGCTTACCACAAGGTACAAACCGCAACATAATGATGTTGCTGAAAGGCAGAATCGAACCATAATGGAAATGGTGAGAGGCATGCTGAAGGCAAAGCATTTGCCGAATGAGTATTGGACAGAAGCAGCAAACTGTGTTGTGTATATTTTGAATAGATGCCCCACAAAAGCAGTGATGAACAAAGTTCCAGAAGAAGCGTGGAGTGGCAGAAAACAGGGAGTCACCCACATGAGAGTTTTCAGGTGTGTTGCATATGCACACATTCCAGACAAGTTGAGAAATAAGTTGGATAGTAAGGGGGAGAAGTGTATTTTCCTTGGATATTGTGAAGATTCCAAAGGATACATATTGTATAGCCCATCAACAAAGAAGTTTGTGATAAGCAGAGATGTGCAATTTATTGAAGAGGAATCATGGGATAGAAGCATCAAGAAAATAGTTAACGTTAAAAACTATATATCTCATGATGAAGATGAGGGAGATGTGGTTGAAATTAACAACCCATCAGTATCACAACCTCCACCAGCACAAGGACAGCAAGGGACGCCTCAAGTAGCAGCGAGAACACCCTTGAGAAGAAGAAGGAGTGCATCTCCAAGCACACCACAAGGAGAAAATTTGAGTGCTTCATCAAGCACGACTACACCAAGTGAAAGTGGAACAAGGTTCAGAAGTATTAGAGAAATCTGTGAGCAAGGAGAAGCAAATGAAGGTATGAATTCCTTATTTTCTTTGTACTGTCAAGTTTATGATCCTATTCATTTTGAAGATGCTGTTAAAGATAGAAAATGGATAGAAGCTATGGATGATGAAATTAATGCCATAGAGAAGAACAAAACATGTGAGTTGGTTGATCTCCCAGAAGGCAAAAAATTCATTGGAGTTAAATGGGTCTATAAGACCAAAAGCAATGCTGAAGGAAAAATAGAGAGACACAAGGCCAGACTTGTTGTCAAGGGATATAAGCAGAAGCAAGGGATTGACTATGAAGAAACTTTTGCACCAGTTGCAAGAATGGAGATAGTAAGAGCAGTGTTGTCCATAGCAGCACAAAATAAATGGAAAGTATATCAGATGGATGTAAAATCTGCATTTTTAAATGGATTCTTAATGGAAGAGGTATATGTGGAACAACCTCTCGAATATGAGAAGAAAGGCCAAGAGCATAAGGTCTGAGATTGAAGAAAGCTCTTTATGGGCTGAAGCAAGCGCCAAGAGCATGGTACAGTAGGATAGATTCCTATCTACTGGAAAACAGATTTGAAAAGTGTGAGGGAGAACCCACCCTCTACGTCAAAGAAAAAGATGGTAAATTGTTGATTGTTGTTTTATATGTTGATGATTTAATTTTTACAGGTAATGATGATTACCTTGTTGAAAATTTTAAAACATTCATGAAGGATGAATTTGAAATGACTCACATGGGTTTGTTAAGATACTTCTTGGGAATAGAAGTGGAGCAAGGTGAGAAAGGGATTTTTATATCTCAAGCAAAATATGTGAATAAGGTTTTAGAAAGGTTTAATATGCAAGAGTGCAAATATGAAACTACTCCCAGAGTAATGGGATTGAAGTTGAGTAAAGATGATTGCAATAAGGATTTTGATCCAAGTTTGTATAAAAGCATAGTTGGCAGCCTCATGTATTTGACTGCAACTAGGCCAGATATTATGCATGTTGTTAGTTTAATTTCCAGATTTATGGAGAAGCCAAAAGAAGCACATTGGCAAGCATCAAAGAAAATTTTGAGGTATGTTAAAGGCACTAAAATATTTTGTATTCTATATACTACTTCAGAAAATTAAGAATTAGTTGGGTACACTGACAGTGATTGGGCTGGAAGTATAGATGATCGGAAGAGCACTTCTGGTTATGTTTTTCATATAGGTTCAGGAGCCATTTCATGGGCTTCTAAGAAACAACAGATTGTAGCATTATCTACAGCAGAGGCAGAATATGTGGTACCTACAGCAGCAGCGTGTCAAGCAATTTGGATGAGAAGAATGTTAAGAATTTTATGCCAAGAACAAATAAAAGGGACAATGATTTATTGTGACAATAGTTCAGTTCTTGCGTTATCAAAGAATTATGTGTTTCATAAAAGAATGAAGCACATAGACACAAAGTTTCACTATATCAGAGAATTAGTGAACACTGGAGAAATTGTTTTACAACATTGTAAAACAGAGGAACAATATGCAGATATCTTAACTAAACCATTGGGACAGAAAACATTTGAATTTTTAAGAAAATGTTTGGGTATGTTTGATAACCCAGCAGTTGACTTTAAGGGGGAGTGGTGAAATATTAAAGTCACTTGTCGTGCCTTTGTACAAGAAGAAATAGAGTACAGCAACAACAACAAAGATTTGAGTGCACAGCACTCTTTATTGAAGAAGAATGGAGAATTCGTAAGGAGAATAAAATTCTGTATGGGACGCAGGCACAGATAGCAGTGGAGAATTAATTTTGATTTGGGCGAAGCCATTTTTGTAGAGGAATGAAGGGTTTTCTCGTAGATCCAAGTTACGGAGGAGCAGAATTCATAAAGACAGTCATTTCGGGCTTTAAAGCCCTCAACAACCAAAATTAATGAAATTAATTAAACAGGCAGAGAACTTAAAAGTTATGAAGAGGCCGGACAAGTGGTCCCTACCACTTAAGCGCCAAAGCGCAAATCGTAGATCGCAAGTTTGAGACTGCAAGTGTCTTGTTGATATGGAAATCTGCGATGTGCGATGGTTGCAGCATCGCACAATCGCATGTCATATATATATATGGTCCGCCATATGTGTTATCGCAAATATTGAAAGTTGCGATGTGCGATCGTCGCGCCATCGCAGGATCGCACCATCTCATGTTACAAGTGTTCCTCCATATGTTTTTACCGGTTTGAATGTTGGGATATACGCCATCGCAGATCGCGCCATCGCATTTTTGTTGTTCCACCGTTCTGCCATCGCAAATCACAAAATGGTCGACTGTGATGTGGTCCCACTCGTACGTCGCACTATGTTATATTTTATGTTCCGCAAATGCTTTCCTTTGTAAAATGATTTTTTTTTTATGTTATTTTATTCTGCCGCGCCATATATATATATATATATATATATATATATATATATATATATATATATATAATGTAAAATGCCCGTGAAGCTAGATGTATTGTAATGTAATATTGTTTTATCGTTGTGTGAAGAGCCTGGAGCCAAGAAAAGCACAGTAAGAAGAATAGAGCATTGTTTGTGCGTTCTTGAGAGACAGAGACTTGTTTTGTAGAGCACTGTGTCTGTAGCAGTCCTACTCTTATTCTGTGAATCCCTCCATTGAGGAAGACTTTTGTAACAATTTTTAAAGTTCTGCTAATGAAATAGAAGAAAGCATTTTTTTCATGCCATCTCTGTCTGCAAGCAAATTTTAGTTTTTAACTTCTTTGTGTTGTAGAGGTGAGTTTATTCTCTCCATTTCTCTTGTTTGGAATTCCCAAAATTCCAACATGGTATCGGAGCTAGTTCAGGCTCTTTAAAACTTTCAAAGAAGCTGAAGAAGAAGAAGACTTGTTGCAGCGTTTTCTCCAGGAGTGTGAAAGCCCAACAGAGGTCAAAGTTCAGGTATTTGTCAAAGATAACAGTGCAGTTGTTTATTGTTTAAAGAGTTTGTTCTTTTAGAGAAGGAAAGATAGTTTATTTAAGTTCATAGTTCAGTTTAAGAGCAATGGCCGGACCAAGCACTGGTATGAACACTAGAAATGTTCAACTTCCATAATTTAATGGAAAGAAATATGATTATAGGGCCATTACCATGAAAGCCCTGGTTTTCTCACAAGAATTATGGGAATTTGTAGAAGACGGTTTTGTTGAACCAGCCGATGAGCAGGCTTTTAATGCCTTAACTCAAGCAGAGAAGGATTTATTGAAGAACAATAGAAAGAAGGATGCTAAGGCCCTCCTCTATTTGTATTAGGCCATAAATGAGAGTGTGTTTCCAAGGATAGCAGCAGCTAAGAGATCCAAGGAGGCATGGGAAACTCTGAAAGTAGCCTCTCAAGGTATGGAGACGGTTAAGACAAAAAAACTTCATTTGCTGAGAAGGGATTTTGAGACTCTTTGCATGAAAGAGTGAGATAATGTGGACACATTTTTTACACATGTGATTGGGATTGTAAATCAGATAAGATACCATGGAGATACTCTTGAAGAAAGAAGGATTGTGGAGAAAATTTTGAGAAGCTTACGGTCAAAGTTTGATGTTATTGTTACCACCATAGAAGAGACCAAATATCTCTCACATTTCACAGTGGATGAACTTCATGCCTCACTTATAACTCATAAACAGAGATTGAGTAGAGATGAACACTCATATATTGAGCACGCCTTCAAGACCCAGATGCCTTCAGGAAGAGGAAGAGTTCAAGGAAAAGGAAGAGGAAGAGGCAGAAGCCAAAAAAGAGGTGGAAGGAACAGTCCTTCACATTCACATGGAAGGAGCAACAGTCAAAATCAGAGCCACGGCCAATGCAACAGCCAGCAAACTGAACATCAACACCAACATGCTCATGGACAAAGGTATGACAAATCCAATATCAAATGTCATTATTGCAAGAACTATGGGCACTATGCCAATGAATGTAGAAAGAAGCAAAATGACATGAAAAATAAGCAAAATGCTAATGTAGCAAAAGAAGAAAAGAACCCAAGTAATGTGCTATTAGCTTGTAATGTAGCACAAGATGGAGAAGATAATGTTTGGTTCTTAGATTCTAGATGTAGCAATCATATGACTGGAAACAGAGCAATGTTTTCCAATCTAGATGAAGAAGTAAAATCTGAAGTGACCACAGGGACTGATACTAAGATCTCTGTCAAAGGAAAAGGCAAAGTTAGTATTCTAGCCAGAAATGGTGAGCAGAAATTTGTCCCTGATATATATTATGTTCCAGGTTTGAAATGTAATCTTTTGAGCCTTGGGCAGCTCATAAACAAAGGTTACAATGTAATATTTAAAGATGATGAGTGCACAATAAAATATATACCTCCAAGCAAGAAAATGATTGCTGAAATACAAATGACCAGCAATAGAATGTTTCCACTCAAGCTCAATATTGACTTGAAGGGAAAAGGAAAGAGCATAGCAGCTGTAACACAAGAAGCCTTTCATAAGGAAGCAAAAGATGAAAATTGGTTATGGCATCTGAGATTTGGACATCTCAATTTCAGAGGATTAAATTTGCTGCACAGAAAGGGAATGGTAAGAGGTTTTCCATTGATTGAGAAGCCTGACAGCCTATGTGAAGGCTGCATATTTTGAAAACAACACAGAGAAAGTTTTCCATCAGGGAAAAGCATAAGGGCTAAAGCGCCCTTAGAAATAATTATTTCAGACCTGTGTGGGCCAATGCAAACAACATCAGTTTCAGGCAGCAATTACATGCTGACCTTCATAGATGATTTCACAAGAAAAGTGTGTGTTTATTTTCTGAAATACAAGAGTGAAGTTTTTCAGAAATTTTTCCATTTTAAAGCTCTCGTAGAGAAACAGAGCGTATTGTATATTAAAGTCCTCAAAACCGACAGAGGAGGAGAATACATATCAAAGGAGTTTTTGCATTTTTTCACAGACAACGACATTCAGAAGCATTTTACCACAAGGTACACACCACAACAGAATGGTGTTGAAAGGAAGAATCGAACCATAATGGAAATGGTGAGAAGCATGCTAAAGGCAAAGCATTTACCGAATGAGTATTGGGCAGAAGTAGCAAACTGTGTTGCGTATATTTTGAATAGATGCCCCACAAAAGAAATGATGAACAAAGTTCCAGAAGAAGCGTGGAGTGGCAGAAAACACGGAGTCACCCACATGAGAGTTTTCGGGTGTGTTGCATATGCACACATTCCAGACAAGTTGAGAAAGAAGTTGGATAGTAAGGGGGAGAAGTGTATTTTCCTTGGATATTGTGAAGATTCCAAAGGATATAGATTGTATAACCCATCCACAAAGAAGTTTGTGATAAGCAGAGATGTGAAATTTATTGAAGAGGAATCATGGGATGGAAGCATCGAGAAAATAGTTAACGTTAAAAACTGTTTATCTCATGATGAAGATGAGGGAGATGTGGTTGAAATTAACAACCCATCTGTAGCAAAACCTCCACCAGCACAAGGACAGCAAGGGATGCCTCAAGCAGCAGTGAGAACACCCTCGAGAAGAAGCGGGAGTGCATCTCCAAGCACACCACAAGGAGCAGATTTGAGTGCTTCATCAAGCACGACTACACCAAGTGAAAGTGGAACAAGGTTCAGAAGTATTAGAGAAATCTATGAGCAAGGAGAAGAAAATGAAGGTATGAATTTCCCATTTGCTTTGTATTGTCAATTTGATGATCCTATTCATTTTGAAGATGCTGTTAAAGATAGAAAATGGATAGAAGCTATGGATGATGAAATTAATGCCATAGAGAAGAAAAAAACATGGGAGTTGGTTGATCTCCCAGAAGGCAAAAAAGTCATTGGAGTTAAATGGGTCTATAAGACCAAAAGCAATGCTGAAGGAAAAATAGAGAGACACAAGGCTAGACTTGTTGTCAAGGGATATAAGCAGAAGCAAGGGATTGAATATTAAGAAACTTTTGCACCAGTTGCAAGAATGGAGACAGTAAGAGCAGTGATGTCCATAGGAGTACGAAATAAATGGAAAGTATATCAGATGGATGTAAAGTCCGCATTTTTAAATGGAGTCTTAATGGAAGAGGTATATGTGGAACAACCTCTCGGATATGAGAAGAAAGGACAAGAGCATAAGGTCTGCAGGTTGAAGAAAGCTCTTTATGGGTTGAAGCAAGTGCCAAGAGCATGGTACAGTAGGATAGATTCCTATCTACTGGAAAATAGATTTGAAAAGTGTGAGGGAGAACCCACCCTCTACATCAAAGAAAAATATGGTAAATTGTTGATTTTTGTTTTATATGTTGATGATTTAATTTTTACAGGTAATGATGATTACCTTGTTGAAAATTTTAAAACAGTCATGAAGGATGAATTTGAAATGACTGACATGGGTTTGTTAAGATACTTCTTGGGAATAGAAGTGGAGCAAGGTGAGAAAGGGATTTTTATATCTCAAGCAAAATATGTGAATCAGGTTTTAGAAAGATTTAATATGTAGGAGTGCAAATATGCAATTACTCCCACAGTAATGGGATTGAAGTTGAGTAAAGATGATTGTAGTAAGGATTTTGATCCAAGTTTGTATAAAAGCATAGTTGGCAGCCTCATGTATTTGACTGCAACTAGGCCGGATATTATGCATGTTGTTAGTTTAATTTCCAGATTTATGGAGAAGCCAAAAGAAGCACATTGGCAAGTAGCAAAGAGAATTCTGAGGTATGTTAAAGCCACTAAAAGAATTTGGATTTTATATACTACTTCAGAAAATTCAGAATTAGTTGGGTACACTGACAGTGATTGGGCTGGAAGTGTAGATGATTGGAAGAGCACTTCCGGTTATATTTTTCATATGGGTTCACGAGCCATTTCATGGGCTTCTAAGAAACAGCCGATTGTAGCATTATCTACAGTAGAGGCAAAATATGTGGCAGCTACAGCAGCAGTGTGTTAAGAAATTTGGATGAGAAGAATGTTAAGAATTTTATGCCAAGAACAAGTAAAAGGGACATTGATTTATTGTGACAATATCTCAGCTATTGCATTATGAAAGAATTCCGTGTTTCATAAAAGAACGAAGTAGATAGACACACAGTTTCACTATATCAAAGAATTAGTGAACAATGGAGAAATTGTTTTACAGCATTGTAAAACAGAGGAGAAATATGCAGATATCTTAACTAAACCATTGGGACAGAAAACATTTGAATTTTTAAGAAAATGTTTGGGTATGTTTGATAACCCAGCAGTTGACTTTAAGGGGGAGTGTTGAAATATTAAAGTCACCTGCCGTGCCTTTGTACAAGAAGAAAAAGAGTACAACAGCAGCAGCAAAGATTTGAGTGCACATCACTGAAGAAGAATGGAGAATCCATAAAGAGAATTAAATTTTGTATGGGACGCAGGCACAGACAACAGAGGAGAATTAATTTTGATTTGGTCGAAGTCATTTTTGCAGAGGAATGAAGGATTTTCCCCTAGATCCAATTTACGGAGGAGAAGAATTCATAAAGACAGTCATTTCGGGCTTTAAAGCCCTCAACAACCAAAATGAATGAAATTAATTAAATAGGCGGAGAACTTAAAAGTTATGAAGAGGTCGGACAAGTGGTCCCAACCACTTAAGCGCCAAAGCGCAAATCGCGGATCGCAAGTTTGAGACCGCAAGTGTCTTGTTGATTTGGAAATCTGCGATGTACGATGGTTTTACCATCGCACAATCGCATGTCATATATATATATGTTCTTCCATATGTGTTATCGTAAATATTGAAAGTTGCGATGTGCGATCGTCGCGCCATCGCATGATCGCACCATCGCATGTTACAATTGTTCATCCATATGTTTTCGCCGGTTTGAAAGTTGCGATATACGCCATCGCAGATCGCGCCATCTCATTTTTTTTGTTCTGTCGTTTCGCCATCACAAATCACAAAATGGTCGACTGCGATGTGGCCGCACTCGTACGTCGCGCTATGTTATATTTTATGTTCCGCAAAGGCTTTCCTTTGTAAAACGTTTTTTTTCTTTTATGTTATTTTATTCCAGCATGCCATCTATATATATATATATATATATATATATATAATGTAAAAGGCCCGCGAAACTAGATGTATTGTAATGTAATATTGTTGTATTGTTGTGTGAAGAGCCCGAAGGAAAGAAAAGCACAGTAAGAAGAACAGAGCATTGTTTGTGCGTTCTTGAGAGATAGAGACTTGTTTTGTAGAGCACTGTGTCTGTAGCAGTCCTACTCTTATTATGTGAATCCCTCCATTGAGGAAGACTTTTGTAACAATTGTTTAAAGTTCTATTAATGAAATAGAGGAAAGCATTTTTTTCATGGCATCTTTGTCTGCAAGCAAATTTTAGTTTTTAACTTCTTTGTGTTGTAGAGGGGAGTTTATTCTCTCCATTTCTCTTGTTTGGAATTCCCAAAATTCCAACATTTTTGGGCTTCCACTTGTGGGGTGGTGGTACTATTATTCTGCAATCCTTTTATGGGGGTGGTGGTACTCGTATTCTCTAACTCTCTTATTATGGTGATATTGGGAGGGCATTCCGGGTGTTGGAATATTGCATGGGCTGGATGGTCTCAGGTTAGGCTTTGGTAGAGAACTTCTCCCTTTCTTTTGTAGACATGTCAGAGCAGAGGGGGTGAGAGTGCAAGGGGGTGGGCATCTTGCCCAAACTATTGCTAGTGGAGTTAGAGAATATTATTAGAGCTAGTGGTGCTTAGACAATATAGACATGGAAGAGGAGATAATAGAGAACAATGCTCCTTCTTTGGTTTTGTGGTGCAGGCTCTCTCCATGGAATGGATGACTACTTAATTGCAAGGAATCTAGGTCAACATGGACATCCTCGAGGATCATAGGTATGAGGACCAAAATGAAATGGTGGCATATTCGAATGAAATCCAATTTTCTCAATTTCAAATTCTGGAATAACTTCTAGTAACTCAGCAAAGATTGCAAGCGATAGAGACTTGGTTGGAACACTTGGACTTCCATATGTATGAAAAGAAAAACAAACATGTTGCACATTGGCCACCTTGAAATTTTGTTGATTGGTTGTTTGATTATTTTGTCATTTTTTTTTTGTTAATATGGCTTAGGTCCCTCCACAAACAACATGTTAATTGTTAAATCTAATGCTATACTATATAGTTGAGCTCTCCTTTCCAAAAAATCTAGTAGGTAAGATGAGAAATACAAAGAATATATGTACTTGTTTTGTATTTAGTAATAAATTAAATGTTTTGATAAAAAAAAAATATGAAAAGAATAAACTCAAAATAGCTTCGTCAACATTAAAACTTATAGTTAAAATAATTATTCTAGAGATGATTTTTAATATATATATATGATTATTAATTTAACTTCGTTGTAAAGTTCAACAAGCTTATTGATTACTAATTAATATATAATAATTAATAGGTTTAAATGTGAAAATAAATAAATGTAATCAAGCTAAATGAGATTACATCAACTAATTCATATAAAAATACGAAAACATATAAGAATATGAAAACATATTGACTTATTCAAGAGAAAAAATTAAGGTAAGCTATATATAAATCCAGAAATAACTTTTCAATACAACTAAAATACTAAAAATCAAAATATGATAATATTCTAAAGTAAAATATAATTATTATATAAAAAAAAAACAAAAACAATTACTAGCTAATTAGATATGTATCTTTTATAAAAAAAAATGGGATACATATATAATGAACAAGAACATTAATCAAAAAAGGGAATAAATGAATAATAGGATGACGACAAAACACTCGAAAATGAAGATAATTAAGAGGAAGGGGAAAGGATTCAATAACTGCAAATCCTCTAGCCATCATCTCTATTCTCATTATTAGGCCTTCTCTCAATTTCTATGGCCTCTCTTAACATCCCCTTATGTAAATGATTGATTCTAGCAATGATCTCGGCTTGTTTAAAATAGATGGAGTGTTTCATCTCCTCTGCATGCTCTACCAGTTATGTGGGGTGAATCCTATAATGTTTAATGTCAATATCATGCTCATGAATACTCTAATTTAGCAACGGCTAGTTTCTCCAATGTACTAGGTTCCACATGAACTTGTGATTACATAAAAAACTTACATATTTTTAAGGTAACTAATCTAAGTGAGTTTCAAATGGTTTTTAGGGGGCTAATGGTGGAAGAAACCTTTTACTTAAGAATCCAATGAATATTTTCCATGGTCCCTTGGATGAAGGGAACATGTACCTTTGAAATCACATCACGAGGTTCCTTCTTTATCCTCAGACCTTTCCCAAATTGTGACAACCCAGTGTGTGTCTCATCATTAGTGATCCTTTAGTGGCTACTCATGAAGTTCTGTTCAATTATTAGGTTGATGACTTGATGTCTTTGGGAGGTCTTTTGTGCATTATAGTGGCATTTGGAATAATTTTTTTTTGGAATTTGACCAATTCCAATCTTCGTGTTATTTTTCTCATGTAGAGCTCGAAAGTCTGGCATCCACTTGTGGGGTGGTAGTACTTTTATTTTGCAACCCTCTTACAATGGAGTATTGCATGGGTTGGATGGTCTCGACTTAGGCTTTGGTAGATAAATTTTCCTTTTTTTGTAGACATGTCACAACACAGGGGGTGACATTGCAAATGGGGTGGGCATCTTTCCAAAACCATTTCTAGTGGATTTATAGAATCTTCTTAGAGCTAGGAGCGCTTCGACAATATAGATATAGAAGAGGAGATAACATAGAACCGTGCTCCTTCTTTGGTTGTGTGTTGTCCACTCTCTCCATGAAATGGATAACTGATTAATTGCAAGGAATCCACGTCAACTTGGATATCCTCGAAAATCACAAGTATGAGAATAACAACGAAATTGTGGCATATTTAAATGACATCCAATTTTCTCAATTTGAAATTATGGAATAACTTCATCAAACTGAGCAAAGACTGCAAGTGATAGAGGGTTGGTTGGAACACATGGACTTCTATATGCATGAGTAGAAAGAAAAAAATGTTGTAGATTGGCCAAATTCAAATATCGTTCATTGGTTGTTTGATTATTTTGCCATTTTGTTGGTTAATATGGCTTAAGTCCTCCATAAATAAGATGTAAATTGTTAAATCTGATTCTATGTTAAATTTGGTGCTATATATTTGTTCTCTCCTTCCCAACCAGAACAGACTCATATTTTTCAGAGGTTTGATGCCCAAAAAAAGTCATTCAGGGCCTCAAAATGGCTCCGAATGTTTAGGACCCAAAAAACTACTAAAACTAGTAAATTGTGTTATAATTAAGGAAACTGAAAAATTGAAAGAAACAATGGTGGGGCCCTAAGTGGAATAGGCGGGCCACCACCAATATCCACCTAGATCATTCCTCCCACCTTATGAAGAAATGGTCACCATTGTGGTGAGTTCCTCCATGAGATGAGGAAAGTTCTGCTGAACTTGGTCCCTAGTGAATCACTTTCCTTGGTGTAGGAGATGGCCAACTTTGACAACCCGATATAGTTGGATCTAATGTTGGTGAGTGTTCTTGATTTTTATGTCGATGATAAAAATATATGGTGGCTTATTCCATATAGTCGGGGTTTAAATCTGTTGGTGTGAGTTTTTCTGCAATGCTAGAGGTGTCCAGTAGAGGTGGGAAATAAGGTCGAAGGTCGTCCACATTGAATACTAGATGTAGAACAAGGAATGGTGGAATACTAAGCTTGAAGGAATTGTTCTCTATAGCCTTGGTGATGGTCTACGGCCCACATCGAAGAGGGAGAAGCTTGCAGTGGGGTCCAGTGAGGCACTCCTTCTGCAAATGTAGCCACACTTTGTCGCCCACCTTGAAGTGGTGTGGCACCCAATGTTGATCATGTCGTTGCTTGTACTTAGCATTGGCCCTATCCAATGTGTCATGAACCTACTGGTGGATGTGTTAAATGTGCTCAATGAAGTTGTTCGCTTTGTCAGCTTCAGACTGGACATGAGCTGAATTTCCCTGAGTAGCCACAAATAGCATGGCTACGTCAATGGGACATAGTGGATAGAACCCCAGGCCCACCTAAAAGAGGTTGTAGTCAGTTCATATGTGGAGAGATTGATTATAATTTTTTTTTACATATGAAAGGATCTCATCCCATGTCCATGGATGATTTTAAATGTACATGCGTAGAATGTGTACAATCATCATGTTGACGACCTATGTCTAGCCATAATTTTGGGGATGAATAGCTGTGGACTTAGTGAGCTTGGTGTCAAGGATTGGCCATAGGCTAGACCAAAATGTGTTGAGGAACCCGTTGTCCTCATCTGAGGTCATAGATTGTGGGATCCCAAAATGCACCCACACTCGTTTAAAGAAGAGTTTAGTAGTGGCTTCTGCTATGATATTCTTCTTACACACCGACATAATGGAAATCTTCGAGAATCTATTGATGATCATAAAAGCCGATTTTTCTACCGATACAGCGCTTTTGAAGCAAAAAAGTGTACCGGCACAACTAGAAAACACGGATATTAGTTCGAAAATATTCTTCAACACCCCGAAAACCTTGAGATTTTGGAACATGTGGTGATTTTGAAAGTCCCCCAGTGAAATTTTTTTGTTTCAGTTTATGTGTCATTTGATTAAGATCATGGAGCATGAGGGGTTTTAAAATTTATTAATTCTGAATTTAGGTTATTTCGATTTATAATGTATTAAAAAAAGTTTATTAAGATTATTGAGTCCACTTTTTTGGAATCAGCCAATGTGTGTCTCATATTTTTCTCATGAAGTTTCGTTCAAGTGTTAGGTTGATGTCTTAGGGAGGTCTTTCATGCATTATCGTGGTATTTAGAAGAATTTTGTCTGCAATGTGTGATCAATTCCAATCTCGGTGTTACTTTTATGGTGTATTGTTGGAGAGTCTAGAGATGGATAGTTTCCAAGCTTCCACTTGTGTGGTGGGGGTACTCGTATTATGCAACCCTCTTACTATGGTGACAGTGAAAATGGGCTGGACATCTTGCCTAAACCATTGTTAGTGGAGTTAGATAATATTCTTAGAGCGAAGAGTGCTTAAACAATACAATATAGAAGATGAGATAGTAGATAATCATGCTCTTTCTTTAGTCAACTTGGATATTGTGCACAATCACAGGTATGAGTAACATGATGAAATGGTGGCATATTCGAATGAAATCCAATTTTCTCAATTTGAAATTCCGGAATAAGTTTGTCGAACTCAGTAAATACTACAAGTGATAGAGGCTTGATGGAACACATGGGCTTCCATATGCATGAGAAGCAAGACAAACATGTTGCACATCTGCCACCTTGAAATATTGTTGATTGGTTGTTTGCTTATTTTGTCATTTTTTTGGTTAATATGGCTTGTGTCCCTCTATAAATAATATGTATAATGCGCAATCTCATGCTATGTTAAATTTGGTGCTATATACTCGAACTCTCCATCCAAAAAGATGTGGTCGGAATGAGGTAAGACAAGTAGTAAAAACTATATATGTACTTTTCAATTTAGTAATATAAATTGAATGTTTTGATTAAAAAAAAGCTCACAAAAATAAACGAAAATGACTTAGTCGAAAATAAAAACTTATAGTAAAAATAATTATTCTAGAAATTATACTCTTTATATATAATAATAATAATAATAATAATAATAATAATTACTATTATTATTATTATTATTAATTCAAGATCATTTTAAAGTTCGACAAACTTATTGATTAGTAATTAATTGATAACAATTTGTAACAACTCCACTTACTGATTTTTTTTTTCTACTTATAGAAATCAATGCCGGTGTAGTGCTATCCTACTGCAGACTTTCAAGAAATGAATTACCTTTTCGGGCTTAATTAAGGTTACTCCCTTAATTATCAAGAAATATTCGTGTATACTTTTTCTAAATACCACCTTCACATATTACCGCTTCTCTTCTTTTTTTCGTCCACCATACATTGGTTACTATGTTAAGAATCTTTATTCTCAACCCATGCCACTCATTTCCCTTCTCACTATACTGATTCTTAATTTGTCTGATGATACTAACCTGTATAATTAATTCTACCTAAGAATTTATTTCTATTAAGAGAAATCATCCTCCCTTCATCCCATATTTTTGAAAAAAAAAATTGTGAGAGTTAGTTCTAATCCCACTATATTAACTAAGGATATAACTCTCTTATCCTTACTAAAATGTAAAAATGACGCCCATATTTATTTTACCTAAAGCTTAACACTCTTAACCACATATATATCTAAACTTCAAAATCTTCTTTGCATAATTTTTCTTTCTATAATAATATACAAAACAAGTTGGATTCACATGACATAAATATATATTGATTGTATACCCTATATGATAATCTTGGAGTATATCCATTTAATATACTTATCTTACAAATTTTATCAATATACGTAATACGCACGTTATGGAACCTTTTCTCTTCTACGTATGAATTTTCCCTCCATTCCTAATAACATGTAGGCCTCTCTTGGGACTAACATCTCCATTAATGTTATGTTTTATGAGTCACACACAAAATCTGGAAACATATTTTTGTGTTCCTCCCGACGCAATTGATTTTCTTGCTTTAACGTTTATGGAAAATTGTAAGCCGAATTGATTTGTTGTTGTGTTTGTTAAGTGGGATGAGTTGAGATTGGAAATGAGTAACCTAAGATTATTTACAAGTAGTTATTAAGTGAACACGATGACATATGTTGATTTTTCATGACACATGAGAATCTAGGTTTGTTCTTAGAATATTTTATGCAAACACACTCAAGTTCCAGAACGCATCTACTTTTCACAACAAAATCTACACACATTAGTGAATCAACTAGTGCACATGAAAATAATTAAAATTTTAAAACAATTCTTCATTAAATTACAAATTATAATAGAATAGGTTAGAACTCTTGTACTCGGGAGCGTGGCCCTTTACAATCACACTGATACAAGGAATAAAACTAGGGCTTGGTGTTGTTCCTTTGAAAGAAAATATTAGTGGAACAAGACAACACTTCAGTCACCTTTTGTTGGCGACCACATATAGTGCTTTCTGTGCACATGTCCTAAACACATCTAGCAGGTCCTTTTGCCTCCCATTATGCAACTCCTCAATCTGCCTCTATAAATGAACTCAATTAAAAATAAATTCCCCTCTATCTATCTCTTTTTTCCTTCAAGGTCTGCAACATTCAAGGTTTTCTATCAATTGTTCACAACTCCATTTGTAAACAACTCTTTCGTCTACCCAATTTTCCCATACTCCTACTCTAATATGACAAGTCTAGGGCTATGGAAGTTTCCCTTCTTCTTACTAACTCAATCCTCTATAATATAGTGATCTAGGGCTAGTTGGCTAGCCCACTTGACTACTACTTTAGTCTTTGAAAGTATATACATCCTTAGGCCTAAAACAACTACCCTTCTACTAGTCTTGTTTCCCTTTGAAAGTACATGACTTAGGGATATTCTTTGTAAGTCATCTAAAACCCCTCCAACTATAGTTGGACTTCCATCAATTTTCCTTACCAAAATCACTATTCTTGTGTACTAGTTTCTTTGTTGTCCAATATAATATGAAAAAATTTGAACTAATCCTCTTATCATCCTTGTAGTAGTTTGTAGATGAATGAACTAGGGTCATAAATCATCCACTAACATTCCATTGAATAACTATTTAAAGGATGCTTCAGATCTATGTCCATAACTGTACTTCATGTCTATTTATTCCACATATGGCACATTTCTTCTTCTCAATATTCTACTCAAGTTCAAACTTCCTTTGGATTTTCTATCTCTACATATGGTTATGCAAACCATATTCCAAATATGTGGTATATATTTTAGAGATAAACCTTTCTCGAAGGGTAATGACCCCTCTACTTCTATGCAGATTTTTCACAAACTTAAGGGTCTACCTTATGGAAGGAACATGCTAGGAGGCCTCCTAACTAGGGAATTATACTTCTATTCTATTTTTTTTAGAACAAACCCTATCCACCGAGAGCGAAAAAAGAAACTCTTTCCTGCATAGGAGAATCAACCTAGCTCATATGGATCCATAAATTCTAGGCGTTTCGTTGAAAAAATCTTTACTTGATCTTTAGATATCTATGACCCTCAAACTGTGGTTACCTTAGTCAATATCACAGATGCGGCTACTTTTTTTCTTGCCCTAAATTTTCATGCAGGCCCTCCCCCATTTGTGTTGGTATTATCACAAACCTTCCAACCTACTCACCACAAGAAGATAGGGTCCAACCCTCTCTACTATTTCAAAATTTTATGTGGCCTTCTCACAGAAACACCATTGAAATCACATGTCCAACTTCTTATGAGTCGCCTCTTTCGAGCTCGATCTGCCATAAGAGAACCAACAATATGCCATCCTTCTTCCTATGTCGAACCTATTAAAGTATGTGGCATTCTTGTGAACCCTCACATGATGATCTTGCTCTTCGTGGATGATCATGGCCTCCCTTTAGCAACCCTTCCCAACCCTTTAACCCGACCTACTTTAGGACTACATTTCTCTAGCCTCCATGATCTAATGAGATCCTCCTCACTTGATGTTCTTGCCTTCATACAAGGGCCTCCTATAACTTACAGTATGTATCCATTTAAACCTCAGGAAATATAAATTTTTCCTTTTAATTTTTATTTTATATTTTAAACTCCATCTTGGGTCCAAAACCCCTTCATTTGTGTTCTTTGGTGAGAAATTATTTTTTGAAGTGTACTTAATTGATTATCCATAATATAATTTTACTTGAAGCATAAGTAAAGTATCCTCATTCTTGCTTTAAAACTACATCTATACTTGGCTCAAGGTAGATCTACATAGGAAAAAATGATTTTCTAGGTTAAGCAATCTTAAGAATGAGACAATTGTCAATTATCGTTTTTATGTCTTAAAAATGCGTCTTCGTATTCATCTCTCAAATTTAACTATTTTCTATATTAACCTATCCACTCAATAAATGTGCATACTTACTAAATATTTTAGGTGTAAGATAACAAATTGTATTTTACCATTTTACTATGATAAAATACAATACCTCCCCACTAATTAAGTTAGTAATATAAATTGAATGTTTTGATTAAAAAAAAACTCACAAAAATAAACGGAAATGACTTGGTCAAAAATAAAAATTTATAGTAAAAATCATTATTCCAAAAATGATACTCTTTATATATAATAATAATAATAATAATAATTATATTTATTATTATTATTATTATTATTATTATTAATTTAAGATCATTCTAATTCTCAACAAACTTATTTATTACTAATTAATTTATAACAATTTGTAACAACTCCATTTACTGAATTTTTTTTTTCTACTTATAGAAATCAATACTGGTGTAGTGCTATCCTACTACATACTTTCAAGAAATGAATTACCTTTTCGGGTTTAATTAAGGTTACTCCCTTAGTTATCAAGAAATATTCTTGTATACTTTTTCTAAATATCACTTTCACATATTACCGCTTGTCTTATTTTTTTTGTCCACCATACAGTGGTTATTATGTCAAGAATCTTTGTTCTCAACCCGTGCTAGTCATTTCCCTTGTCACAGTACTAATTCTTAATTTTTTTGATGATACTAACCTGTATCATTAATTCTACCTAAGAATTTATTTCTATTAAGAGAAATCATCCCCCTTCATTCCCATATTTTTGAAAAAAAAAAATTATGCCACTTAGTTCTAATCCAACTACATTAACTAAGGATATAACTCTCTCATCCTTACTAAAATGTCAAAATGGCGCCCATATTTATTTTACCTAAATCTTAACACTCTTAACCACATATATATTTAAACTTGAAAATCTTCTTTGCATTATTTTTCATTCTCTAATAATATACAAAGCAACTTGGATTCACATGACATAAATATATATTGATTGTATACGCTATATGATAATGTTGGAGTATATCCATTTAATATACTTATTTTAAAACTTTGAGCAATATACGTAATATGCACATTATGGAACCTTTTCTCTTGTACGTATGAATTGTTCCCTCCATGCCTAATAACATGTAGGCCTCTCTTAGGACTAAAATCTCCATTAATGTTATGTTTTATGAGCCACACACAAAATATGGAAAGTTATCTTTACGTTCCTCCTGAGGCAATTGATTTTCTTGCTCCCTCCATGCCTAATAACATGTAGGCCTCTCTTGGGACTAAAATCTCCATTAATGTTATGTTTTATGAGCCACACACAAAATCTGGAAAGTCATCTTTACGTTCCTCCTGAGGCAATTGGTCTTCTTGCTTTAACGTTTATGGAAAATTGTGAGCTGAATTGATTTGTTGTTGTGTTTGTTAAGTGAAATGAGTTGAGATTGGACATGAGTAACCTAAGATTATTTACAGGTATTTATTAAGTGAACACGACATATGTCTAATTTCCATGACACATGAGAATCTGGGTTTGGTCTTAGAATATTTGATGCAAACACACTCAAGTTCCAGAAGGCATCTACTTTTCACAACGAAATATACACACATCAGTGAATCAACTAGTGCACATGACAATAATTAAAATCTTAAAACCATTCTTCATTAAATTACAAATTATAATAGAATAGGTTAGAACCCTCGTTCTGGGGAGGGTGGCCCTTTACAATCACACTCATACAAGAAATAAAACTAGGGCTTGGTGTTATTCCTTTGAAAGAAAATATAAGTGGAACAAGACAACACTTGACTCACTTTTTTATGGCAACCACACATAGCCCTTTCTGTGCACATGTCCTAAACACATCTAGAAGGTCCTTTTGCCTCCCATTATGCAACTCCTCAATCTGCCTCTATAATTGAACTCAATTAAAAAAAATTTCCCCTATATCTCTCTCTTTTTTCCTTTAAGGTCTGCAACATTCAAATTTTTCTAACAATTGTTCACAACTCCATTTGTAAACAACTCTTTGGTCTGCCCAATTTTTCCATACTCCTACTATAATATGACAAGTCTAGGGCTATGGAGGTTTCCCTTCTTCTCACTAACTCAATCCTCTGTAATATAGTGATCTAGGGCTAGTTAGCTAGCCCACTTGACTACTACTTTAGTCCTTCAAAGTATATACGTCCTTAGGCCCAAAACACCTACCCTTCTACCAGTCTTATTTTCCTTCAAAAGTACATGAGTTAGGGATCTTCTTTGGAAGTCATCTAGAAACCCTCCAACTATAGTTGGACTTCCATCAATTTTCCTTACCAAAATCACTATTCTTGTGTACCAGTTTCTTTGTTGTCCAATATTATATGAAAAAAACTGAACTAATCCTCTTATCATGCTTGTAGCAGTTTGTAGATGAATGAAATAGGGTCATAAATCATCCACTAACATTCCATTGAATAGCTATTTATAGGATGCTTCAGATCTATGTCCATAAGTGTATTTCCTATCTATCCATTCCACATATGGCACATTTCTTCTTCTAAATATTCTCATCATGTTCAACCTTCCTTTGGATTTTCTATCTATACATATGGTTATGAAAACCATATTCCAAATATGTGGTATCTATTTCAAAGATAAACCTTTTTCTAAGGGTAAGAACCCCTCTACTTCTATGCAGATTTTTCACAATCTTAAGGGCATACCTTATGGACTGAACATGCTAGGAGGCCTTCGTAACTACGAAATTATACTTCTATTCTATTTTTTTTAGAACAAACCCAATCCACCGAGAGCGAAAAAGGAAACTCTTTCCTCCATTAGAGAATCAACCTAGCTCATATGGATCCATAGATTCTGGGCGTTTCGTTGAAAAAATCTTTACTTGAACTTTAGATATCTACGACCCTCGAACTATGGTTACCTTAGTCAATATTACAGATGTGGCTACTCTTTTTCTTGCCTTAAATTTTCATGCAGGCCCTCCCCCCTTTATGTTGGTATTATCACAAACCTTCCAAACTAATAACCACAAGAAGATAGGGTCTCAACCCTCTCTACTATTTCAAAATTTGATGTGGCCTTCTTACAGAAACACCATTGAAATCACATGTCCAAATTCTTATGAGTCGCCTCTCTTGAGCTCGATCTGCCATAAGAGAACCAACAATATGCCATCCTTCTTCCTATGTCGAACATATTAAAGTATGTGGCATTCTTGTAAACCCTCACATGATGATCTTGCTCTTGGTGGATGATCATGGCCTCCCTTTAGCAACCCTTCCCAACCTACTTTATGACTACATTTCTCCTAGCCTCCTTGATCAAATAAGATCCAACTCACTTGATGTTCTTGCTTTCATACTAGGTCCTCCTATAACTTAGAGTCTGTATCCAATTAGACCTCAGGAAATATAACTTTTTCCTTTCAATTTTTCTTTTATATTTTAAACTCCATCTTGGGTCCAAAACCCTTCATTTGGGTTCTTTGGTGAGAAATTCATTTGTGAAGTGTACTTAATTGATTCTCCATATTCTAATTTTACTTGAAGCATAAGTAAAGTATCTTCATTCTTGCTTTAAAACTACATCTATACTTGGCTCAAGGTAGATTTGCATAGGAAAAAACGATTTTCTAGGTTAAGCAATCTTAAGAATGAGACAATTGTCAATTATCATTTTTATGTCTTAAAAATGCTTCTTGGTATTCATCTCTCAAATTTAACTATTTTCTATATTAACCTATCCACTCAATAAATGTGCATACTTACCAAATATTTTAGGTATAAGATAACAAATTGTATTTTACCATTTTACTATGATAAACTATAATACCTCCCCACTACTGGTTGTAAATATAATTGACTAACTAAAATAATCGAGACAGTTTCGCATTCAACCTATGTTTTATAAAGAATTTGAGTACTAGTGTGAAGAACTGTTTTTGATCCACTTATTCTAGTAGTAAATAAGGATGTGATATAGGAATACTTGATAAGCTGCAAATATTTTTTAGAATATGATAAACTATAATACCTCCCCACTACTGGTTGTAAATATAATTGACTAACTAAAATAATGGAGACAGTTTCGCATTCAACCTATGTTTTATAAAGAATTTGAGTACTAGTGTGAAGAACTGTTTTTGATCCACTTATTCTAGTAGGAAATAAGGATGTGATATAGGAATACTTGATAAGCCGCAAATATTTTTTAGAATACAACAATCATATAGCCAAATATTTAGGGACTTTTTGGAGGTAAGCGTGCAGGTGCACCATCGTTTGAAATCTGACCACCATGTTCCAACGATTCTCGAGGAGGTGACGATCGAGGTAGAGGCCTGTTTGCAAGCCGATCACCATGATCGAACAATTGCGGCAGAGGTAGCGGTGGAGGTACAACCATATTTGCAAGTTGATCCCCATGTACGTTGAATTCCAGTCTATTGAGGGGACGATTCATGCGAGTCATTTCCACCCTAGCAAGCAGGTCCTTCTTATCTTCATTCTTGGCTTCCACCCTAGCAAGCAGAGATTTGTACTCTTCTGGAATTATATATTCATATTTAAACATTAATTATATATTTAAGCAGAGATTTGTACTCTTCTGGAATTATATATTCATATAATTATATTCATATTAGTCGTACGCAGAGATGCGTACGACTCGTCTGCCCCTCTGTGGATGGCTGTGGTATTACCCATTCGAGGGGAGGCCCAATTTCCAGAACATGCAACTCAGGATTTATGGCAGCCAATTCCTTGAAGGCTTCCTCCCTGGCAGCGAGAGCCTCATTAACTTCTATCTCAGAGTCATAAATATAACATCTGTTGCATTGTGGACAGGGTTTCCCTAGTTCCCCAATACGTGGACCACAAATACAAAAATGAAAATTTGAAATTGTCATGGTATTGCATCCACCCCACTTGATTATCGACGACTTGCAAACATTACATCCTCTCTTCAACTTGCCTACGAAGAGCAGTTTCAGCTGAATTTTCATCAACCTCTTCACACCGTAGTGTTAAGTTACTCAACCCCTTGCATTGGATACATGAAGATTTTAAACATTTAGGGTTTGAAATGCTACAAAATGGACAATAAATTAAATTCTCAATTTTGGCTTCAGCTAACGCGTCTTCATATTCATATCTTTCAACAACATCATTTGGAATAGCTTTACTAATCTCTGACAAGGGAATTGATTCCTTGCAGTCTTCATCAGCTGCGAAGCAATATAAAGAGCCATGTGCCCTCACACCTCCATAAACGATTTGATTAACCTGCTTCTCTATACATTCAAAACAGAACTGATGCCCATCTCCACACTGCACCCCTTCTCCATCCATTTCATCAAGTTGTAAATTCTCTGAAGTGCCAACTGTTTTACGAACCATTTCTTCATCTTTAATTATGGCCTTTCTTCTTCTGTGGTCATCCGTTCATCGCCTACTCTCATGTCTTCTGAACATTCATCGTTCGACGCAGAGAACTTTTCTTTGAAAGAAATAGACGCATTGTCTGAAGACGATCTTGAACCGCGTACCGCAATGTTTCCCAAAGTTCGTGAAGATTTTCTGATTGAAATTTCACGACCGAAATCAATAATGCGAGAATGATCCCTCACAACTATAAATCTATGTTTCCATTTTACTTATATATAATCATATATAAGACTACAGATACACCGCTTTCGAAACGAAAAAGTGTACCGAAACACCTAGAAAACGCGGAGATTAATTCGACAATATTCTTCAACGCCCCTAAAACCTTGCGATTTTGGAGCACGAGGTGATTTTGAAAGTCCCCTAATGAAATTATCTTGTTCCGGTTAGTGTGTTATTTGATTAGGGCATGGAGCATAAGGGGTTTAAAATATATTAATTCTGAATTTAGGTTAATCCGATTTATAATGTATTAAAAAAATTTACTTAGATTATTGAGTCGAGTTGTTTAATCACCCAATGTGTGTCTTATCATTAATGAGTCTTTAGTGGCTGCTCATGAAGTTCTGTTCAAGTGTTAGGTTGATGTTTCGTGGAGGTATTTAGTGTGTTATAGTGGTATTTGGAAGAAGTTTGTGTGGATTGTGTGACCAATTCCAATCTTAGTGTTATTTTTCTAGTGTATTGTTGCACACTCTAAAGATGGAGAGATTTTGGGCTTCCGCTTGTGGGGTGGTGATACTAGTATTCGGAAATCCTTTTATGGGGTTGGTGGTAATTGTATTCTGCAACTCTCTTATTATGGTGATCTTAGAAGGGCATTCCGGGTGTTGGAATATTGCATGTGCTGGATGGTCTTAGCTTAGGCTTTGGTAGAGAACTTCTCCCTTTTTCTTGTAGAAATGTCAAAGGAGAGGGGGTGAGAGTGCAAGGGGGTGGGCATCTTGCCCAAACTATTGCTAGTGGAGTTAGAGAATGTTCTTAGAGCTAGTGGTGCTTAGACAATACAGACATGGAAGAGGAGATAATAGAGAACCGTGCTCCTTCTTTGGTCGTGTGGTGCAGGCTCTCTCCATGGAGTGGATGACTGCGTAATTGCAAGGAATCTAGGTCAACATGGATATCCTCGAGGATCACAGGTATGAGGACCACAATGAAATGTTTGCATATTCGAATGACATCCAATTTTCTCAATTTGAAATTCTGGAATAACTTCTCCTAATACAGCAAAGATTGCAAGTGATAGAGACTTGGTTGGAACACATGGACTTCCATATGTATGAAAAGAAAAACAAACATGTTGCACATTGGCCAGCTTGAAATATCGTTGATTGGTTGTTTGCTTATTTTGTCATTTTTTTTTTGTTAATATGACTTAGGTCCCTCCACAAACAACATGTTAATTGTTAAATCTCATGCTATACTATATACTTGAGCTCTTCTTTCCAACAAATCTGGTAGGTAAGATGTGAAATACAAAGTATCTATGTACTTGTTTTGTATTTAGTAATAAATTAAATGTTTTGATAAAAAAAAAATCAAAACAGTAAACTCAAAATAGCTTAGTCAACATTAAAACTTATAGTAAAAATCATTATTCTAGAAATGATTTTTAATATATATATGATTATTAATTTAACTTTTTTGTAAGTTCAACAAGCTTATTGATTACTAATTAATTTATAATAATTAATAGATTTAAATGTGGAAATAAATAAATGTAATAAAGCCAAATGAAAGTACATCAACTAATTCATATAAAAATACGAAAACATATAAGAATATGAAAACATATTGACTTATTCAAGAGAAAAAATTAAGGTAAGCTATAGATAAATCCAGATAAAACAAAACAAAGACTTGCTAATTAGATCTGTATATTTTATAAAAAAAATGGGATATATATATATATATATATATATATATATATATAATGAACAAGAACATTAATCGAAAAATGAAATAAATAAATAATAGGATGACAGCAAAACACTCAAAAATGAATATAATTAAGAGGAAGGGGAAACAATTCAATAGAGGTGTCCAGTAGAGGTGGGAAATAGGGCTGAAGGCGGTCCACATTGAATACTAGATGTAAACCAAGGAATGGTGGAATAATAAGATCAAAGGAATTGTTCTCTATAGCCTTGGTGATGGTCTACGACCCACATCGAAGCGGGAGAAGCTTGCAGTGGGGTCGAGTGGGGCACTCCTTCTGCAAATGTGGCCACACTTTGTCACCTAACTTGAAGTGATATGGCACCCAATGTTGATCATGTCGTTGCTTGTACTTAGCATTGGCCCTATCCAATATGTCATGAACCTGCTGGTGGATGTGCTAAATGTGCTCAATGAAGTTGTTTTCTTTGTCAGCTTCAGACTAGACATGAGCCGAATCACCCTGAGTAGCCACAAATAGCATGGCTATGTCAATGGGACATAGTGGCTAGAACCCCAGGCCCACCTGAAAGGGGCTGTAGACTGTTGAGATGTGGAGAGCCTGATTATAACTGTTTTGTAAATATGGAAGGATCTTATCCGATGTGCATGGATGCTTTTAAATGTACATGCGTAGAATGTGTACAATCATCATGTTGATGACCTATGTCTCACCATCAGTTTGGGGATGGAAAGCTGTGGACTTAGTGAGCTTGGTGTCTAGGATTAACCATAGGCTAGACCACAATGTGCTCAGGAACCTGTTGTCCTGATTTGACATCATAGACTGTGGGATCCCAAAATGCACCCACACTCATTTGAAGAAGAGTTTAGCAGTGGCTTCTGCTATGATATTCTTCTTATAGACCGACATAATGGAAATCTTTGAGAATCTATCAACGATTACGAAAACATAGTTTTCTACCGATACACTACTTTTGAAACGAAAAAGTGTATCGACACACCTAGAAAACACGAATATTAATTCGACAATATTCTTCAACGCCCCTAAAACCTTGAGATTTTGGAACATGTGGTGATTTTGAAAGTCCCCCAATGAAATTATTTTGTTTCAGTTTATGTGTCATTTGATTAGGGACATGGAGCATGAGGCGTTTTAAAATTTATTAATTTTGAATTTAGGTTATTTCGATTTATAATGTATTAAAAAAAGTTTATTTAGATTATTGAGTCCACTTTTTTGGAAGCACCCAATGTGTCTCTCATAGTTTGTTCATGAAGTTCTGTTCATGTGTTAGGTTGATGTCTCAGGGAGGTCTTTCATGCATTATCATGGCATTTAGAAGAATTTTGTCTGGAATGTGTGATTAATTCCAATCTTGGTGTTACTTTTCTGGAGTATTGTTGGAGAGTCTAGAGATGGAGAGTTTCCAGGCTTCCACTTGTGGGGTGGTGGTACTCATATTATGCAACCCTCTTACTATGGTCTTCTTGGGAGGAATTTGGGGTGTTGGATTATTGTGTGGGTTGGCTGGTCTCGATTCACGCTTTGGTAGAGAACTTCTCCATTTTTGTAGACATGTCAAAGTAGAGGGGGTGACAGTGCAAATGGGGTGGACATCTTGCCCAAACCATTGTTAGTGGAGTTAGATAATTTTCTTAGAGCGAAGAGTTCTTAGACAATACAAACATAGAAGAGGAGATAACAGATAATCATGCTCTTTCCTTGGTCAACTTCGATATTGTGCACAATCACAGGTATGACTACCACAATGAAATGGTGGCATATTCGAATGAAATCCAGTTTTCTCAATTTGAAATTCTAGAATAACTTTGTCAAACTCAGTAAATACTACATGTGATAGAGGCTTGATGGAACACGTGGGCTTCCATATGCATGAGAAGAAAGAGAAACATGTTGCACATCTACTACCTTGAAATATCGTTGATTGGTTGTTTTCTTATTTTGTCATTGTTTTGGTTAATATGGTTTCCGTCCCTCCATAAATAAGATGTATAATGCTCAATCTCATGCTATGTTAAATTTGGTTCTATATACTCGAACTCTCCTTCCCAAGAAATCTGGTCAGAATGAGGTAAGACAAGTAGTAAAAACTATATATGTAATTTTCAATTTAGTAATATAAATTGAAATGATACTCTTTATATATAATAATAATAATAATAATAATAATAATATTCGTAGCGCCGCTAGTTGAAAAAAGAGGAAATGCGGTATGAAAGCGCTACTACTTTCGTAGCGCAAACTGTGAAAATTACACTGTGAGCACTACGAAAGCGCGATTTCTTAGCTGTCATGTCAAATAAGCCAAAATTTGTTAGATTCAGTTGGGAAATGATAGGATAGGGGTATGGTGAGTCAGTTTGTTACTAGATTCAATGTACTTACCTATCCCACAGTCATCACAGTCATGATAGGATATCAAAGAAGCATCATTTAGTCATGAGGTCACATCTCAAATTCAATTTTTTGCCTAATTTGAGTCATCTTTGATTAATTTACCTTCACACAATTGTCTAAGCTTTGAAGCAGTTAAGATAAGTCTCTGGTTGTTCTATGCAAAGGCAACCTTCATCATTCTCAAGCGAGGTTTTTCATTTAATCAAGCGAGGTTGTTTCATATCTTAATCAAGCGAGGTTGTTTTACAGATTGTAGGGAAGCTAACAAGTTTTTCCAAGAAGCACGACAGAGGTTAGAAAGTGTCAAAGAGGCAAAAAAAATTCAAGTGGCCAACAAGTAGGAAATCTAGAGAGTCACAAGAAGCCAAGCAGTAGCATCAAAAGGAAAAATAGTGGTTTCAGGTTCAGATGACAGCTTAGTGATTAAAGGCATGTTAGATGACATATTACATGCAATTGATATAGAAGAGTCACCTATTGTTCAAGCTTATTTTATTGGAACAGATGAACACAAATAGAAAAAAGTGAAATCAACAAAGAAATTGGAATTTGAAGGTGAGAATGCAGCCTTTGTGTTTCGAGCTAGGAAGCCTTTGACTAGGCATACTAAAAAGCTCAAAGAACATAGTAAGGAGGTCCAAGAAGCTACTGAAATAGTTAAAGTACCTAAAGAGGTAGTTGACCTCTCATCACCAGTAGTAGATCATGCAACCAACAATATAATGAAGGGAAAGGAACACATGTCAGAGTGTCAACTGCTGGAAGAAACATTGAAGCTAGAAAATCAAGAGATTCAAATGATGAGAAAGAGGGCCAAAAGTCATAGCATTGAAAATACAAAATTCAAGAGGATGAAGGTTGTTTGGGAAGGTTTAATAGTTTCTAGGTCATAGATCCCAAGCAGTGCACAACAGTTCTTTACATGGACAATTCCAGCCATTAAATAAGAAAAATTTGTTAGAGTGATCAACACCCATTTGAGAGCCAGTAATAGAAATATAAGAGGCCATGTGGAGGATTTGGAGCTACAATTAAAACAATGTTAGGATGAACTAAAGAGGAGAGGTACAAAATGACAAATTCAAAGCAAACTTAAAATGTAAAAATAGGATTAAATTTTGTGAAGGTTATGTTTTTAGTAAATATAGTTGATGGTTTTGATGAGGCCAATGATTTTCTAAAGTTATAGCATCTTTTTATTTCAAATTTTGAAGAAAAACTTGTTAAAAATGCTTACACAATAGTTTCATAGTGCCTGTAGTGTAAAAAAGGCAGAAAGTGCTATGAAACTGCTGAAAGTCACGAAAAAAAAAAAAATCTGGTTTTTACGAGTCAACTTCCAAAGAGTTTTTCTGAGCAACTGAAAAATAATTTTGGAAAAATGAAACATGTTTTTCTTCCTAACATACATAAATAAAAAAATCTCTCTCATTTTCTTCAAATTCATTACAAGGTGGGAGAAACTATAAATTACAATGTGCTACGAAAAGCTCTATGAAACTGCTGTAGCAACTTTTTCACGCTTTTCCTTATCAAATTTTGTAGGGAAAACCATGCATTTTGACTTGAAATTTCTAAGGAAGCTATGTCAAGTGATTATAAAAGAAACCCTGAAGGAAAGGAAGCTAAATTTTTAAGGAAAATGGGTAAAAATATTGTGCTACGAAAAGTGCTACGAAATTGTGTTGCTTTCGTAGCACAAGTCTATTTTCATTTTTTTGAGAAGTTCGAAGTGGTTTTACACAGCTTGCATGAAGGGATGACTTGGTACATATGTCAATAATGTTCCTGACATTAATTATCCTCAAATTTATTGATTATAAGTGGTCATAATATCTCAAGAAACCAAAAGGATCCTAAGACTAAAAATAGGGAAGTTGTTTCCTAAATTGTAGGAGATCGACATCATCAGCATCATGGTCATAACAGGTTGGAGCTCATCATTAGGATTCGAATTAATGGAAATATCGGTGGAAAATGATGTAATCAAGTTTAGATAAGGCTGTTTTGAGTGGAATAAAAAGAGTTCCAATTCTATTTGCAATAGGACTCTATATCATTTCTACAGCTATGTTTGTAATAAATACCATGTTTCATGATTAGTATAGGTGTCAAAGCATAGGAATTAGATGTATATGGTTGTAGATAAGTTTATCCTATGATGTAAATGATCTATAAAATATCAAGGAGTCGAAATAGAAGGGGTTGGAAATTTATTAGCAAAAAGACTCTGTTTTATGTAAGTGACTCTTTTCAGCCTAATACAAAATTTCTACTTAGACAACTCAAGATTCATAAGGAGTTCTTGTATGTTCTTGTTCTAATGGCACCTTTTCAATATTCTATTGCAATGGTGTTTGCTTATGTTACTCAAAATTCATCAATGATGCTTTGACATCCTTCATAGACAAACTGACTGTGTGTTTCACTGTTCTACATTTTTATTCCTTGACTTGAACTCTGATATGCCTTGAATTCCATGCTAGGTAGATTATCTTGGTTTTTCTGAAGCTATCATGAGTCCATAAGCCCAATGTACACTTGCTAATGTGATTTAAAACTAGTTTACATCATTTATCTATTTTTATCTCATATAGAGTTAGCCATCTGCATATTTATCAAAAAATATAAACCCTTGGGAGAGCCCTCTCAGGTTGAGGAGGTTAAGCCTCAACCAAAATATTGGTTTGAAATAGTTGCACAAGGTTGGTTTCATGAGCAGCCTATCAAGTCTAATTTTGTGATAACATATTGAAAATATAATAGTTCATTCCACTAAAATCTATTATGAAGT